>CM031689.1:4285702-4583202 GCA_006182925.3 Reinhardtius hippoglossoides | reverse complement strand
AGAATAACATCTGCTTAAACAGGTGACCTGACCATAGTTCTGCTTCTCAATGGAAGAGCCCTTCTCGATGTAGTTCATCTTCAACAACCGGACTTTTCCTTTTTCTCTCAGGCCACTTCTTTGAAATGGACTGAAGTTTGAACAGGCAGCCTTCTCCTGCAGGAGAAGTGTTTACGCTCCTCTGATGCCAGTGTTCTTGGCCGGGCCGGTTGTGGATGGAGGGGATTGGAGGGAGGCTCATCTGTGGGGAGTTGTTTATCTCCCGGTGAGAGTGTTGGGATAAGTCCCCTGGATCCTGGTAGATCTGAAAAGGTCACCGAGGTGGGAGAGGGTGAACAGAATGGTTACGGTTCACAGGCAATGGGGGGGATTTAGGAAACCTTAACACCTGAAGAAGCAAAACACAGACTTCAGCGATGCACAGATCAAGAAACAGTAGAGAGGAGAGTTGTTTATTGAATAAGCATGGTTTAAGGAAACAACTTCAACTCGGTGATACCACCCTTAGATTGGTATTTGCGTGTGGAATCCAGAAAAGTTGCGTGTCCAGTTCCTGCTCATGTCTGGGAGTTGCGTGCCAGAGGACTTATTGAATGGCTTTATTCAGCGAGGGTTCCTGCCCTTTAACAAACCATGCTCACCCAGGAAAATTCATTTTCTCTCGGGTCAAGGTGAAGGACGCTGCACCTCTGAGAGAGATCCAGTGTGTGTTGCCCTCAGAGGAACCTGCACATATAGTCCGGTTAATTAAAGCAGAACATTGCACCGTGCAGGAAAAGACCAGTGTTGAGGTGCATTCCAACTGAGTGTGTTCATGTCAGTGTTTTTGCCCAAGGTGTGTATGTTTGCTCACTTGCGTGTCAACTGGGTTAACTGGTATCTGCCAGTGACCGTGATCTTAACCTGCTCGTGGTAAAACGATGCTGTATCACATTTTTTTCCATAGGAAGATGAGTCACTGTCGGGTGAAACGTTTCTTTGAATCTCGAATCTCGTTGTCTTTCTACGTTGACATCCTCGTCCTCTACATGCATGGTTCCTCTTTTCATCCTGAGATATTTGGATTCTTCCGGTTTTGAATCTGTCGCAGGTTAGAAACGTCATCAACACACCGACTCGCTTAGACATCTTCCTGCTTTTATTCTCACACGGGCTCACCCTGACATTTTCCGGACATTTTCCTCTGGGGCTGGCATGAAAAGATCTGGGAAAAAGCCCGGAGCAACTGCCTGTGTTCTCACATACAGCCCCTTTCAGGAAAAGGTCCAGAGCCAGTGCATGTCCAAAAGCAGCACTAGAGACATAAAACTCAACATAAAGACATTTCCCTTCGTTGAAAGTCATATTAAAATGTATGTTTTCCTGTGTTTCTGCTCAACCCAGCGCATGTAACTGTGGCACTGGGGGCTCAGAAGTAATGTCATGGCGTGGAAGCAGTAACCCTGTGGTTCTCCTCACTGGGACTTGCACGGAGAAGCATGTGCTGTGTTTTTACAGGCCTGTCTTTACCTTCCCCTCGGCTCACCCTGCCTCACCCCCATTAAACTCAATTTGTTCTGAGAGGCGAGGATCGCTACGAGCCCGGGAACATGTGCTGCGTGGCCAGAAAGGGCAGAGAGACTTGATTTGAGAGGAGGATTTAGTGGCATGGCGGGAAAAAAATAGAACCGTTGACTGAGAGAGAGAAAGAGACATTTATATCTTTGTATGACGTTAATCATGAAAATATGGATCTGATTTTGAATATATGAAGTGTTTCTGTAAAGGTTTGCCAAACGTTTTACGGCCTAACTGAAATGAGAAAGAAAAAGAGAGACAAACACAGACGGGCTCTTTTTTAGTGAGACAAAGTTTTTGTGTTTTGGCTCCATCGCCTCCCCATTAGAAGTCTGGAGACTTTTAAAAAGCCCAAACACTCCTCAACAATCCAGCGAGACTTCCAATAAAGGTCCAAGTGTTTTGCTGCAGGATTACAGGGGTGAGAATTTAATGAAGACTCAGGGTCTCAGATGAAGAGACTTTGTTTGGAGGTTCCTATCTAAACACGTGTTTAAAGTCCGGACCCACTTCAACCAGGTTTCCGTAAACATGTGGTTCTGGTTGCGTTGCCTTAGTAGTTTTTATATCGCTGCTTTATTTCAGGTTTTATAAATTAGCAGACGTGCTTAATGGCGTCTGTGTGTTTTTACAGCCCGGGGTTTTTTGAATGAAGCATTAAATGAGGTTTTCAGATGTCGGACCAGTTGAAGGGAGAACATCTGCTGTGAAGTGATTTAAATTAATATGTAATAAGGTGCTAAGCTTTTATAGGACTGGTTTGTATCCCACTGCTTATTTGAATATGTATTTACAACAAACAGCTACTGATGTTGGATCAGATGTTTTTCTGATAAAGGACGTTGGCTTATATACTTTGAACTATATCTGGTGTCGATGAGGTAGCCATGGTTACATATTGGTATAATGGTATTTCACATACAGCATATTTTTCTATTAAAAATGGAAATTCCAAAACCCTCAACTTTGAATTTAGTTGCATTATATGTGGAAAAAAAAAAACAAGTAGAGGAATTTGTCACCACCCTATATAATCGATTACACTTCGAGTCTCTTAAAGGAAACTTTTAGTCACCGTCTGGACATCGCATCATCGGACGCGGTCTTGGTGTTTGAGCTTCGCCACGATAAAGATCTGAGATTTGGAGAATCTGGAAAATGCTGCACACAGAGCTCAAGTAAACATGTGATGGATCGCAACCCTCGAGCCGCCGGGGTCAGTCCACTCATCAATGTGTCCTCTGTGGAGCGCGGCCTTACTCAAGACAATATTGATCTCTGATTGCTGTTCTCGGGGTCAGAGGTTATCTGGCCTCGGCAGCTGATGGGTCAGTGCTGCGTACCAAGCGGAGGTCAGGGGGTCGTTCGTGGAGGAAGTAAACTTCACAGGTCACCTGTTGAACGGGCCTCATGGACTCCAGTGTCTTCTAATGAGGGAAGTCACAGAGAAATAGGTTTTATGAGATTTGAACCTGTTACTGCATCTGTCCAGGAGGTTTTCCCGCACATAAATCCCCATGACACATTCTAGCCAATACCTATACTGCCTACTTTCAGACTTTACTGTAAACTAAGTCAAACTAACCAGCTGACAATTCCCGTGACCCTGAGATAAATTTAAAAGTTGATCGCCGATGCATTTCAGTAAATGTGTTTTGCCTCCCCCTCCCCATGGACTGTTCACCTGCGGGAAACCAAAGCCTGCTCAAACATTTGTCTAACTTTAAAAGGCTTCTGACCCAAATTCATGTCCCTCACCTACAGATTCTGCATAGCTGATAGCTGCAGCTTATATATGTACAGTTCACACTAAAGTGGTTATTGATCATCTCATCTTAAAACACAGAGAAAGCAAATAAGTGTATTCTCAAAAAACGTTGAACTATTCCTTTAATTTGCTTTATCGTGACCCAGGTTACATATTCAATTGCAAACACTCTGTGCTGTAAATGTACCTCTTCCATTTGTTGTGTGAATGTTAAACGCAGCACTTGATAACATTATTATGCCCTGAAGGCTTAAAATACCTCCTGGTCCACTGGGATGTGTGTGTGTGTCCTGAGCAGCCTGCAGGCTCCCAGCCCAGTGCAGCCCAGAGCCATGCTGGGCTGTTATTTAAAACTCCATCACTCTGATGTCGAGCCAGAGCCCGCTGATCTGCCCCTCCGAACACCACCACCACGGCCTCGCTCGTCCTTTTCCTTCCAACGGAGGATGAAGAGATGATGGAAGGAGGGATGTAGGGAGAGAGAGAAAAAAGAGAGAGAGAGGGAGGCATTTTCTCTGGCCTTCTTTGGCAGGCCTTTTTCTGCCTCTTTTCCCAGCAGGCCATCTGTTTCCTGTCTGCAACTTGACACCAGTGCCCGATTGGGTTGAGGTGTGTGTGGGTCTGCGTGTGTGTGTGTGTGGGTGTGTGTGTGTGTGTGTGTGCTCACTCTTGTAGGGTTCATGATTAGCTGCCATAATAATAAATGTAGTCATTTATATTGGTACAAATTGGCCCACGTGCGCTCATGTGATACGAGTGTGATATAGAAGACACGCTTCACACGGAGTGCGTGGGAACCGACTTCTCAGTGGCTGATGTGTAGCGATATCACGTTATTGTTATTTTGTGAAACAATGCTCTTTGTTTTGTGTTTAAATGAATAAATCCTGAAGAAATTGGCACTTAATGCGGAGAGGCAAATATATATTTGAAATCTTGAATTCGTCGATCGGTTTACAGAATGGTTACAGTGGCCATTTTAATTTCATTCCTGTGCAGGCTGGAGGGGGCAGGCTCTGTTTTGATCTTGGCTTTTCTCCACTAATAACAACACACTGCGGAGCTGGCTGGGATGAACCTGGATAATCCCCATTCTCTTCTTTCATTTGCTTTTTATGCCAATTTAAAAAAGCAGAGATCAACATTCAGCTTGAGGGTCAATTCAGGAACAGCCTGACTGGTAAATTGGCATCTTGGACGGCTCAGATTGAACACATTAAAAAGGCATCAAGAATTGTCCCTCACCCAAAAGTAGCCACTGTACTCCGCCTCCCACACTTCCTCACTGTCTTCTTTACCCCTGACTAACCCTTTGCGTCGATGGGGATTTTCCAGCCCCGGGCCCACACCGAGAATCTGGACGTTTCCCTCTGCCAGCATGTTTGTTTTTAATCGACGTGCATAATGACGTCCGTCAGCTAAAGCAAAGCCAGACCTCCGAGTTGTGTTTGTTTAGCGAGGCCACAGTGGATCCAGGCCTCCGTGGGTCTGGTCATAGCCGTGGCCAAACCAGACGGATTTTGGGATTGCTGTCTTTATGCAATCCGAGATTTTGGAAGCTTTGCTGACGGAAGCAAACACCCATTGGGGACTCTGTTGTCGTCGGTGCCAGATTCGCTGTAGTTGGCCACTTTGAATCGCAGTGAAGAAACTCCGACGTGCAGTGAGGTAATGTTTTAAAAACACATCAAAAAGTAAGTTGCCATTTTGCTCTGTAAAAACACATAAAGGAGTTTGCTATGGCCAATAAAAATCTGTCAGTGTATAAAAGTTACTCTCTTGAGTATAGAAGAATACAGTCGACATTATTTATACAAATTGTCCTGTCAGAACAAAGTTTGCAACAACGACATGTGATATGTGACTTTCTGCACAATGAAAGACTATTTAATGAGTTTTTAAAGACCCGCAGCCACATGTTCTTTGTTTTTCATCACAAGATTTCTACTCTTTCATTTGCCAAATAAAATCCTGCCAGTGTTAATATGATAGTTGCCCTATAAAGGTCGGCAATGATGAATTCATGGGTGGTCCCCTGCCTCCTACAACCACATTCATTCTGGCATCTCTTATCTTTGGCAAGTCCTTGACCCTGCCTGAGCCACATCACAGGGAATACTGGTGTAATGTTTTACTGCAGTGTCGTAACAGAATCGTGGACCTAAATAAGCAAGATTTCTCTTTAGCGTTAATTCTAACAGCTCATATTAAAAGGAATGGTTTGACGCTTTGGGGAAAATATACTTTTCTCTCTTTCTTGCCTTGAGTCAGTTGAGGGTTCCCTAACCTCAGAACCTCTCGTCTAGTCTGTCATGTGTACGACTGTTGCTGTGAGCAAATCCATGGACTGCATCTTTTGAAGGGCTTGATCTATGAAAACCACCAAGTTCTTCTATGCCTCCGTAAACCAAGTTCACCACGAACTGAAATGAGAGCCTGGGGAGGATTACCATTGAATTGCTACCGACTTCCAGCGGCTGCATTTACTGCAGCTTAGCCACCTGCATGGCTAGCTTGTTAGCTTCATCACTGGCGTGCAGTGAATCATGGCCCTAGTCGGATCCACCCATTGGATCCTTTGTTGGTCGGCCGCATTTGAAGGAGCCTTTGAAATGGGGCGGCCTGGTCACACGGACGCAATCGGTCTCAGAATGCAGCTTTCAAGGATGCAGGCCCTGTTGTTGGTTGCCTATAGCAACTACCCTGCCAATCCTAACATTCTTAGCAAAAATAGCAAAGCACATTTGTTTAAATTTTCAGTCTGCTTTTTCCTTATCTTTCTCCTATCCAGCGGTTATTTGTATTCGTTATGTTATACGACTGTCGACATGGAAAATATGAATTATTTGGACTGGTTGGTGTCAACTGATTTTGTCTGCCCCCCCCCCCCCCCACAGAAAACACATAATTTACTCCACTCGCCCTCTCGTTTCACCCCTCCCACATATACTTCCTGTCTTCCTCTGTCTCAGGCCAGAATATATGTGCTGGAAAGGTGTTCTGCGTAATGTGTGTGATTCTAGATGTCAACGGTTGATCTATGCGCCCGTGTACGCTTCTGTGAGTCTGTCTCTTGTCAAACCTGCACAAAAAACCCTGTAGCAACGAAGAGTGAGAAAAGACACAGGCCACTGCAGATCACATTGCATTTTCTAACTCTATAAGCCTCAGTCAGCTTCCCGTCGGAGGATTTATTCAGTTGATACCGAGAAGATTTACGGCACAGCTGGAAAGAGAATACTGCCCGGCTGGGCTGGGGATTGAGAAGACTGATCTCCTCAGCTGTGACAAGAGGTTGATTCCTGTCGGGTAGAAGTGGCTGATTGGTGAAGTTTTACAACTTCTTCTCCGTTAAGGAGAAAGGCAAGTTTCAAAATAAAAGCTGTTATTTCAGCTCGACATTTTGCCCCCACAGTTTGACCGAGTTGTCGACTGCTGCTGTGGTTTATCCAAGGACATAGAAGAAGACATGTTCAACTTGATCCAAAGACTGAAGACACACTTTTGAACGTATTGCATGTCCAAATCGACAGCATCGGCCTAACAATAACGCAAGCGTGACGTTCATAAGATGACATGATTGCAGAATCCGTCCACAAGCGACAGAAATACAGATATCCATCCTCTTAACGCTCATTAATCTGTCACACAGAAGTTACTACGGTTTCAGGGCCGTTTCAAACTTCCGTTTCCTTTTCCTCTTGAATCAAATAGCTCTCCTGAACCTGACAGCCAGACCTCTCTCCAACCAGTGAGAGGAGTGTAACAGTTCTTGTTGGTTTAGTCACAGCTTTTTTCACCTAGCTTGAATTTTCATTTGCCTGAAAAGAAAGCAAACCAAGGGGAAAAGGCATAAAGTTTATCAAATCATCGACTGTTTGAGAACAAGGGAAGTAATGTGTATTAAAACACTATTCCCCCCACGAGTGTTAACAGGATGCAAAGGCCTCGGTAGTCACACAAAGAAACAGGGCTCCAGTAAACCAAGGAATCCTAGAATCCGCAAGAGAAACTACAGGAGATTAATCAGGTGTAAACTATACGAAAATCCTCAATGGAGCTATTTCAGTATTTGAGACAGGGTTTTTATTTTATTCCTGCTCTGCTACAGCACACACGAGTCGTGCGTTTCCCTCGTATACAGGATATGTAATTGTGGCTCAGGGACTTGCGAGATAGTTTACGAAGTTGTAACTCTGTTAGCTCGGTTTCATTATCTAATCACAGCCGCAATGTTAGACGGCAGGATCTCTCGTGTCCCCCGGGCACTTCAGCCGCTGCAGCAGGTGTTTATTTTAAAGAGCGTTGTAACAGTGTCTCTGGCAGCGTCTGCGTCTATCACTCCTCTCGCTGCCGGCCTCTCGCGCTCTTTACCCCCGAGGACATGCATCTGCATCTGCTGTGGCTCAAGCTGTTTTAAGACCGCAGCTGAGTTGACGGGCAGACGAAGAAGACGACAGGACGCAGCCTGGATGTTACAGGAAATACAGACAAACAGATGGACAGCTGTGCCCAGAGAACCCCAGTAAAGAACAATGTATGTATTCAGTGCGCTTGTATGAGGAGAAACCCAAGCCGTGAGGAGAGAAATGAAAGGAAGTGTTTAAAGTTCTCCTCTCATCTGTCCTCCCTTCCTCTTCTCTCTCGATCACAAACAGCTGCTCAGTGGAGCCTGTGATAGCACCGGCCACAAGTCTATTTTCGGAGCTGGTTCTAATAATAGCCCGTAGTAGAGTGTTATCAAAAGTCGGCTCAGGTGGGACACGTTCACCAAAATGTGTCCATCGTAGCAATATCAGAATTCTTGCACAGATTCATGCTCCTTTGCACTTATTGGATGATATGATAGTTAACTCCGCCAAGGAGGTTATGTTTTCACCCCTGTCTGTTTGTTTGTAAGCAAGGTTACGCAAATACTACTTGACGGATTACTCCAAAACGTAGTGGAAGGATGTGGTATAGTTCGGGATGAGCCAGTTTAATTTGGCAGATTCAGAAGTTTTACTTTCTTTAACGTTGCAACATTTTCACTGATTGGGACACTTTCAATGAATCCTCAGGAGACAATTCACGGTTCTTGATTTTTAAAATCTGACATATTTAAGGGAATGATAACTATGAGTGTGTTCATATTGGTGCAGTTTGATATCATTTAATTGGACTATAGGGCCTTGGCCGGAGGAATGCCTGCTTTTTTCTCCTCAATGGACTTTACCAAAGAAAAAGTAACTCTGGTGATTGAAACTGAAAATTAGGTACCGGCACTGTAAGCCGTATCAAAACATTTCACCCAATAATCCAGCCTAAGTGTAACGTTGTTGTAGCAGACTAAACAAAAGGCGGACGGTAATATGCATGTGTGTATACTTGTGGCGATAAGACTCTGAATCAGACCTCACCATCATTATCTCTGTCCAGGTCTGACCACTAATATGACCCAGCAGCCGGTCAACACACACAGAAAAAAATATCCCTCCCTCTCTTATACTGTTATGAACACGCCGACTCCCTTGGTTTGTTGATGCTTGAGTTATCACGGTTTCTCTATCTGCGAAGTACAGCAAGGTATTACTTAGTCTGAATACTACCACTTGTGATCCACTATCACTTAGGGCTCGTCTAATTGCCTGACAATGACAGGGTGGGGGGGGGAAGCAACCATGACAGACGTGCACTATATGAGGCCGGACAGTGTTTCACCAAAATGAAAAAGAAGGAACCTTGGAGTGTGATGGCCTGCATCAAATCATAGAGCACGTAATGACACACGGTGCGTTACCTTGTTATGGTATGTCCTCCGTCATTTAGAACAATGACTTGTACTCAAATCAAGCTATTTCTGGTGTTTACTGAAAAGCCGGTGCGATACGGAGGGAGTCCCACCGCAGTGCACGGGACTCTGAAATCATACACCAGCAGCATCTATCCCTACGACAACGTGGTCACACTCTCAGCCCCTGCTCACAATAGTGTTTACTGTTTACTTTGTGTAGTAGATATAGAAAAACCCTGTTAGATTTAGGTTACTTTGAAATAAAGGAAAATTGTTGGACCAACTTAATAAAGAAAATACTTCAACTGGTAACACACACATTAATTAAGTTTGTTCCAATTAAGATAACAAGTTGTATAACACAATTGATAGCTTTTATTGTAGTTTTTAGTAAATTACAGTTTTAAGTTGGTCTGACAATTTTCTTTTTTCACTGCACATTGAACTCAGTGAACCCATCCCCCGTGGGTCGCTGTCTGTATCCGACCATTTGTCCAGACTGTGTAGGCGTAACAAGTCCTTGTATAGACGTCAGTTCTACAGCCTGCAATCTTCACATCCACCTGGACATAATGGAGAAGTACAGGGACATATTAAATCCATCAGGGAAGTGCTGTGTGCCATAATGCCAAAGCCGTACTATCTTTGTCCCGGCTCCTTTCAATTAGCTTCTCTAATGTAGTTTGCTGTATGAAAGAGACCCATTCAGCGAGTTAGCTGCCGACCCTGATGAACGTCTGAGGTGATATCTGTCGCAGGACGGAGCAAAGCTTCATGTAGTCTTTCTTTATCTCCGTCTAAAGCTGTCGAATTATTGTTTGAATGCCCTGAGAATACTGCACTGCTCTAGTCTATACTTTAATAATAAAAACACTAAACATAAGGTTCACCTAGCTGAAGCATTCATCTATACCCACTATACCCACCAGTCTTAGCTGAATGGAAACAAATATTCATGTGATAATTGTCTATATTATTACCGAGTGATGAGAACATATGGATCTTGGGTAGATTTTCCATATTTTCTTAGTTATCCTTAATGATTTGATATGATGCCATCATGCGCCCATGACTTCATGTGGAGCCGGAGTCTGCCAGCCATCAGGGGGCGATCAAGGTGTTTTGGCTTCATTTTTGTGGAGCCGTCATGTTGTCCAATCTTTATACGCAGTCTGGTTTCTATTAAACACTTAATCGCATGCTTCATAAAAGTCAGGAGCATTTTTATTTTTACAGAACTGTTTATTGAGTGGATTGTCTGAACTAATGAGGCCTTGTACATGTAGAAAAGAGCTGCAGAGTTACAGTGTGAACATGACGTAACTTGACAAATACAATGTTATGGCATCAGGCTTTTGGATGTTATGCAAGTTAATGTATGAAGACTTGGTGTAGGTGGTATAGACGCATCAGGCCTAATGACATTTGTACAGTTCTCTTTGTAGAGAGACTTTTAGCCAATCGTACTCCATCTTTCACCAAACCCTCTTCATTTTTCAGGTCCCAGTAGATTTGAATGTTGCCCCGTGTTCATTTTATTAACCGTCTGTGCGTGACCAGTTGTTGCCTTTAGCTAAAGATAGCACCATTGTTTAGATCAGCCCTGACACGCGCTGGAACATCCTTGTTGAATGCCGCTGCCGCTTTATTCCTGTCCTGATTGTGTCTAGACGAGTGCTGCCACCATCTGCTCTCTCTCTCTCTCTCTCTCTCTCTCTCTCTCTCTCTCTCTCTCTCTCTCTCTCTCTGTTCCATGTCAGTGGCAGCGAATGACAAATCTCAATCTTGACTGTTTTCACAAGATACTGTCATTCGACGACCTCATCAGCAGCTTTGACCCAATCAAAACTCCACATCCCGTTACCTCATAACTCTGATATGAAGGAGTGAGTTCAGACGGGCGGTTCGTTTTGATGATTCAGCGCCGGTCACATCCTTGTTGACCCAGCAGAGCATCAGATAATGATGAGGCTGTGCTGACTGCGACAGAGGACCCGCCTCCCCCACGTTCCGCCGATAAAGACGTGGAAATACAAACATTGGAGGTTTCAGAGGGCAGCGTGCAGTCAGGCAGAAGAGGAACAGAGGTCCTACTAGATAACAAAGATCCAGTACAGTTAGGACGGCTTTACTCGTACTGCGTAGCAGGGATCTTTACTGTTTCAAGGAAAAACATGTAGTTATCACTCGGCTGATTTTTGGACAATAAGTGGACAGATTGATTAATGGTATAGTTCCTCCTGCAAGGTGATGCTGATCATCGTAATTCCATTTAGTAATAACGTGGGGAAAGAACTTCCTGTGGCTCAGGAGGTAGAGTGGTTCATCCACGAACCAGAGGGTCGACGGTTTGATCCCAGTCTCCCCCCGTTACATGTACTGCACAAATGTGTGTGTGAATGGTTGAAAAGCAAAACTGTCCTGTAAAGTGTTTTGAGTGGTTATTAAGAATAGAAGGTTGCTATATAAATACAGACCATTTACCAACGAGCTGCTGATTATACATCAGTGTCCCTCTAATTTGAAAACTATAAACTACAGAGTATGCCTTTGTAAATCGCCTTTTTACGTCTTTTGTGTTAAATCACTTTTTTTTATCATTTCTAAATCCTGTTTTGTGTTTTCATTATTGAAATAAACTCGGAAACATTCCTCTTAAATCATGAGCCCGGATGACATTTGGGGAGTTGTGAGTAAATGCTGACAAATAAATCAAAACCTAGAAGAATCAGAGGAATTCTTACAAACTGACGAGACGAACGGCATCACAATGAAAACACCAGTAGATTTAACTTGTAGATAAACTCAAAGCGGCTTGTTACTCATTACTTTGGACTTATTCTGTGCAATGGACAACTGCGGCCTTCAGCAGACCGATGCAGCCGCCGCCCGACTTCAGCGTCGCAAATGAGTAAATCAATCACTCATCATGTCTGAGTGGAGTCTACGAGCCGGTGTGAGGATTTTCTCCACATCAAAGAATAGTCATTTTAATCTTTGAGCGACTGGTAAACGTCCGAGAAACAGTTGTTGTTTCATTTCCCGCTGCCAAAACACTGTCACTGACTTTAGGGTCAGATTCGAAGGCCTGTTCCGGCTCCGGTTAATGAAAACATGTCGCTTGTGTTTTATTGCTCCAATGTTTGTTTCATGGAAGCAATAATAATAGATAACTGAAAACTGAAGCAGACTTTTAAGAGTACCTCGAAAGTTGCTGTACCTAGTAACTAATTACTTTTTAATGCAGTAATTGGCAAGCCACTTTTTTGTGGCCTCGACAAAATGACTGTGAGCCTAAAGTTGCCCACTTGTAAAATGGCACTGTGGTCCAAATACCCCCAAAACACTTTAACATTGCGCTTTTTTACATTTTCACCAATTTCCCAGGGAATATTCATGGATCTTGATGAAAACATTTAGGCGACAGATGCCTTGAATTAATTCAAGGGGACCACTGGGCCTCAGCACCTCCTGTTTGTGCATATTTTCAAACTGGGTGGTGGATATTACCAGAAACTGCAGACCTTATTTCCAGTACGTGCGTGTCTTTGCGGGTCTGAGGCGTGGGACTGGCTGACTGATCTTCTCACTGATTGTCATGACCCCCACACTGTCAACAGTGCATGTATTTCTGCCTCCATGTTAATGACACCAACTGTGTGTCCGTGCACATGTGCTGGCGCATGAGGAGTGTTTAAATAGCCAAACACAGCTGGGATTTTGGAGTATAACTGATGGCTGTGGTGAGAGTGAGAGTGATTACGTTCAGAGCCCATGCTGTGGCATCTGTGTGTGTGTGTGTGTGTGTGTGTGTGTGTGTGTGTGTGTGTGTGTGTGTGTGTGTTTCAGACTGCAGAGGGATGTGTGCTGCTATCCATTAAAGTAAATGGGAAAAAGAATTCTGTGTTTTGCAGCAGAGTGTAGGGCAGGGGGCTCAGCGAGGCAGGATGGGGGGGTTGAGCTTTTCCACTCTCTCCATCCTGGAATGCTCTCCCAACCCTCAATACCCCGAGTCTGGATGCTTTTAGACTCCGTCACCATCGAGCTATGCCGTAGTTTGCGTGGACATCAAACGGCAAACTTGTATTTAAAATATCGCCGCGTGTGGGGAGAACAATCAGCAAACAGACGTCATAACGAGAAGCTCCTGCCAACTACAGAATCAACGCTGACTGGATAAAAACAAAACCACCGAGCGACTGAGCCAAACAGACAAAAGCCGAACTTTTCCTGGATCTCCAGGATTTGAGGCTGGGTTCTAATAACGGTTTCCTGGGCAGTGGCTGCTTCTCATTTGCACGGTTACAAGCAGTCGCTGCAGTGAGAGTTCTAGTTTGGCCCCAGTCTTTCCACCCAGTGGCCTTAGATCAGCTCCAGTGGAGTTTTCAGGGGGGGGGGGGGGATTAATTTGGTGGCAGTTGTTCAGGAGGGGAGCACGCCGGCCAACTGGTAACGTTCCCAGCTGAGATTCATTGTTGGTACAGAAGGAAACTTAGTTTTTCATGTTCTCTATTATTTGATTTCTTCAGTTTCCTCTTGAATTTTCTCTGTGACAATGATATCCATATGCGTTATGCTCTCACTGAACAGAATAGGAAAACCCAAGCTGCCATGTTTTCACAGCGTCACCGTGGAATACTTGCGTTCTATCTGTCTTGTGCGTTACTGAATGTAAATTAAACGTCTGTCTCGAAGGTTGGAATTAAGTTTAAATCTGGTGGCATGCTGTGGGAAATTGTCGACAATCATGTAAATTAGATGTAGTTCATAGTTAATGGGCTAAAACTTTTAAAACCACCAGTGTGCTGCTTTAAGGTCACCACATTCCCAGTGCCTGTTGTAATTCTTGTAGTAGACACACACACACACACACACACACACACACACACACACACACACACACCACACACGTTAACCTCATAACGTAATGGAGTAGGCTGGATTGCCCACGCTGACACAAAAATGCAGCAGGAACCCAGAGAAGCCCTCCGCTCCAACCAGCAGTCCCCTGATAGCGTTACCAGACCCGGACCTGGAGTGTACACAGAACAAGAAGGAGTGTGTTAACCATGTCCTCTGACACACATGCTCTACATCATTCAAGGACACACACACCACACCACACATTCAGCTCTCACATACCCACAGTGGTGGAGGAAGGACTCAAACATTTTACTCAAGTAAAAGTACAAATAATTCAGCTAAAACTATACTTGAGTTAACTTTTCTGCTCGAGTAAAAGTGAGTAAATACTAGCTTTTAAAATACTTCAGTACTTCTGTCTGTACATATGTTGTTTAATACAATAATAGCACAGACTGTCCTATATTTCATTTAGATATGACACATATTCACATCCTTACACTGTCGTTCTCATGGCAAACAATGCACAGTGTTGAAGAAATGCATTCCCTTGCATGTAAGGCTGTCAAGCTTGCACAAACACACACACACAGACACACAGACACACACACTCATACACACTCGAGCCCAATCAGCTGCTGTCAGCTGGATACTGTCAGAGGGTTCAGATGGGGGTTGGACAATAGGGAGGAGGAGGAGGAGGAGGAGGAGGAGGAGGAGGAGGAGAGGAGGAGGAATGCAATCTCAACACCTTCATCTTGCAAGTTGTTCGGCAGGAATGTCATTAGCTAAGTGAAAAATGACTGTGTGTACGTGTATCTGAGTGTGTGTCTGTGTGTGTGGGTGGATGTGCTGATGTCTGCATGCCTGTGTGTGTGGGAGAAAAAAAGCTTAAAGACGAGGAAATAAAAAAGCATCTATAAGCGTGTCCCTGAACACTGAGTCACTAGCTGTTGTGTGTGTGTTGTTGTTGTCGGGGGATTGTTTGGCTCCAGAGAGTAATTTAATGTTGTAGATTAAGTAGAAACTGTGCGTTGATTGAAACCAGACACTGAGACTTTTGCTCTGACATTTCACACACATCTACCAGCTCTTTGTTTCAATGCCCCTCTTTGTTTGTATATATTCTTTCAGGTTTTCAGGCTGTTATCCTTAAAAGATTCATGCTATTTTTCTGATTCGGAAAAAACAAAATATCTCCATATCTTCATGTAGCCGCACATTAATTCCTGCCCCTGTCAGAAGTATCTGTTGTGCACATTTTAAAGTTTCTTACACATTCTCCCTTTCTGGTTTTAAAGTGCTCACAATTTGTCATTTTTGCTGCACCCTCAATGGCGTATAATTTAGAGTCACCACATTAAAGCTGCTTTCAGACATGCACTGAACTCCAGACATTTTCCCAAACATTTCTGGAGGGGCAAATGATCCAGTCAGTTGCTCCAGAATTTTACCAGAACTTTTCCTGCAGCCCCCCTGGTTAAATATGTGGAAATGTCCGAGTGTGAGAATGCAGCAGAAAAAGGTGTGTCGGTGACGTTTATAACATGAGACGTAGGCAAACTTGAATAAAAGATAAAAGAATACAAATATCTCGGGATGAAAAAGAGGAGCCGAGGACACGAAGAAGACGACGAATTCAAGGACTTTTCACGATCTGGAGCTCGGGTCTGAAAGCGGCTTAAGACTGAGCCGTGCAGAAAGATCACAGCGTAGATGAAGCCGTCTCTCAGAGCGAGCGAGCATTAAAGAGTTCCCTAAAACAATACCCAAAACATTTAGTTCCCAGCAGCGCCCCCGTGTACACTCATAAATGCTAAAGTATGTTCAAATTATTGGCCCTGGGTCTGATCTCATCTCAGATTTAGCGTGGTTTAATATTTCATTATATCCCCTCTGGCTTACGGGGCTTTGTCACAACAGTGTTCTGCATGGCTCAGCACATGTACACACACAGGCATGCACACACACTCGGGCCCGCAGAGCCCAGTGAAAACAAAGCCGGGCTCTGCCAGTGTAAACACGGGCCATTGTTATGGGCGCTCTTTTCCCGCCTCAAAATCTGCGCTCCCCGTGGCGATCACAGACCGCGCTGGCGCGGCTCCCGCGCAGCAGAGTTAAATTAGGAATCGCCAGGACTCGTTTGCTTCGCATTTATGTGACCGTGTCATTATAATGCAGACGGTGGAGTGTGATTTATGTGCTGGGTTTCTCTCCCTTGCACTCCGCTGTCTCCCTTTTACTGGTTCTCTTTTTATTGCCTGGCTCCTTATGTGTGGTTTGTGGCCATTTGCTTTAACTTTGTGACAATTATTTTTAGACGGGGGAACAGCAGTGGATCTACTGTTCTGCACCGACCCTTTCTAAACAAAGTAGGAAAACACAAGAAATGGCTGTTTTTGTTGGAGCAGGTAATGCAGCCATGTGTGTTCACGTGCATCTGCTGCAGCTGGCGATCATAGCTGGGTAGAAATGTCTATATGTGAGAGTGTGTGTGTGTGTGTGTGTGTGTGTGTGTGTGTGTGTGTGTGTGTGTGTGTGTGTGTGTGTGTGTGTGTGTGTGTCGCATCACGGTGCCTCTCAGCTGTGACCTTGGGCCACATGTGCAGTCAATTAGGGCCAATCAGAAGGCTGTAATCAGGGCGTGGCAGCGGGATAGTGGCAGCGTGGCAGTGGGGGGGAGTTTTAAGACCTAAGATTAGTGCGTTAGACTGAAGAGGAAGCACGGTGGGGGGGGGGGGGGGAGCTGGCCGGCCGAATCGAATTTCTTCATTCCGCTGCCTGGTTCACCTTCACTCACATGAGTTTATTTAGTTAGTGCCAACCAGACGTGGATCAAATTAAGTCTCAATTTTCTTTTAACCCCGGTTATGTGACAGATTGGTGCGGTTTGCCACAGGAGATGATGTAATTACGCAGCAGTGGTTAAATGCACCTCAACGCAGAAAGGTGGAGACGTCCAAGCAGATTGAGATAAAGACCAGAATTCATTCACTACTGCTATTAGGTTACATCAACTGTGTTTTCAAACTAAAACGATCTCTGTCCACAGAAGAGTTTTGGGCAATTCTCCTCTTCCGTATATGTTGCATGTTCTGTATCCCATAATGAGTGGCACTGGAGGCAGCTGCACTTGTTCTTTTCAATCCCGACATCAGATAGCGAAGAATTTAAATCTCTTCCATACAACCCTAGTTGGCAATATCACAATAAAATCCAACATGTTGTACTTTAGGGCCAATCCTTCTATAATCGTCTGGTGTGCACTTGTCAAATACTCAAAACCCCAAGTTTCAGCGGTGAAACGTCTCGCTGAGATTTGAGTTTTCAAAGTTTTTATTGGCTGAAGAAATATGTATTGAGTGTGTGTGTGTGTGTGTGTGTGTGTGTGTGTGTAAGTGAAGATATACAACTTTTCCAGCACCTGCTGCTGTCTAATCTCATTTTCAAAGTTTAACCAGTCACTTAACATTCAGCTCTCAGTTGAATAAGTAGTTCTGTGTAAAAAGAAATGTCTGCATGAGCTCCAAGTTTGCTTCTGTGTCAGAATATCACAAGGAAAGTATTTTTGCAAAGTGCAACGGAGCGTGTAGGTGTGTGATAAACATAATTTCTTCATCTTTAAGTATGTGCGTGTGAAAGGAAGCTGCCACGTCACGTTCCGTCCCGCAACCCCAGCCGGTGACGTGGTGCTGGTGTCGTATGCACATCGTGAAAGTGCGATATTATAGGAATATGTTTCCTGTCAATCTCCGAGTCTTCTCGTTATTGCTCATAATTGGAAAACCCTTGTAATGTGTCCCAAGACAAAAGTATTATCCAGTGAACGGGAGCTTTGTCAGCTCTGCTCTGCCTCTTCCTGCACTTTGATTGGTTCCTGGAGCTCTGCCAAAGTCCGTCTCTGGAAATTTGATCCGCGTGTTTAAACAAATGGTCCTTTTTTCTTTTCTGTTTTTTTCTTTGTCTAAACCTCAAATCACAAGTCACAATCTGACTATTAGTGTGTGTGTGATGTCACCAGCAACCAGACAGCAGATATTTGTTTGTCTGGAGCAAAGGAAAACAACAGAGCGGGCAGACAGACAGCTGGACAGAAAGTCATCTGCTGGGCTGTAAATCACCTCCGATCCAACGGGGCAGACAAACACGGTGACCGGAGCGTGGCCCGGCCTCCAAAACCACATGTGAGCGGGCAGGAATGTAATAGCCCACTGCATTGTGGGTTCGTGTCTGGGGGGAAAGAGCGCCGACTCCCTGACTCACAGGACACCGTGAGGTTGGGGGATGAGGTGGGTGGCGGGGGGGGGGGGGGGGGCAGCTTAGCTTTCGGGAATCAAGAGTGCAAGGTCAGGGGGAGTGTGTGAATCACAGCCGCGATGCTGTTCCCGCAACCGTTTCCTTCATAGCTCCTTACTCCTCTGTCATCGTGTAGTCTAAGTAGTTCTACTTTCATCTTTACAGCACTCAAGGGAGGAGGAGAAGCTGCTAAGCATCAATTACAATTACGAGACTGATAAAAAATATTGAATATAGTAAAAAATCTATTCATTTGACATATTGCATGTGAAATGTTGACTGTCACATTACTTCAAATGAGAGTTAGCAGACTCATTGTGTTTGGCTCCATCACCGACGTTTAATCTCCGAAAAATAATGATTATCAGTCAAACGTTTGGGTAATTTTTCCAGGGAGAAATCCGCGGGTTCTTAAATGTGAACATGTGCTTGTGTCTGTTTGTGTTCAGATTAAAAAAACATTTTTTTTTATCATTTTGATCACGTCAACTAAAGGTATTTTCCACTTTCTTCAAACGCTGAGAAAGCAAACGGCAGATGAACCGATAATGACGTTTGTTGTTAGTTTGCTGCCCTTTTCCATAATTCAGCCCCGGCCGGTTTAATTTCCACACAGACGCATTTTTGGCTAAGTTGCATATACATGAAATACGACCTATAATGTTATTTAAAGAAGTTACAGTCGTCATATTAACTGTGTAGTATTCAGATGTTACTGTTTTTAGTGGCTCTGATAAATCCGCTGTTCACTACCTGCTGGGGACAGATTTATAGACTAGTTGGTGAAGTTAAGAGCCATTTAATTGCCCCTTGAGTTGGCCGAGACCAAAACCAGAGCAAAAAGAGATTGAATATTGGACCTATGTGTTTTTAGGTGGCAACAAACACAGCTTCAAACAGATACGAACATAGAACTGTGTGTGTGGTAAATGCATGAATAAGCAACTGCTTGCAAATGTGGTTTCACTTCAAAAGAGTTTTTTATGTCAGTGTTTGTCTTGGACATTATTTCTGCCACCGCAAGTGCAAAATCTTTTTTAAAATGTCAAAAAAGACACAAGAGAGCAGCCTGTCAAATTGACTGATTGTCAGTATAATGTTTGGGTCTAGTGTGGAAGTCAAACGGTCTCATTTATATACTTATAATTGTCTTTTCTTTTCTTTGATTCCATCTTTCCCAACCTCCCCTCCCGCGCTCCATCTATTTCTCTCTTTCAAGTCCCAAAGAAGTTGCTCCAGGAGCAGAGCCCCAGACCACCGGTGTTCCCCCCTCCCCCAAGCGCCCATGACCCCAACATAGTGGGAGACGGTCCTCCGGAGGGGAGCTCGGTCCAAAGCCCTGACGCTGTCCCAGGTGAGGCAAAACGACAAACACACAAGCTTTCTTTCACTCTCTCTCTCTCTCACACACACACACACACACACACACACACACACACACACACACACACACACACACACACACACACACACACACACCACACACACACACACCACACACACACACTCATGCCTCCCATGGAGAGCAGTTAACACTGAACAGTCACGAGGCCTCCCAGGCATCAAGAGGAACAGTGGGGTCAGGTCTCAAGCTCGGGCATAAATGTACGTGTATTTAATGTCACGCGAGTTTAACTGTTTCCACGTGTATCCGAGCAGAGCCACTGGTCTGTGCTATTTATGATCGTCGATCTTAAAAATATATATACGTCTCTCCGAGACCCAGTGATTGCACTTACATGTGACCGCAGTCTAAATCAGTCTGTTATAATGTCGAGCTCCCAGCGAGAGAACGAGGGAGAAGACAGAGCGAGAACAATGGCATGAAAGAATGAAAAGTGGGGAGATGCCAGCAAGGAAGGAAAAGTTAAACAAAGCTTCATTCATTGAGGGATGGTGGCCGGCGTCCAGCACACTAATTACTCTGCTACTCGGCTACCGGCACTGTACTGATTAGGAGGATAGACGGATGGATGAGGAGTTACGACAGGAGATGTGTGCTGCTGACACATGAATGCTCCCGAACACTTCACCTACAGCTCATCTGGAAAAACCTGTTTCCATGTCTGATGGGACGGCGGGGGATGAATCGTACGAAGGTGAAACCCGATGCACGTCTCTCTATCCTCTCGTTTTGATTTGTCTCATTCTTTGTTTATTTTCAAACAGGGACAAAGAGACACAGATTCATTCTTTCCAAAATATAAAACTTATGAATCTGAACACCGCTCGGCAGGACAAGATCGTTTCGTAGAATCGGACCCGCCTGTTGGAAAAGTTAAAGAGGTTAAAGTTGTAAACCACGAGATTCTGACTTTTTATTGACTCCATCTTTGGAGCTCACTGCTTATTACTGCGCTGTTTCTGCAGCCGTGTTTCCCAGAGATCCTTTGGCCACAGATTTTATTTCAGTAAAGTCCTTATTCTTTGAGCCACGATGCCAACCACCTCCTCTAACGTCTATAACGCACTCTTTTATAGGGGTTTTTATTATTACCATGAGGCTTAATTACTGCCATTTAATATTTAAGTGAGTATTTTTGGTCGTTAAAAATGATTTCACCTGGATTTATCGTGTCAAAAGTATTTTTACAGGACGATCAGCTGCTGTATTTCCATTGTTTTGTGTTTTCTAGCACTGTAAGAGTTTTCTGCCGACCGATTGTTTGGCCGCTTCCACGCGTGTGACAAAGAGGGATTGTGGTTGAATGTTGGTCGATGCGCGCGGCACCGCAGTGGGTCCAGGTGGAAACATTTACAGTGAGCACTTCCAGTCCAAACTCCATTTATCAGATAGAGTGGGCCTGACACACCACGGAGACTCTGCAATTAGAGCTCATCGGTGTGTGTGTCGGTTCACCGGAGCATGCGCACCTACGCGGCCAAAAGAAAAAAATCGAGTATGGAAATATGACATAAACACACACACACACCGATCCTGAATACTGCTCTTAATTTTGACGTCTTCGCTTCAGGGTTGTTTTTTTGCACATTCACGGAGCTTAAGTTACTCTGTCCCACCTAAACAGCTCTGTCAGGTTCACTCGGAGCGATTCTACTCTTAAAATATGGCATTTTTCTTTATTTAATGAAATCATTCTGTGCCTCTTTTGCCTCCTCTCTCATCTCAGCTCCTCTAGTCTTGAATACACAACACAGCCCGGCACGTAAACACTGACAGAAGTCATGCTGCGGTGCAAATCCAGCAGAGGAACCAGTTGTTCCCATCCAGAAATAGATCGTTTACTGAGATTTATTTTTGAAATGTTGCCCGAGTGCATGTTTTTCCCATGTGGTTCTGTGTTCCTTAATGACCTGAGTCAGAATGAGTTTAACAGAAGCGGATGTTGTGTTATCTTCTGAATCACACAACCCTCTGTGGACGTGTGTGTGTGTGTGTGGTGGTGTGCGTGTGTGTGTTTCGCTATGTGTGATCCATCTTTTTACAGAAGCCTTAATTTATAAAACCACAGTGGATGAGTCACTGGTGCGCACGCTGAAGTCACAATACCTCAGAGGCAACACACACTCACTTTACCATAAATGAGCAAAGCGCCGTCACAATCTGACTGTACGTGTAGTTGAAAACACACTTGTGGTGTGTCATTGCACATGGGACCACAGAACATGATCTCAGAGTGTATCCGCAAATAAAACCTTTCAAAAACATCTTCTGTTTCAAATACTTGATCACATTTAGAAAATTCACTTAAGTTTCCTGCCCTGTTGGCTTTTACAGATAGGAAGAAGGTCAGGGAGACGGACCCCAACGAGGAGAAGGCTTCAGACGCCGAAAGAGGAGGAGGAGGAGGAAGAGGAGGAAGAGGAGGAGGAGAGGAAAGTGTGCTGCGGCCCAGAGACATGAATCCCATCATCAACTCCACCTCCAGCGCCAACATGGCTCTCATCAGCAACGCACTGGCAGCCTACACCTACGTATCAGGTGGGGAAATCAAAATCAAAGTGTTGACTCGGACAGAGACGGATATCGAACCTCTGACCCTCTGATCAAATTCCGCTGCAAGGATCTAATGTTACAACATCATTGTCATTATCGATTCCTTCTCGGCCAATTAAATCAGAGAGGTTCGTGTGTGTGGTGTGTTTTTATTTGGATAAAATCCCCTGTTTCCTTTTCGTTGGATTGAGTGGTGGGTGAATGTGGGCCAGAGGAACGCAGATGTTGAGGCCACACACACACACACACACACACACACACACACACACACACACACACACACACACACACACACACACACACACACACACACACACACACACACACACACCATCAGTCACCTGCTTCAGCCAGCTGGTAAAGCAAAGCAGAGACAGGAAAATTTGGGGGTGTTTGGATATTTCTGATTTATTACCTCCCACTCAAATTAAAAGTTAAAGTAGTGAACTCCATAGTACGTTCAGTTGAATGATTATATGTATATACAGTGTCATGTATTCTACTGTAGCTGGAAAGGTTTTCTCCCATTTGTAAGCTGCCGTAACATTTTATGATCTGCTTTTATTTGCAGTATTTGCTATTTGCCTATGTTAGGTTGAGGAATATTCGACCAGTATAAATCTTTTACAGAATGACCTTAGACTTTTTAAGAAGATCACAGTGTATGGCTGAAGTAGAGCACGGGGGGGAAACTACCAGAAGTCGAAACTGAGGGATCCTGCAGGACGGAGAGAAGTGCAATAGATGAACATAGATGCAGAGAAGTATTCATTCAAAAGACAAAGTCTAACAGAGATGGAGGGAGCAGTAATGATGGCGGTATTGCCAGTAAAGGTAGTATATGTGCGTACAGGCATATTGCACATCTAAGTAGTAATAGTTGCTGCCACCACGGTCCATGATCACGATCCACAATGTGGCCGCAGCCTGGAGCAGGAAGCTGCTTGGGTTCATTCATGAGAAAGACCCTCATATGAGTGGTGCTCTGGAGGGAGAGTCTGCAGGACGCAGCAGCAGCAGCTCACAGCATCACACCTAAATCTGTGATTGATGCAATGTGGGTCATTCTGCTTCACAACCGCAATGAAAGACAGATTTTCATTGTGGAGAAGAGGAGACGCAGCTCAGTCTTACTCACTGTGTGTTTGAGGAGGAGTACAGATGGTTGTACCACGGTTAACGGGGATTTGTGAGACATAACCAAACCAAAACACCAAGCCAGGGAAGTGAGTCATACGAGCTGCGAGCCTGCAGCCAGCGTTCATTACAGCGAGTGAGACATCAAGTGAAATATTTCATGACGGATCAGCTGAACAGGTCAGAGGGAAAATAAGAAGGAGACCCAACATCGCTCAGAAAGATCCAATTACGTGTTTGATGTTCTCTGTAAGAGCTCGACTACATGTTGGATTTCCTTCGCTCATGTTCCTGTTCTCCTTCCCTTTCAGACCACCCAGAGAGGGCAGCGCTCTTCTTCGTCTGCGGCGTGTGTTTGGGCCTCTTCCTCACGCTCTTCGCGCTGGTGGTCCAGATCTCCTGTCGCACTGACTGCAAGCCCCGCAAGCAGCCCCCCGCCAAGAAACGGCCCCGTCCCGCCGACACGTCGTCCGACTCCAGCGACTCGGACTCGGACTGGGAGACCACCTCGGACCTGTCGGCGCGGAGACACCGGCGGTTCGAGCGCACGCTCAACATGAACGTGTTCACGTCGGCGGAAGAGCTGGAGAGGGCGCAGCGGCTCGAGGAGAGGGAGCGCATCATCCGGGAGATCTGGATGAACGGGCAACCGGACATCCCCGGGACACGGAGCCTCAACCGGTATTACTGAGGCTTTTCATAGGAAGATCACATGACTTGAACGCACTTGGCTTGGAGGCGAGGCCGCCGACGAGGCCACACAACTGTGGACTCGCTCGTGAGAACAGTGGAAGTTACTGCAGACCTGGAAAGAAAGCCCTCCCTCTCTGCCGGTTGGCATATTCCTCTGGGTGTCATAAGCTATACCCCATTTAGTAAGAGAATAAGCTCTCTGCATGGTAAGCTCGGCTCTCGGCCGCTTCTCTCCGCTGAAAGAGAGGGTGAAAGGCTACACTGCCTTGCCCGTGACCTCCGCAGGCCTTTTTGAAGTGGGGGGGGGGGGGGGGGATTTATGGGGTCGGCTGCCTTCACACTGGCCCACAGAGACCACATGGTGACTGAAGGACCGGGGCCTCAGATGGGTCTGTTCTATGCAGAACGCGGAGCAGCTGCAAGAGACACTTGGGGCTTCCGCTCGGAAGAACCCTCCAGTATTTAAGTGTGGACTTTAAACGGAGGTAAAGATGAACGCAGCTTACTGGACGATGTAAGACAATCTCTCCACAGTGGGGAAAAAAAGAAAAAAACCATGCTGCCTTTTGAACTTAAAAAAAACCAAAAGATTTTTTTTTTTTGGAGGGGGGGGGGACTCCATCTCAACCCTTATGAAATATATTTTATGATATTTAATAGTTTATTGATGTTGTGTATTATTTTGTTCTCAAGTATGGTTTGTTATGAGCTATTTTTTTTATACTTGGCGAAGGTTGTCCGGCACCTCAGGGATGCAATCCTCGTGTTTCTGTGTTTCTTTGAGTGATGTTTGCGCTTCCTGAGAATCGGGATCGGCCCGTTTCAACAGCTGTGTCAGCATTAATAATAATAAAAAAAGAAAAATTAAAGATGTCATATAAAGAGCCTCCAAGAGGATGATTCAGCGATTTTAACCTTATTTTTGATACCCGATGTTTAATATACACTGCAGTGCCTTCTCTATACTTTTCAAGAGTGCAGCTCCTGTTATCACTCGGAAAACTGGTCAAATGATTTTTATAGATTGGAGAGAAAAAAAAACACCAAATTTATCTGGTCGTACATGTATTCCGTCGAACTGTCGCTGGAGTGGAGCACGTGTAAAAGCTGAATGTCTCAAATGTCAAAAGTTGCACTTGTCGTCTCATCAGATGTAAAAAAATGTCGTAAATATGCCAATTGTTGTTCAAGTGGATTTGTTGGAAACTATTTTTTTCTCACAGATTATAGTGAATGTCAGATGTTGGCTCTTCTTCTTCTTCTTCTTCTTCTTCTTCTTCTTTCTTCTTCTTCTTCTTCTTCTTCTTTCTTCTCAAAGATACCTGTGCTGCACAGATGCTCGTGGCGATCGCCCGCTCACGGCCGTCTGAAGAAGGAACGAGCGCTGCAGCATTTGCTCCTCGTAAATCACGTCGCCAGTTATATCGTCACAATATAAGCTATTGTCAAATCCAGCTCTGTGTGTTTGTGCTGCCCTGGATTCAAGCATAGAAACAAAATATAGTTTTCATTTAAGAAAAAAAGAAAAAGCTTGGTTGGAGTTTGAACTGAGAGCACACAGGACATATTGGGGGTCATCCACGTCAAGACTGCCGCTCAATGTAGGTTATTTTTTAATAAAGACAGTTCTTGAATGGGATTCAAATGTGCCAATAGCTGGTGAAGTGAGACCAAAATATGACTCCTGTGCTTGGAATAAACTGCTCAAAAATAACTCATCCACTCTTTGTCACATTTCTTTCTTTTTTATCATATTTGGGATTTTTAAATGAACGATTTTATTCACGCAACTATAGAGAGTTATAAAACAGTGCAATGAGCTGATCATGAGCTTTTATACTTATACATTATGACCTGTCTGCTTTTCTTTCTGGGAACATTTATTGGCGTTGCTCGCCCCCTGGTGGGACTTTCAAGGCATTACTGGCTGTGTAAATTGTACAGCTTAAAAATCACCAAATTATTTATTTACACCTAAAGAGAATAGTTTAAAGTCATTTCATTGATTCTAGCAGTTATAGTCGTAGCTGAATATATAGTATATACAATCATGTATAGTTGACTATTTAAGGTTTTTATAATTTCATCAGTTTTTTTTCTCACTCTTTAGTTTTTTATCTTTAATTAAATTAATTCGTTCCCTCTCATTTACTCTTAATTATTATTTTTGAGCTTTTTTAAAATATATGTAATTTATTTCGGGTTTTTTTGGAAGGGGGGGGGGGTTTAAACTGTTGTCCCGTTTCCATGGAGACCACACAAGTACCAGCTGTCGTGCAGCAGCAGCAGCAGCGGTGGTTGTTTTGTTGTTGTTATAGAAACACATTCTATAGTTTATCCTCATATACAGCTGAAGAAATAGTTCTATAACCAGAGGAAGGTTTAATTGGAGCGATGTCTTGGAACTGGAACAGCCACGGATTACCTTTCTTACCTGGATACACATTCCGGGATGTGACGGTACGTACGGTTGTTACACTAATGACTTAAAGTGGAACGAGCTAGCTTTATTTATAACGTATAAGTTTACTTAACGCAACGGTTTAAGGTTCAGCTAACGTTAGCCAAACTAAGGTTATATAATATTGACTGTTTACTTCTGTCCTGCTAATGTTCGTCCTGCATTCCTCCACTTTGAGCTCATTTTTAATTTTAGCCGTTTAATAACAGAGGGAAATTAATGACTTGGATTAAAATCTGAAATCAATTCTCCGTTGAGGTGTCGTCAAGTAGAGATGTTTTAGAACGCACAGGTGTTTACTTTGTACAGTAGTTTTGTGTGTATTGTAACAATAGGATCACATACAATGTTAATCTGACTTCAATTTAATGGGATTCCTGAGTTTATACTTACAGATTTATAAGATCTAATGCATGTTCTTGTCAATGATCTTTCCGTGCAGAAGTCTGCCTTCCATCGATCCCAGACTCTCCACTACAACAACGGCTTCCCTCTGCCCCGTCGCCCCACTGTCGGCATCGGACAGGATCCTCTTCTGTCAGAGCAGCTGATCCAGGAGGAGGTCAACAAGCTGACCTTTGAGACACCGGACGTGAGGTTGAATCCCTTTACAAGATCCCACCTCAAGAGTTCGTACCAGCTCACGTGGCCTTAGACAAGAAGGTGAGGTACAACTTTGAAGACTAAGAATAGTGTTTGATGGTTTTTGTTTGTTTGTCTCACCAACCTTTTGTCTTGTAGGTGCTGCACTTCTATGCATACTTTCAGGAGGACGTCCTGTTTTCACCTGACGAGGTGTACCGCGTGCGCCCTGTGATGATATACTACTACCTAGAGGATGACAGCATGCTCCTCTACGAGCCCACAGTGGAGAACTCTGGGTTAGCGCAGGGGAAACGGCTGAAACGGCAGCGTGTGCCCAAGAATGAACGTGGAGAGCATTACCAGTATAAAGACCTCAACCTTGGCATAGACCTGGATGTGTATGGGGTCAAGTACCACATCACAGACTGTGATGAGTTTACACAGGTACAACCTGTTCGAATGCTCGTTATTTTTCTGTATATTTAATAGTACCTGTCAGTTGTTGAAAATAACCTCTGTCCCTGTAAACAGGAGTTCATGGAAAGTGAGGGCATTGTTTTGAACGACCCTCAGCCGATGCCAGTGGACCCTTACAGCAAAAGTCGCGAAATCCCTCAGTCTTCCCACACCACACCTTCCGATTTAGACCCCTACCACCAGTTTCTCACTATGGACGGCAAGGTAAAGTAAATTCCCTCTGCTCCAAACTCCCTGAGTAACTATTACAAACTCTAACTTGGCCAGCTACCAACACAGAAGCTCTAGTACAGTAGCATCTATTCAAACGCCTCAGAAAACATGAGCTGCAATGAACAAGGTCTAGTTTCAGTCTCTTCAACTCCTCTCTGTTCAGGTGCTGTGTTTCTACGCCCTGTGGGATGACGCTGACTCACTGTACAAAGAAACCAGGACCGTTACCATCCACTATTTCCTTGCGGACGACACAGTGGAGATCAGAGAGGTCCATGAACCCAACAGCGGTCGTGATCCCTTCCCGGTCGTGATGCGCAGACAGAGGCTGCCCAAGCAACTCAAACCACGTAAGATGCAAAGTCGTGAGACTGGGAAACGCAGTTTCAATTTATGCTCAAGCGGAAGCTAAACTGAACAGCTGGCTTGAATTTGTGTGAGGAAGCAGTTGCAGTGGTATGAAGATGTAAAGATAAAGACATTTTAATAGAAAACAAATAGTAAATAACAACAAATAATGATTATATGGTGACATTTTCATTATTTAGTCACTACCTAATTGTTCTTGTCTTATTTCCTTTCAGGGCCCTTCCCCAGCTGTGTGCTGGAGGTCTCAAAGCACGAGGTGGACGAGTACTTCTCACCCAAAGACTTCCAGCTGGGTCACACAGTGAAGCTGCTGGGTCGTCCCTTCCTTCTCTATGACTGCGATGGCTTCACTAAAGAGTATTTCCAGACCAACCACCCTGACATGGAGATGAAACCCATTGAAGTTCCCAAGAAGGTTGACATGTATCACAACAGGAAGAGGGTGAGAAATGAAAAAAATCTGTCTTCATCTTTACTTTCACAAAACTGAAGACCATGTAATCTGACTTGTGTTGTGGTAACTACTTGCTCTCGTCCACATCTACAGGAGGTTCCTCCCTACAATGGCTTCGGTTCACTTGAAGATTCTCTCCAGAATTGTTTGTCTCTGATTCCAGAGCCTCCGAGAAAGAATGTGATGAAGATGCTGGAGAACAACCTCAAAGTGTTGCGCTACGGTGCCACAATGGTGAGTCGGCGGTTTTGTGCCGCTTGGTCAAATCCGGGATGGAGACAAATGACCCAAGAAGTGTAACTCAGGAAACACATTTTATTGATTAACCCGACAAGATTCAAAGCCATTGCCAGTAAGGAGGGAGCCAAGACCATATTACGCCCATACTGGGAAACACTACACTAGCTGCCTGTTAGCTGTAATTGTACTTATTACATTTAAAATCCTACCTGGGCTTGCTCCTACTTAGATCACAGATTTAAATGTACCTTATGAGCCTAAACGCTACCTGCGTTCCTCAGGCCCTGAAATGCAAATGATTAGTTATCATTATTATTAAAACTGATAATTTCTCTGTTTGGTTAAGCTGTCCCTGTGTTACTGACATTCCAGGACTCACAGAATCCTTCAGACGAAGGCCGGCATTTTGTTATGTCTTACTTCCTGTCCAACGACATGATCAGTATTTTTGAGAAGCCCAGTCGCAACTCGGGGATCATCAGTGGCAAGTTCCTGGAAAAGACCCGCATCCCCAAGCCGGGCTCTACTGTGGATGATCCTCAGTTCTACTCACCTGCAGACTTTGCTATTGGAGCCACTGTGGAGGGTGAGGATCACAGCGGCCTACATTTATTAGCGTCGTTGCGAATGGGTTTACAAAAGGAATGCTTACTCAGATACTACAGCATCAACAGGGGATGCGTAGCTCAACCAGTACGATGGTCCCAAGTTTGATGGGGATCAACACCAAAGAGCGAAAGCTCAGCTAATGTCACCTTTCTCTTCTTTGTCGTGTCTGTTACTTTAGTTTTCGGACACCGCTTTGTGCTGACCGATGCCGACCAATACGTCCTTACATACCTGGAGTCCATATCAAGCCAGATCCCTTCTCAGACGCTGGACTCTGTGCGTCAGAAGCTGGGTGAAGGGGCAGAGCACAACAAGCCAGGTGACCAAGATGGTTAAACAGTCAGCTAATCATCTCTATTACATTGTTTGTCAGTGATACTCTGTGTCACCTTCTTTAAATGCACTAATTTAATATTCAGCAAATTAAGCCCTAACTTCTTTCTTTGTTTCTAAACCAGGTGATGAAGTAGAGGAGATGCCTCGTGATGCCAGGAAGGCCAGACGCCCTCAGTGTTGTTCCCTGCTCAATAAATCTGTCCACAAGAATATGAATCAAATCCTTTGAAGAGTACTTCATTACACAATAAATAAATAAAACTGGATGCAATACATGAAGAGGTATTTGTGTAATGAAATCTGACAACTTGTGCAAACTCCACAGTTACTGCTGAGTGTCGCTGATGTCATCACGTGCCCCTTGAACTTTCCCTCCCCTCAAGAATTCCAGGATGAGCTGATTTCGTCCTTGCTCTTCCTCTCTTGTCATCCTCAGTCAAGTTACCAGAACTATGGATTTGAACAAGTGCTTTCCCTTTCACCTTCTTCAGATCCTGTTGGTTAAGCACCACTTCTTCTTCTTCTTCTTTGTTGGTTTACTGGTGATGGCAGCCAACGTGAAGGTGCATTACCGCTACCTACTGTGTTGTAATATGAATCAGAGTTATCTCGGTCAGACTAAATTCTTTCGTCCAATCCTGTCTCCTTCAGATTCCAATGATCAAACAGAGTCAGTTCAGGTTTTTTTCTCGAAAAGATGACTGTCAGAGATCAAAGGCACCATGGAATGTAAAGGAAAACCATTGTGGGCAATTATTAAAGTCTAAAATGTCGGACCACTCCTTTATACCTGTGAAGTACAGGTGAGCTTTGATGGATTAGCACTTTCATGTTGGTTGCCACCCGCTACAAACCTCAAAGAAGAAGAAGGCATTTTGAATCAGAAAAACACATTTGGGTACAAACAGGGAGCTGCATTCTCTTTTTTGGCCAGAGGGAAAAGGTATTTTAAAAATAAATGATTTCAAACATCCATAAGCTGCTCCTACAGACAGGATTGGCTATGAACTGGGGCCATATGGATGATGGGGGGGGGGGAGATAATTTCCTTTTTTATTTATTTTTAAACCCATTTTTAAAATCTTGTTAGTTACAGTCTCATTTCCAAATATTGCCTAAACATGAATAATAGACATAGCAAATATATATGAAAATCGTGAGACAATACTGTCATGTCTGACTATGCAATTAACTTCTATGGCCTCAATTGTGATCATTCGTTCCAATAAACATTAAGTATGAATGATGTTGTTTATCGGGTTGTAGAGCTGAAGAAACAAAGAATACGAACACAGGGACACGTTTATTTGGAGCGATGTCTTGGTACTGGAACAGCCACGGATTACCATTCTTACCTGGAAACACTTTTCGAGATGTCACGGTTCGTACGTTTTTTTTATGCTAATTACTTAATGTGTAACTAGCTATCTTGATTTAAAATGTATTTAAGTTTACATAACCGAAGGGTTTAACGTTTCACGAAGGTTAGCCAAACTGAAGTTATATAATATTTACAGTTTACTTGCTGTGATACTAATGTACTTTCTGCATTTCTCCAGTTTTTTATATTTAAATTTTAACTTTCTAATAACTGCAGGGTTGACAGAGGGATCTGAAACTAATTTTCTATCCCAATTACCAAGATAAAAATCTCTGTTGAGGTCTCGTCAAGTAGTGACGTTTACTATTAAACATAGAAATAATATATTCCAATTATTTATCTTGCACTAGTATTTTTCTGTCCACTCCTAGGTTGTGTCTGACAGGTTTTTATCTAGTACAGTGCTGTTGTATGAATTGTAACAATAGGATCACATACAAAATTAATTGGACAGCAATTTAATTGGATTCTTGAATTGATTTACTTATCAGATTGAAAAGATTTAATCCATGTTCTTGTCAATGATCTTTCCGTGCAGAAGTCTGCCTTCCATCGAGCTCAGACTCTCCACTACAAGAACGGCTTCCCTCTGCCCCATCGCCCCGGTGATGACATCGGACAGGATCCTCTTCTGTCAGAGCAGCTGATCCAGCAGAAGATCAACAAGTTGACCTTGATGACACCGGACGTGAGGTTTGAATCCCTTTACCAGAGCCCACCTGAAGGCTTCGTACCATCCCACGTGGCCTTAGACAAGAAGGTGAGGTACAACTTTGAAGACTAAGAATAGTGTTGGATGTGTTTTGTTGCTGTGTTACCTGTCTAATCAATCCCTTGTTTGTCTGTTCACCACCCTTTTGTCCTGTAGGTGCTGCGCTTCTATGCACACTTTCAGGAGGACATCCTGTTTTCACCTGACGAGGTGTACCGCGTGCGCCCTGTGATGATATACTACTACCTAGAGGATGACAGCATGCTCCTCTATGAGCCCAGAGTGAAGAACACTGGGTTACTGCAGGGGAAACGGCTGAAACGGCAGCGTGTGCCCAAGAATGAACGTGGAGAGCATTACCATTATAAAGACCTCAACCTTGGCATAGACCTGGATGTGTATGGGGTCAAGTACCGCATCACACACTGTGATGAGTTTACACAGGTACAACCTGTTCGAATGCTCGTTATTTTTCTGTATATTTAATATGTACCTGTCAGTTGTGGAAAATAATCTCTGTCCCTGTAAACAGGCGTTCTTTGAAAGTGAGGGAATTGCTTTGAACGACCCTCAGCCGATGCCAGTGGACCCTTACAGCAAAGGACGAATAATCCCTCAGCCTTCCCACACCACACCCTCAGAATTCGACCCCACACACCAGTTTCTCACTATGGACGGCAAGGTAAAGTAAATTCCCTCTGCTCCAAACTCCCTGAGTAACTATTACAAACTCTAACTTGGCCAGCTACCAACACAGAACCTCTAGTACAGTAACATCTATTCAAACGCCTCAGAAAACATGAGCTGCAATGAACAAGGTCTAGTTTCATTCTCTTCCTTCTCTCCGTTCAGGTGCTGTGTTTCTTCGCCCTGTGGGATGACGCTCACTGTCTGTACAGGGAAACCAGGACCGTTATCATCCACTATTTCCTTGCGGACGACACAGTGGAGATCAGAGAGGTCCACGAACAAAACAGCGGCCGTGATCCCTTCCCGGTCGTGATGAGCAGACAGAAGCTGCCCAAGCAACTCAAACCACGTAATATGCAAAGTTATGGAAAATGCAATTTCTTAAAGAATCATTCAGTTGATGACAACAATAAAAATGATTATATGGTGCCATTTTCATTATTTAGTCACTACCTAATTGTTCTTGTCTTATTTCCTTTCAGGGCCCTTCCCCAGCTGTGTGCTGGAGGTCTCAAAGCACGAGGTGGACGAGTACTTCTCACCCAAAGACTTCCAGGTGGGCCACACAGTGAAGCTGCTGGGCGTCCCTTCTTGCTCTATGACTGCGATGGCTTCACTAAAGAGTATTTCCAGACCAACCACCCTGACATGGAGATGAAACCCATTAAAGTACCAAAGAAGGTTGGCATGTATCACAACAGGAAGAGGGTGAGTTGTTTTCTTTCACAAAACAGAAGACCATGTAATCTGACTGTGTTGTGGTAGCTATTTGCTCTCGTCCACAACCCTCTCATGTCCACGTTGTCCACATCTACAGGAGGTTCCTCCCTACAATGGCTTCGGTTCACTTGAAGATTCTCTCCAGAATTGTTTGTCTCTGGTTCCCAAGCCTCCGAAGAAGAATGTGATGAAGATGCTGGAGAACAACCTCAAAGAGTTGCGCTACAGTGCCACACTGGTGAGTCGACATCAGGGAATCGGTTTGGGCCACTTGGTCTAATCCAGGAATCAAAAAATGAACAGGAAAATGTGACACTGGAAACACATTTTACTGATTAACCAGACAAAATTCAAAACCAGAATTGACTTAGACCATATTTAGCAACTCTACATTACCTTCCTGTTGGTTGTAATTTTCCCAATCACATTTAAAAACCTGCATTGGCTTTCTCTTTCTCACAAGGTGGGACTGCCTACCTAACTTGACTTGTTTACATTACACACTCTATTACACTATATATTGTGTGTACAGGTTCTGTGAAACACTGAAGCTTCCCCTATGTTTCTGACATTCCAGAACTCAAGTATCCCGTAGACAAATCCCGGCGTTTCATTCTGACCTACTTCCTGTCCAACGACATGATCAGCATCTATGAGAAGCCCGCTCGCAACTCGGGTATGATCAGTGGCAAGTTCCTGGAAAAGACGCGCATCCCCAAGCCGGGCTGTAATCTGGAGAGTCTGGAGTTCTACTCACCTGCAGACTTTGCTATTGGAGCCACTGTGGAGGGTGAGATCACAGCGGCCTACATTTATTAGCGTTCTTGCAAATGGGTTTACAAAAGGAATGCTTACTCAGATACTACAGCATCAACAGGAGATGTGTAGCTCAACCAGTACGATGGTCCCAAGTTTAATGGGGATCAACACCAAAGAGCGAAAGCTCAGCTAATGTCACCTTTCTCTTCTTTGTCGTGTCTGTTACTTTAGTTCTCGGACACCGCTTTGTGCTGACCGATGCCGACCAATACGTCCTCACATACCTGGAGTCCATATCAAGCCAGATCCCTTCTCAGACGCTGGACTCTTTGCGTCAGAAGCTGGGTGAAGGGGCAACGAAATAACCAGCCAGGTGACCAAGATGGTTAAACAGTCAGCTCAATGATCTCGATTATTATTTGTCTGAGCGTCAAGGTGACTCATTGTTTTATTCTGCCTGTCCTGTGTGAGAATGCAGCAGTTAAATTTGAATAAATGATCTACTAAAATCTCTACATATCTATGGATACACTATGATTCTGAATATCCTTGGACTGGTTTATGTACTGTATTCTCATTTATGTGTATGTGTGTGTGGTGTGGGTGTATCCACTGTTTGGAAGCATGAGAACTTGTAGGTATAGTGTGTGTACATGTGTGTGAATGCGTGTGCACCATACGTCCGCTCTGTCCACGACTCAATATAACAAGATGTGTGAGGTCACATGGAAGACAGCAAACGTTCCATGTTCCTGACAGAACTTGTTGCGTACACAATGAAATAGAAACATAGACAAGTCTTTATCTTATTTGAGAAAATTGCATTATTTAATAAAGTAATTAACAAAAAAAAAAAACATGGAATGGCATGCGGTAATATCCAACATACATACATACTCGATACATATCTATTAAGTGACCAGTGACAGATGTAAATCATTGGGAGGAGCCTATAGGTGAACATCTTTGTTTGGCCAGAATCCCTTCTCTTGGCGTTGTAAAGGGAGAACGCTACAGCCGGCATACAGTAAGCTCATATCATATCATATCATCTGTAACAATTCATTCTGCTCCAATGGATCGGACCAGAAAACAAGCAAAGCCGGCTCAATGGGAAGAGCTGCAAACACTACAACCAATACAGTACTTATGTATGAGGAAATGCACTGACACATTCATCATTGACACACACAGGAACTTGTGTGCCATTTACTGCATTCACTTTTATGCATACAGTGGTGTTCCTTGGGAAGGGTGGAGCAGGCTGCGTGGATGTATGAAAATACTGATATGATGAGAAGAGTAAATGTCTTTTGGGCTCAAAGAGATTTCCTTGGTTTCCATTTTCCAGCATTCAAGCGACTGAGTCCCTGTAACATCTCAGGACGTAGTCAACCAGGAGCCCCGTGGCCACCGGCCGCCAGTTCCCCTGTTTTGCTGTTGAGAAAACCTTAGCCTGGGCTAAGGCTGCTGTTCAGGCCAGTCTGTGCGTTTTCTTAGGTGGATTTGAGTTTTTTGGTCCGAGGAGAGGCTCCGTTCTCCGCTTTAAGAACTCCGTTTTCATGGTGACCAACTAGCAGAGAGAGAAGTGAGGCGAGAGGGTGTTAATGCAGAACATATACTGTGATCTGGACAAAGCAACGTTATGCAACTTGTTTCCCCTTAAAACAGCAGCTTCGAAATCTGTTCGATGGTTCACTAACTTGGAACAGAGAGAATGGCGTCGCTTTCATTCCCACTCATCACCTGAACGCCTGTTCTTGCTCTATGTAAGTTTTTGAGCAGGTACGATGTCCTGTGTAAAGTGTGCAACTGACTGATAGTCGCAGCGTTAATAGTCAGAATCAGGTCCAGCAAGTTGAAGAGTAAAGCTGAACTGTAGATCAGTTAAAAATACTTTGAAATCATTCAAAACCAGCATTATCTCCAATATTCAGCAGGGAACTTTTAAAATAGGAAGAATTCTTAACAGAGTTTGGTGGATTTGTTACAGGAGCAGATCTTCTGGTTCAGGAAGCCGTGGATTATGGGTAATATCCACCATTTGGTTGTGCTTCAGTTCAGTGAGTGGGACTAGGCAGTCAGAGCTCCGCTGGCTGCAGGGGGCGCTGTTGCTCAGAATGTTACACAGTGTTGCTTTAAGAAGGAATCATGACAAGTCGCATTCCTGAAAACTAATGTTGTGAAACGGCTGTCCCCTTGCCTCCCCTGCAGCTATTTATCATGCGAGTCCATCCGTGTGTGATGAAACATGTTTGACCAGGTGCCTGCACTCACGTGAGTCTCTCTTCACCGTCCGTAGGGGTTGCTTCGGGGCTGCCTTCTTGCGGACGGCCTGTTCGTGTCTGAACTCCCTCCAGCGCCTCAGCTGGAAGCGGATAAACTTCCAGAGTAGCCAGGATTGGGTCAAACACACCAGCAGTAGAACAGTCATCCTGTCGGGGCCCCAAGGCAAGAAGATTAGTGCAATTGTGGGTGGGGTTTTGGGTTTGGGGGGGGGAAATGGGCCTGACATTGCACATTAATGAAATTACTGTCTTGCCTTGACATGTGTTATTGGATCAAGGTCTGAATTCCTTAATTTCTCAGGGTTTACAGTAGCTGACTCCTGGTAACACGGTTAGATCTAGACCACTGCTTGAACCCTTTCCGTCACTAAGCTTCAAATTGTGTTGTTTATGTTGTAAGACAATAAAATAAAACGTCAACACTTTCTTTTATAGGTGTTTTTTTGCTATTTAGTTGTTATGACAGCTGTAAAAAAGTAATGGCTGTACCACAAAGTGAAACATTATCCACAAATGTGGACACAGTGTTTTTCCTGTCTGCCCACGTTGTGGCTTTACCTAATCAGCACAGTGTTGAAGTTCCCCATCTCCCAGTCCAGCCCCTGGCTCTCAGCACGAGCCAAACCAAAGCCCACTGCCAGGAACATCAGGGTCAGAGTGGCCATCCGTGTAAACACAAAGCTGACCGCCCACATGTCAAACCTGAAAACACCACACACAGAGACACAGTCAATAAAAACATGTAAAGGTGCGGAGATAATCAACTCTGACGACCATCAAACCAAACAAGGCAATAATAAAATGCACTGTTAAAAAGGTGGAAAACACTAAAAACATGTGATACAGCAGCTTGGGGAGGACAGTTTCTTCGAGAGTTAAAATAGTTCAGTGTTTGTGATAAGGAAATATCAACAGTCTGTAGTTCAAGTATTTTATTCTGAGGGTTTATTCTGCTTTCAACACAAGTGAGGAAGAAGAGGAGGCACCACAGACAAGCAGAGCAACGTCAAGGGTTGTATTCGTCATGTCAAATGAATTAGACCTGGGTTTTTGGAAAAAGTGACAGTGGTGAGGTTACTTACATTTTCTGATGGTTCTCATCAGTGAAATAGAAGAGTCTGGCGATGTGGAAGCCCAGTTCGGACACGTACTGGAGGAAGAGCAGGACCAGACCCACACGACTCAAACTACACAGGAAACAAGAGCGAGGCAGTCAGGGCCCGAGGAGCAAGGAGGAGCTGAGAAACTCATTTTGGAAAAGCTAGTGTAGAAGTATTTCTTGGCCGGACTCTGAGTTTACAGGATGTTAAAATAAAGTCCTTCCGTCGGATGCTTACTTTAACAAATAGGCTGCAGAGATGTGCAGCAGATACAGGCAGATGTACTGCAGCTGGCGGGAAATCTCCTCCTGAAAAAACAAAAACTGTGTTTATTCATAAAACGTACAAGCCTTTTGTTGTTTCTCATTCTCCATCCAAATCACACAAATGCGGAACACACACAGACCGACACAGCCCACACACACACACACACACACACTCATGTTCTCTGGTCACACTCCCTTAACTCCTCCAGTTCCCAGGATCCCCTCACTGACCTTCCGTACTTTCTGGAAGTAGAGCTCCGGCAGGGCATGGAGCCAGTAGGCCAGCTGAGTGAGGTAGAAAAACTTCACCTGAAACCTGGACCACAGATACAGACGGAGATAGAAGGAGAGAGAGAAAGCAGCAGAAGTTAAAGGCAGTTGACAAGAATATAAATCTGTATGAACCTGGTTAAATGCCAAATAATCCAGCATAAAAAGTTGCTGCCTTTAGTTTAATCTGCTACAGAGGAATTGATGATAAGACACAAACTACAGGAGGTCGACCAAAGCTACTGAGGCCTCGTGGTCCCAAAACTCAAGTTGTGTGGGTTAACTTTGTAGTGATTCATTAGTGAAACATCTAAAAGTATGTTACTGTACATTATATGTATTTTGATGAGAAAAAAAAACATAATCTACAAACCATGTTTATTTTGACTAATGACACTGACAGTGGTAGAGGAACACAGCGGTCATACCTGAGGTGTACATGGGGATAGTTCTCCCAAAGGCTGCTGGGATGCAGGACATATCCTTCCTGTGTGGAGACATTAGAGACACGTCATCACTGTGTCTGCTCAGAGTTTAAACAATCACATATCCTTAACAATACGAGTAAAATCTCACTTACCGTTACGAGAACGTAAAGGCTCCATACGCTGGACACCAGGTGAAACACACACAGTTGACCCGACTCGTTGAACTTGGTGTTCTTGCTCTTGGAGAGGTGGAGACGGCGATTCACCTTCTGCAGCGCAGACAACAAAAAAACGACAGATCACGTAAAATGCGGCTGGATCGGGTCGGGTCACAGCGGGCGGCAAACTGGAGGACGAGCCGCAGCGATACAAATAACTTGGACGAGAAAAGACTGCAGGTGCTATTTGGGGCTGTCGCTGAAGAAGTGTTCCTTTCAAGACTCTCTGGAAACCATAGTGATGAAGCTAAAATAAAACCTACTGGCCTATTTCTACACAATGACACAGGGGCTTGTTTAGTCGGATGGATCCAATGCTACCGTCTCTTCCTGTCTCTGTACTCACAGTGCACAGTGCTCACACTGCTCCTGGTGCCATGCCCAATAAGGTTCAAGAATTTCCTTCGGTATTAATTGAGTCTTGTCTTATCTTAATTGCATTTGTATGAACACTTTTCACAGATTTCCCTGAGAACTCATCTATGGATCTTGATTTTTAAAAAACTGGCATATTTGGGGGCTAATATCCATGAGTGTGTGCAATCTGTACGTCTCCTCTGATTCCTCTGTGCAATGCAGCACACTGACCAGGTACTTACATCCAGAAGATACTCCTGCACTACGGCATGGAGTATGATGGCGATGAAGAAGTAGAAAAGGATGGTGGCAGAGTCCTTCCATCCGTAGTGGTACAGCGTCACCTCTCCCTCTAAACACACACACACAAACACACACAAACACACACAGCATGTTTGCAGAGGCGTGTGAAACATCCTGGTGCAACGTGAGGCGCGTTTGTAATCGCACTTTGACAGCAGTAACAGAATAATGGCAACATGCAGGAGTGAAACGGAGGCTAAATAGATCATATGCTGGGAATGACCTGAATAATAAGTGTTAAATTGCAGTGCGTACCTGGTGATAGTGTGGTGACATTGTACTGAGGCTGAATGAACAGTATGGCCGTCTTCGCTGTAGCCTGCAAATGAGACGAGATGGTAATCAGCAGCGTCAGGTGAGACCTCGACAGGTCCCATGCATGTGTGTGTGGTGTAGGGGGGGACAGAGAGTAAGAATCCAAGCTTATCAGAATACATAATGTTGTTTGTAATACTGTCAGTCAATCCTCCTCCTCCCCCCCTGGTATTGTAATTAGCCCCTGGGAGGTGAACTCCCTGAGGGGCGCCGGTAAAGATATGTCAGCATGATGCGGCTTGTGTGGACCTGGGACGTGGAGGCTGTGACAGAGCTTCCAAAATATTTCATGTCAAGTCTCCCCCCCCGAAGACACGAGGCATTAGAGCGTGTTTCCTCAAACTCTCGAAGTAGAGCGACGTCGGCCTGTGGCCTCTTCTCAAAGGGTCGAATGTGGCCGTGAACCGTGAGAAGCTCGGCCAAGTTTCACTTCTCAGATCATTTCTGAGACGGTTGAAGGTCTGATGAGGTTTTCAAAAAGGAAATTAGCAAAGACTTTTTTTAAAGATTCAATTTCTTCTTCATTTGCCTGTAAAACAGTCTTAAATCCACAGATCTCACATTAAACAGGCTGGAGTCAGAAAATGATCTGTATATTTTATTTAGGGGGGTTAATTATTTTTAAAAATTACAAACTTGTTAGGGATCTGTCATTTAATGGTTTCAATACTACAAGGATCGTAGTTTTCTCATTACAACTTCTGTGTCTCTTTCTTTTCCAAATGTCGTGTGTTTTTTTACATTTACAACTTTTTGCCTTGGATAGCTTTCTGTAATATATAGTTATATATATACACACACACACACCACTGCATCAGAACCACATGGGCCTCTGTTGGTGGCCAGGTCCCCTTTTGAGCACCACAGTCACCAGTCGTCCCTTGAGCACCGCGGCCACACGCTTGAACGGTCAACACCAAAACCTCAGACTGAAAACCAGCTGCAGCTCCTTCTCCCCAAACCAAGAAAAATGAAGGAAATCCCCTCCTTCGTATTTGTTTCAGCCGAGCAGCTGTGTGATCACCACAGTCTCACTTCAGGCTCTGAAGTGAGACTGTGGAGTCTGAAGGTTGGTTTCTGTTCACGTATGTGAATCGGTTTATTCAAACACCGGATTGAGTCAGACAGTGTGTGTGTGTGTGTGTGTGTGTGTGTACACACACATATACATATATATACACACACACACACGTGTGTGCGAGTGTGTGTCTATGTGCGTGCGCTGGTGCATGTATGTATACGAGTGCGTATATGTAAATGTATATCGATGTATGTATGTATGTATGTATGTATGTATGTATGCATGCATGCATGCATGCATGCATGCATGCGTATATATATCTATATATAGATATATATAGATATATATATAGATATATATATATCGATATATAGATATAGATATACATATATACACATGCATACACATATCGACACACATACATCGATATACGACATGTGTGTGTATAATATCTATATCTATGTGTGTGTGATATAGAATGTGCATATATTTGTCTATATACAATGTGTATATATGTATATATTTGTGTATATATGTGTGCATATAGAATGTTGTGTGTGTGTATATAGAATGTGTGTCTATATGTGTATATATAGAATGTGTATTTATGTATATATGTATGTGTGTGTATATAGAATGTGTATATATAATGTGTATATACAATGTGTATATATATGCATGTATGTGTGAGTACTCAGCTGAGCCTCCAGCAGCAGCTCAGAGATTGAGACGTGGCAGTTAACTACCAGAGTCGAGCTGGCGACAATAACCACACCCTTTCCGATTTGCCCTTTCAAAATAAAACCCTAAATCACGGACGTGTGCTGCAACTCCAACTTAACCACAGCGAGGCTTTTAATTTGAAATCCCCCTCCTCCCTAAACCCGGCTGTACGTGGTTTCTGACACAATTTGGATGCAAAAAAAAAAAAAGGTGCTGCAGCGGATTGACTTTACTGGAAAGTGGAAGAAGAGCGAAGGTAAAACAGGTGATTCACAGAGAGAAGGAAGTCCCATCGTGAAGCGTCACAGGATGTTTGTGCGGAGGAAAGAGGTTTTAAACAACTATGCATGGATTCAAGAAACGTCCATTGAGGCGAAACCATAAACAAACAACACAAGAAAGTAGAAAAGTAAAGTTCCAGGTTGAACCCTGAAGTTTCTGCAGCCTCTCTCTCTCTCCCCTCTCTCTCTCTCTCTCCCTCTCTCTCAGCCCCAATCCTCCCATTCTCAACTTTACTGGGTGGATAAAAAGTGAGGAAGCAGCAAACATGTCCGACAGCACTGATGCACATTTCTTCCAAAGTGAACTTTTTTCCACAAACCAAACCCAAACCCCCCCCCCTGGTTCCTCACTGACCTGGTTCCGTGTGTGAAGGAGCAGGAGGAGTTCGACAACATCTGAAAAACATCTGAGTGACCCGATGGAGGAGAAGAAGAAGAAGAAGAAGAGGAAGAAGAAGAGGAAGAAGAAGAAGAAGTTGGGCTCACCTCGAACATCAGTCCAATGAGAATGAAAATGACCAGAGTGAACACGATGTCCGCGTGGTTCTGGATGAGGAACTCCTGGCTGAAGAAGGGGTAGCTCTTGTTCCTCCTGCGGAAAGCCATGTCCGCCACCGCAGCGTCTTTTCCTGCTGCTTCTTTATTAATCTCACCAAGGAAATCTCGAGCTGCGAAGTTCAGGAGTTAACTTTCTCTACGCCGTGCGCACGCGCGTCCTCTTAAAGGGCCAGTGCCCCCAAATACCTTCCGTGTGAGATGTGTTCCTGTGAAGTGCACGAATGATACAGGTGGAAATAAATACATGAAACAATACAACACTTGTAATGAAAATGTATATTTCTTCATTCATTCATTCATTTCGTTTTTTTCTACATTTATTTATTCATTTATACGTTTATTTATTTAATGGTCATATTTTTCGTGTACATTCCACATTTTCTTCTGTTTTTTTCCCAGAAAGCGTGATTATTTATTTTTATGCTCAGTTAGAGTCTTTCAGAAAATGCCTTTTACTTACTTTGACCTTTCAGTTGAAACTTGAGTCTGTGGCACCTCCATCCTTCAGGGGGACATTCCTGCTGCTGCAAAGCAACGTCCACTTCAACCACTAGAGGTCAGCAGAAACACGATCTGCTTGCACCACTTTGATTTGATATGATTCAATCATCTCTGACATTTCTACGTGAACCGAATTAGTTTGTTGTGCTCACAGCATTGAAACTTAAAGTTAAACATAAATAATAAATTATATATTTAATAAAGATGTATTTATCTTCTCTTTTTGTTTTGGGGAAAATGACAAAAACCAATGTGGAGTTTTGTGATTAAATAAAACATTTCATCTCTGTATATTTTATTCTGGATGAAGGGTTTGTTCTCTCTGATTTCTTAACATAACACTTTGATCCTCGTTGTGAAATATGAGGCTCTGCTGTCAGTCAACCCAGGTCTGTGATTGGTCAACCCCTTTCCTGTGCACGTGCTCAGATCTTGAACCCGAGTTATCTCAACTTGTTGATAAGCAGCGTCACGTGACCACTGAGCCTGACTGTGATTGTTGGGTAAGTTGATCCGGATCTCAGGAACATATCCGGGATATGTTGAACCCGCGTCGCACAACAAACCCCGGGAAATCCAACTTTTCCCTGAGTCGGTGACGTTACTGGCAACAAAGCTCGTGATTGGACGAGCTGACCGGAAGCGCTGCTGCCGGGCGGAAGTACACTAGCACACGTCCCTACAGCCTGTGAGCACAACACGAGTGGATTTTACTTCATGTTTCCTGACGAGGATTAAAACGACGTGTTCTCACTTTGTAGGAAACATGGCGAACTTCTTCAGGAGGAGAATCGCAGCGAAGGTAACGAGGCCGAACGTCTACATTGCTAATGCTAACGTGCTAATGCTAACATGCCTGTGACCCTGGACACAGATCAAAACAAGAATAGTGTTGCACCTCATTCTGTCATTGACTGTGTGTGTGTGTGTGTGTGTGTGTGTGTGTGTGTGTGTGTGTGTGTGTGTGTGTGTGTGTGTGTGTGTGTGTGTGTGTGTGTGTGTGTGTGTGTGTGTGTGTGTGTGTGTGTGTGCGTGCGTGTGTTTATGTGCGTGCAGCTGAGCAGGACCCTGCAGCAGCATGAGGACGTGTTCACTCCAGCCCTGTCAGCTGTTCCTGTCTTTAAGAAACAGTTAAGTGTCTTTATTTATCTTTTCTTTATCAAAGACACACATCATGTGCAGGGAAAAGTTCACAAACAAGAGCCCGGGGTTTGTGTTATGATTCAAAGAAATATACATGCATTTAGTGGGTTATTATTTATATTATATTTATTAATCTGACTTACTTATTGTTCAACATCTTTTAAAGAATATTACAAAATAAAACAAACACATGCCATTACATATGCTGTAGGTTTTAATAGCATCTTTGTTCTTAAACTTAGAAATATTGTTCAACATCTTTAAGGAAATGAACAAGCTTTTAGTGCAAACTCTGTATTAGATAGATTAAATAGATAGTTAGATAAAATTAGATCGTTTTTGATAAATACATATCCTCCTTATATTGTGTTTCATTTTGTCCTCTCACCAGTTTATTAAAGCTTGTTGATCTTGCTCTCCTCAGGAAGACGGCTGACTTTAAACTGTCCATCAACACTCTACGGGCCAACGGAGTACTGCCGTCCAGCGGAGACGTTCAGCTGCAGGCGGAAAACTTGGCCGCTCAGGTAAGATAGATCTCACATGAATTATGGAAATTAAAAAAGGAGCATTACTACGTCTCTACACATTTGTAAACATACTCAAAGGAAACACGCATTTCATCCAATATTCCCCATATTTTCTTTTATAATGGATATGTCTACTTCTCCCCCAAAATAAGTTCCATGTATAATGATTTATACATTACTTAATGTATTCGTACGTTATTGCACATTAATATTCTTTTGATCAACAAATGTATGATTATTATTTCAGCTTTTGTGTCTCTATACCTGTGTCATGTAGTGTTCACACAAGGTTCACAGTCTTGTCTCTTTAAAGGTCACACATTAGACAAAGTGTGTGTGTGTTTTTAAGTTGTGGTTCTTGTTGTGTGTTTCAGATGAAGCAGGACAGCGTGGTGGAAAACATCTCTGCTGATCGAGGACTGATCAACTTCACAGTCAATCGCAGGCTTTTTGTGGAGGTGTGTGACACAACATTTCCACAGTGCTGGAAAAATAGTCTTTATTGTTTCTGTCGTTTCTAAATTCTTTCTGCTTTTATTTGTTTTAGAAAATGTTGGAGCCGTTAGAAAATCAGGACGATACGAAGTTTGGGTTAAATAGTGAACTTTTAAATAATCTCAAGAGAGGAACAACATTAGTGGAATACAGGTATGTTTGTCTATTTATATTTTATTTTTCTTTTGTATATCTTCACTTCATATGTCTTCACCTTTTTATATATGAATGGATATTTTTATAAACATTTTAACGGACACAGGTTGTGTTTGTATGTTGCAGCTCTCCTAATATTGCCAAAAAATTCCATGCTGGACACTTACGGTCAACAATTATTGGTGAGTTAATTTATAATTTATAATTTATTCTGTAGCCAAAGTAGCTGATATTGATGTATGTGAGGTGAGTTGATGTGAACTACAGCTTGATTGATAAATCAGCCAATATTAGGTCATTGCAGAAACATCAGTATGTGTCAGCCGATCTATTGTTTGACCATCAGGGGGCAGCAAAGCTTCTTTTTTCAACAGTGAAAAGTCTGCTACTTGTATATTAATTGGTCATAAATTTGAAAAAACAAATGAATTAAAACCTTAAATGAAAGAATATTACCACAAATAATCTTGTGTTCTACTACTCTCCAGGTAACTTCATCGCCAACCTAAAGCAAACCCTCGGAAACAACGTCATTCGAATGAACTACCTCGGCGACTGGGGAATGCAGTTTGGTGAGTAGCTCATGTGCAAACTACAATGTCATGAGACAATGTGTCTCCCAAAGATAAAGGAAGTGGAAAAACAAATCTGGCTTCCCCCTTTCTCTAAATCCAACATATTAAAACATTGAACCAGTATCATAAAATCCCAGATGTTAGTTTTCCCTCTTGGATTCCAGGTTTGCTCGGAGCTGGGTTCGGTCAGTTTGGCTCTCAGGAGAAATTGAAACAGAATCCACTGCAGCATTTGTTCGAGGTGAGTTCGTACGTGTGCAAGATCTGAATCCTGTGATCTGAAGTGCGGTGCGTGCTTCACAAGTGACGTGTCCTTTTTTTCAGGTGTATGTTCAAGTGAACAAGGAAGCGGAGCAGAGTGAGGACGTGAGGCAGAACGCCAGAGACTTCTTTAGACAGCTGGAGCAGCATGAGAGCCAGGCCGTGTCGCTATGGCAACAGTTCCGAGACATCACAGTGATCGAGTATCAACACATTTACAAGGTACAACCAGCCGCACGGCACTGTAAAGAGTTAAATCTCCGAAATACACACTTGATGGGAGAAATGAAACAAAACATTTCACTAACTGAAATCTGATCTCTGCAGCGTTTAGGCGTCCACTTTGATATTTACTCCGGGGAGTCCGAGCACCAAGGTCAGGCCCAGGAAGTGGTGCAGCAGCTGCGGAGTCGAGGCCTGTTGAAAACCTCCGAGTATGTGACCGTATGTGATGGTTTCTGATCAGTGAATGGTGCCAGAAGTGTTTGTTTGTTAACAAGAAAATAGAGTCTAATGTAAACCTTATTTGTCTTCTAGTATTGTTTATAAGAATATGCACCCAGCACCTATGGGAGTTGTATTATCAGACTGTATGTATTATTACAGGAAGGGAACTGGTGTAGTGGATCTCTCCCCCGATGGAGACGGGAGCAGCGTCTGCACGGTGCTCCGCAGCGACGGCACCACTCTCTACATCACCAGGTCAGTGCGAGTCACAAGTCATAACATGTAGCATTTTACAGACTAGTTTTTCAGGCCTGGAGAAGGTTATATCATAAGTACATATCATAAAACCGAAATTCTGGTCTGAACCCTTGGTTTATCTCTTTACTGTCAATTATCCAATAAGGTGAAAATGCCCCCAAAAAGATCTGTTGCCTTAAACACAGACGACCGTGCAACGTTAACCTCTTTTGCATTTTCTCCATTCCAGAGATTTGGCTGCAGCTGTTGACCGAAAACAGAAGTACAACTTTGATGAGATGATTTATGTGGTGAGGACTCTGACTCTGACTCTGACTCATTCACCTCTTCACTTGTTCACCGCAAGACAACTTCATACAAAGCACCAAACACATTCATCCACCACAAAAACTACTGCTCATCACTGCAGATGTAAGTGATGAGTAGTTCATGCAATCAAAATGTGATGATTCTATTTTAGCCACGATATGAGGATGTCAGTCTCCCACCCTGGTTTCACTTCTTTAGATTCTTGTCTTTGTTTATGTGTGAAAGTAGAAAACATATCATCCAAGTGAAGATTTGTTCAACTCCCTTTTCCTCTTGTATTTAGATTATTATTGTTACTGGAGTTTCTTGCTTGTTTGCGTTTACACTCGAATCACTGCTGCGTCTGTTTTTCTTTTTCTTTTTGTAAGACGGATAAAAGTCAAGCGACTCACTTCCAGCAGTTGTTCCAGATTCTGCTCGCCATGGGTCATCCTTGGGCGGAGAGGTAGCAGGAGAGACACCACACACACAGTTTTGTAAAATATATTTTATAATTTGCTTATCAAACAGATGGAAATACACGGTAACTTAACAATCTAATATTTAAATACTGGGAAAACATTTCTTACTAACAAAACTATGTGCGCTGTCTTTATAACTGCTAGAGCAGACATTGAGAATGGAATGAAAAAGGAATTCCTTTGGATTTCCTAATAATTGAATCTGTGCTCCACCCACCACAGACCAGCGATGATTTAATAAGAAACACTCGGCACACCACAGCCTGGATGGTGAAACGTTTTCACTCAGTAAATACAGTTTGGATCAGTTTGTGCTTTACTTGACTATTTTATATACATTTTATAGATGGTTTGTTTATGTTGTAAGAGACTATACATGCTCAACACAACATTTCATTCTACAAGTTCTACAAGAAATCTACAAGTTTTTTACTTAACTACTCTTATCTGACAGCTGTGGATACTTTGAAGATTAAAAGAAAAATTTAAATATAATTCACAATGTATATAATAAACCTATGAAACATTATAATTTGGTATAGATCAAAGTACCCAGCAGTGTATGAATGACATCAAATCACTCCTCAGTCAGTTTCAACTTAAATAATCTTTTTTTTAACTTTTAATGAAGTTGATGTTGTATTGTGTGTGTCTCGAGTCACGTGTGTACTTCCTGCTTGCAGCTGTCAGCACGTTTCATTCGGCCTGGTGCAGGGGATGAAGACCAGGACCGGGGAGGTGGTGTTTCTGGAGGACGTGCTGGACGAAGCTCGGACCAGGATGTTACACAACATGAGCCAATCAAAAAGTAAAGTCTCTCAAATACATTAACAGATGTATTTCTCAAACTTAAAGATGGATTTATATATTTGTGAATGATGTCATGAAGTAAATCAAGTGACAACAGTTCTCGTTTCCACAGCAACAAAGGAACTGGACGACCCAGAGGACACGGCAGAGAAAGTGGGAATCAGTGCCCTGATAGTTCAGGTGAGTTCAAGTTTTAAACTTCACATCCACTACTTTATGACTCTGTAATCTAATGACAGACAGAGACTTTATTTCTTTCTCATTTCTGCGTTTCAGGACTTTAAAGGTCCCCTGTACTCCGACTACAAGTTCGACTGGGACAGGATGCTGCAGGCGCAGGGAGACACGGGCGTCTTCCTCCAATACACACATGCTCGACTCTGCAGGTCTGTATCTGTTATAATATAAAATAATAAAACACGACAACGGGAATAGTTGCATTCTGTTGTGCAGCAACTTTCTCCACTGGCTGATTTCAGTTGCTAGTTCTCTTTCAGAGTTTTTTTTTAAATGTTTGTTTGCAGTTTTGAAAAACACACTATCACTCTTGCAGGAATTCCATATTTAAAAAATCCAAATCCACTGAAACCAGTGACATTAGCATGATGGATCGAACCTGTCCGATGACAACAAGACTCGTGAGATGGTTATTGAACATTTTAATTGTTTTGTTGTTACTGCAGTTTAATACGGAGGAATGAAGAAATAGATGCTGCGACGTTCGATCCGTCTCTTCTCCTCGAGCAGTCGAGTGTCACCATCCTGCAGCACCTCCTTCGGTGAGCAAACCACCAATCACCACCATCCCGAATTCCTCTGCATCTTTTACAAATATTGGCGCCAATTAAAAACCACGCGGTCTTCGTTTTTGTTGCAGTTATGACGAGGTGTTGTATCAGTCGGCCCAGGATCTCCAACCCAAACATCTTGTCAACTTCTTATTAAAGCTGTGGTAAGGAACAGGATTTCACACTGTGTTTACCTATGGAAGAATAGTCGAAGGGTAAAGCTTTCACTTGGGAAATCAATGTTTTGCCCTGTTCTCCTGAAAATGTATTATATTTTTGATCTGGAAAAACTGACCAGACCAAGTTTTCTCTGATTTCTGAGATCAATTTTTTAAATTCTAAACCAAGGATACATTTTTCTCAAGTAAATGCATTTAGCTTCCATATTAACATGCACACGTTAATTCAACTCAGGCGTATTCATGTTTTTCCTTTTCACTCTTCCAGCCACCTGATCGCCACAGCACACAGGGAGCTGCCGGTGAAGGGAAGCCCACAGGAAGTTGCACAGGTAGACAGAAATACTTATGTACGGGTCGATGTTCATTCCTTTTTAAATGCACCATCATGTATTGTTTTCATTTGTTCAATGTCAACAGGCGAGATTACGGCTGTTCAGCAGATCCTGCTCAGTCCTGGCCAACGGGATGAGGATCCTCGGCATCACTCCGGTTGATAAAATGTGAAATTCAAAGTATGGAAACCTTAATCAATGTTATTTCACTGCTGCAAGTGGCTGTAGATAAACTGTACTGTAAATAAGAGCCTTACATATTAAAAATAATATTTTTTAATTGAATTCCAGTATTTTTCTCTCAGATTGTGATCAAGTAACTGAGTTCTTATATAGACCATTATCCACATCGGTAAAAACAAGAGCTGAGTGATATAATTCAGTTGATGTAGATGCCAGAGCTCCGACTGGTACAAGAAGCTCAGTTAGTTTCTCCTGAAGCTTTTTTATACAATGGAGTAACAGCTTTGTTTTTTATCAACAGGAACACAAAATATAAATTTAGATCATTGATAAAGTGATAACCTCTTTAAGGGAGATAAGAGTTTTTATTGAACATCCATTCTAAAGAAACCCAGTTAGATCGTTTGTATATTAATTAAGTTCAGAGGCACTATTTGTTTGTAACATATTTCCATTGAAATTTAATAAAAGCTTTAAAACAAAGCCAACATAGATCTGATACGAAAGACACGAGACAGTGAAGATATTAAACATGCAACCTGCTCATCCTCCTCCTGCCCATGTTTGTTCTCCTGGGGTTTGGGCACGTTGAGAAGCAGCACTATCTGGTTATGAGCATAAGAGACTAACACTGAACGGTTTAAACCGACTAAAATAATAACTCCGTAAGAAGGAGGTGTGATATTTAAACGCCTCTGATCAAATACATGGAGGCCCCAAAGTAAACTTGGATATAGTCGAATCATTTCACTCCAGTGTGGTTGAAGATGAAAACAAGGGTTCACTGATTGCTTCACATTATTTACAAACTTCAAAAAATAAACTAAAATGAATTTGATCTAAAAAAAAAAAAAAACGATTTCTGGTGAGCTGGATTGAAACATGGAAGTGGAACGACAGCTGTCGTCGACGTGATGAACTGAAAACGGAGCGAGTCCAACCGAGTGTTCATTTGGGAAAACAGCTGGATCGGCTCCCTGGTCCCTCCGGGCGGGAGCTTCCACATACCGTCCAGCACACCTGGTCCTGCTGCAGCTCAGTGACTCACACAGTGATCAGTTTCTGTTTGGACTCGGCGTCCTTCCGGCTCAGCTTGGACGTGTCTTGCTTTGGAAGTCCATACAGGTAGATGGAGACGCACACGAGCAAGGCACCAGAGGCAAATGTGATTGCTGCACAAGAGCGGGAGAAAGAGAATAGAATTGAAAAAGACCGTTGTAGAATGGGATCTGCTGGAATTCCAAGTTGTTTCTCTCATCATCCACTCACTGAACCAGTTCAGGATAGTTTCGATATAAAAAAATATGCACTACACACACGTGCCCTCATCTCAGAACAAGCTGGACCGGAAAAACAATAAGACATTTCTCAGTCCGTCAACAATGGGGTTAACTTACTGATCTTCAGGCCAAACAAGATGACGGATGCAACGGTGGAGATAACGATGGCGGCCGCAGCGGAGAAGCCTTTCATGATGTTGTCCGTGTACTTCACCACCACCGACGTGTACAGACCGCCCACACTGGCCAGCACTGACGGCACAGACGGAACAGTGTCAACCGAACAATTGTGGAAAAACATGTAAATAAATAGGAAGCATTCTCCGCTTTTATCGTACTTACACACTACAAAGCACACCCAGGGCGTGTAACCGAAAAAGAAGCCTCTTTCCAGGACGTTTTCACCGTCCTTCATGAAAACTCCCATCAGTGTGACCACAATGCCCGACAAGTACATCTGTATGTTCCTCACCCACAGAGACGTGTCGGAGCTCTTCAGCACCTTCTCAAAGTAAACGCCTTGAATCAGAGCGGGAACACAAGTTAGAACCAAGAACAACATTCAAGTCTGAAACCAGATGGCAGATAAATCACATCCCATGCAAAAAAACACTTCACTCTGCAACTTGTGATGAGAATTGACATACGTTGTTATCAGTTTCACGTCTGAATGCACATCACACAGGTCCTTGTGAAAACTCGGGCTCTGTGTTGTTTAAGTGACTGCAATGATTTGTTTAATGTGCGATTACTAAATCAATATGAAGGAAGAGTCACTGTTACCTGCAAATCCAGAGCAGATGACAGCAATGGCGATGGCGATGAAGCCAACTAAAGGATTTTGCTCGATCTGGGGGGGGGGGGGGGGGGACATAGACATGAGCCACCAGGTAATAAAAAGCAGGATCCATGATGGTGGTCGTCACATGACATAGACAATGATGATGCTGTGTCACCCGTACCTGGACTTTGGTGGCTTCAACCGGCCTCCACTGTACGAGTGTGACGCCTCCGCAGAGCATGAACACAGAGAACCACTGCAGCCGGCTCAGAGAGCGGTTCAGCATGAGGACCGTGCACAAGGCCGTGCACGGGATCTTCAGCTGATAGGTCACCTAAACAGGAAAACACAGCTGGGGTCAAACAACTGTGTGTTTTTCCCTATTTATAAAAAAAAAAGGAAAGGAGGGTCGAGCGTCTCCTGCAGACACCGTGGAGCTGTTGACTTTTCAAGTGTAAAATATTTAATGAAAAACGTCATTGTAAATTAGTACGGTGAAGCTTCTTTGTGTTTATTAAAGCTGAAACGATTTGTCGTCAACACAAAACAACAAGAAAATACTTAAATACAAATATTCTCTCGTTTCAGATTCTCCATTGTGATGAACACTTTACTTTCATTTGAACATCAGGGGGTAAAAATGGATTTAAATTGCTACCTGATAAACTGCTGCATCGAGGTTGCTCAGGGCCAGGAAGGCCATGTTGTTCTGAACTCCGTACACGACCGAGGGCACGCTCAGCTTCAGCAGCTCCTTCGGGCTGTAGATCACGTGCTCCACGAGGGCGTTCTTCAGCCGGCTGAGGCTCCCGGTCTCTCTGGGAGAGAACACGTGAAAACAGACCAATAAAAAGGAGGAGAAGAGGAAATGTTGACCAACTTAAATTGAAATGAATTTACTCTAAACATGTTTGTAGTGTTTTAACCAGTTTAGATTAGTTTTTCAAACATTTTCCTCAAATTCCCAGAGAATAATTCACGAATCAAATCAAATTTGTATTCTTACCTCAAGCTGTTTCTATATTAATTGATTCATTTGCTTTAAATCAAATTGTATGATCTGTATTTATTCCTCGGGCTTTTACTTTTTTTGCTCTTGACTTTCCTACTTGACAAATGTGAGAGTTTATTTATGTTTTCTTTATCATCTTCAGTCGTATATATTGTAAAGGAGGTCTCTACAGTGTGTGTGTGTGTGTGTCCCAGAGTTTAAATAAAGGTCACATGAATATTGGTATTGAACATGTATTAGTCCCTAACCCCCGAATTGACCAGGCTCCACTTTATACCCCAGATGATTAATCGATTAACCAACAGCTTGTTTGATCCGCATTGACAACAATAACAATCAATAGTTCCCACGTGGACCCCGCGTCCGGTACATTGTGTTCGTTTCGGTGACGGACTCTTACTTCGTCAACATGCCCAGACTCAGCACGAGTTTAATGACCTCGGTGATGCACACCGCGGTGGTGGAGAAGTACAGGTCCCCGGACGAGATGGTCCTCGTGTACCGCAGCACCACCGTGTACGTGGCCGCCACCAGGGTCATCACCGTCAGGCAGTACAGCTTGAACACCACGCTCACGTTCTCTGGAGGAAACACGGGACAGTCAGTGGAGCGCGGCTAACGGGAGGCATCCTCCATGTTTCAGAGCGGAACCGACGACAGGCTCCATCTTTACTCATTTAACAACGGTCACATATCACCGACGTGTGTCGGTGACGTGTAACCGGCAGATTGGAGACATTACTATTTCATTTAAAGTCGTTTTTTCGCTGCCGCCGTGTTGTTTCACTCCAAGCTAGCTCTAATGCTAGCATGTAGCCGCAGGTAAAACTCACCGACGGCCATTGTGTCTGTTGAGTGTCCGTCCTGCAGGGAGAAGGGGTCGGTTGTCCTGCCTCCTGCTTACATGGCGTTAGAACCTCCACATGCACGCGGGGCTGGTCCGAGGTGAGTCCGCCGCAGAGGACGCGAGGAAACCGGAGGAGGAGACCGGCGCTGGACCACGACCACAGCCCGGAGAGCCAGAGGAGGTTCCTGCCTACATCACCCAGCATGCACCGCGGGTCAACAATGTCCGGTGGCGCCGCAGCCCCTCCCCTTTCAGTGGCGTAGCAGACAAATCTGGGGCCCGTTTGATAAATAATATGAATAATGTTTCTAAGGGAAAATATGGGAAGCAAACAATAGGTAATTAGTAAAAGTAACTTGAGGGTCACACAGATCAGATCACAAAGACAAGAATACAATTAGAGACGGATGAAAAAAGAGTTAAAATCTAAATAAAACATTACGATATTGTTTAATATTGTTGGTAAGATCAGGACTAGATCAAAAGTAAATTAATAAAAAATAAAAAGCCAAATTCAGACCTCCCAAGTCCGGATAAAGCAAACCAATAAAAATGAGAGATTTAAAATGAGATACAGAGTTTGGGCCCGGTCACCTTTGGTCCTCACCGGGGACTGAGGAATGGCTCCTAGGGGGCCTCAGCTTTTAATGTTGGCTTTGTGAGTAACATGAGCTGCATCTCCACCTCAGGAACATTCCCCAGGAGGAACCTTTGCAGGAACTCTGTGGGTTTCCATCACAAGGGTCCGAATAAAGTTCCTCTGAATAAAACCCTTTCTCTGTTGTTCTTGTTGTCAACTCCCCAGTGTGGTCCACTTGATGCAGCTCTCAATAATGACCACAGGGGGGCAGCACAGTTCTCCAGAAGAGATGCAGTATATTCAAGGACGCTGGCAGAGAGGGGCTGAGGGGGCTGCCCCCTATTGGTGAAGGACTACAACTGCAAGGCAATCAAAGAAAAAATTTGAAATCAATAAAAGAAACTTTCACTTCATTTTCTAAAGTTGTTAAAATTTTAGAGTAGCATAAATGGCCCCAGAAAATCAAGATAGTGTAAAAATACTACTTTATAAGGGACAATCCTGCATTCTAAAGTAAATTAAAGTACAGAAATATTACAGTTAATATGCATTATAAAGGACCCGTTTTAGAGTATTTCTTTAGAGTTTTATTTTAATTAAATTATAAGGTGGAGCTCATTTCAACAAATTTATCAGATAGATATTCTTATCTATGATAAGACGTATTACTGGTAACGCATAAGATCTGTTATAAATCTGATCGGGAACTATAGCTGCAAATAAGTGTACATAGTGAATTTATGAGTGCAATATATTTCATTGCTTTGTCAGCTGCCGATTGTTATCATACATAATAAAATAATTCACCGTTGATCAAGGCCACCGCACAATTCATTTTACAATAATAATAATACCGTTGATCAAGGGCACCGCACAATTCATTTTACAATGTTGCCCAAAAGCCAAGAGACAGTAAAGCTGCTCTTGGCTTGTTATCATCATACAATTAAAAAAAACAAAAAAACAAGTAACAGATGAAGCTAAATTCCCAAAAATCATGTCAATCTGATTTTATTCTGAAAACTTCTTTTCGAATTTGGGATTAGAGATCCAGAAGAAGAAAGCTTTTGGTGATAAGGGCTGATGTCGGCGCTGATATGTTAAAAAAGAAAGACACTGGAAAATGTCCTGACCTTAAACAACTTCTGTCTCAGGTTTATACATCAATTTCAACCTAATGTACAGATCATGAGGGCGATTATCAAGTGTTACAACAAGACAAACTGTTCAGCTCATCTAAGCCCGTTCAAAGATTAGCATTGATGAGGGTGATGCAGCCGCAGCAGGAGGTTCAAGCCGAGTTTGTCCTTGAGGGAAGATAACGGACTATAAAGGCAGCACGGCCTCATATCAGGATTAACCTAATCACGATTGCAGCAGACTCTCTGGTAGTAGAGGTGTCCTTAGTTCTGCAGCAACAAGGAAGCAATGGAGAGATCAGTACTGTACTTTTATATTTCAGTAAGCCACAGACTGAACCTCAGGTGAACCGGCTGTGTTGCTGGAAGAACGAGAGCTGGTGTTAATGATTGCAGCTCATGAGAATAAGGAACAGTAGCCGACAGCATCTGGTTGGTTGTTTTCCTAACATCTTTGAAGACCCTCACATCTAATCAGCAGAGAGATAAGAGACAGTCGGGTTCATAACGTCGAAGCATCAGCGTTATGTAAAAAAGAGCATTTCTTCAGCTGCTGATGATTTAAAAAAAGATTATCTTTACGAACACAAAGATTTAGAAGGAAAATCATGTATTTCTATCAACACACTAAATGGACATGAAGGCAGATTCTTGAAAGAGGAGAAATGAATCTGCAGGAGAATCAGCAGAGAACTAGTTATCTAGTTGAGAATAGTGATAAATGACCTGTTTTCTAATCAAAGTCTAACTTTTTAATTCCACGTTCACGGAACCCAGATGATCAGCTGACTTGATGTGAAGCCAACAAGAAGATATATACGGTTGATGGGAAAACCAAATGTTTTTCTTGCATCATGCGACTCTGCTAATGACCAGGATAATCACCTTTGACGCTTTGCCCTGTTACAGCAATAACCAATCACATGGTTCCACAGGAAGCCAACAGAGTGGTGTGATTCCTCAGAGGTCAAGGACTGATTCATCAGATACTGTATCAGGAGAAACATTCGTCCGGCTCTGTCTGAACTAAAGAAATCCAACCTACGAGACAACAGGAAATCCAACACCACAGGAACATGCTGGTTATTTACATTAAAGTTTGGAGGCAGGCAGATATCGTTGTGTTTTATTTTGTGTTTTTGTGCTAAACTAAGATATTAAACTGCTGCTGGAGGTGGCTATGTGTGATGTTCAAGAGATGAGGAGCAAAATGTCTCTCATGTACAGAGAAAAAATATTTGTTTTGTGGCAAAGTTAAAAAGTAAAGATTATCTCATAAAGAAAAGCTTCTGTGTATAAAGTTATGTGAAGTATAATTCACGTGAAAGACAAAGACGTTACGTGCACAGTTACGTTCGGGAACACTTATTAATTTCACTGTTTTTTATAAATCTATTCAAAGTTTCTTTGAGCATTTCTTAAAAAACGCTATATATAAATAAAATGTATGATGATAATAATAATAGCTTTTTTTGTTGTTGTTATTACCTTCTTAAGGTTTAATGCGATTAATTTCTTATTCAATCATCGGTTCTACGAGGAAATAAGTTTGTACTTTTTATTAAAACGAACATGACTTGTTCTACAGGAAGGAGACTTGTTTGTCGCGGGTTTAAAAATGACAGTAGAATATTTAGTTAAAGGCTGAATTGTTAAACAATACTTTATTTTGTCAATAAGAAAATGACATTGAACACTGCCACTGTACCTTTTGATGTCTCTGTGTGCATGACTGTGTGAAAATGAATATTCTGTTTATACAGTGATGTTATATAGAGTCATGTTTGACTCCTTATCATCATATTTAAGATTGTGATATTTATGGTTGTTCTTAATTACTGCACCCCAATAGGTTGAAAGTGAATTTTCCCGACAGTCTATAAATAGCAGCACATTAACCGCTGGTTTTCACTGTCACTCATTAATAAATGATAAATGTTCATTAGGATCTTATCAGCATCAATGTTACAAAACCATTGGACAAGCAGTCTGGTCCCTCCCCTCGGAGCATGGTTATGATACACCTGCCGACCAGGTAGAAGGGATATTGACAAAGATAGAGAGAAGAGGAGCAGAGAGGAAAGAAGAAGAAGAAGAAGAACGGCTGCACAGACGACCCACGAGGACACAATCTGACCGAGAAGATGCTTCCACGGCTGGTTCTCATCGCTCTGCTGAGCCTCACATGGAAAACAGGTTTCTGTTCATACTTCATAAACATAAACCACTGCTGGTTTTCTTTCTTTGGGGGTTCGGTTGCTGATGAAAGTTTTAGAGGACGAAGCTGAACGTGTTCCATAGTGAAAACTAACCGAAAATATATTTTGAGCTTATCCACGGCTGTTCAGTTACAACGATACTCTAAGAATATGGTAATATGTATATCATATATTTGAGTTAACAAATAAGAACACTATGCAGGAAAGTTCTGATTACATTATTCATTGTATTCATTATAGTATTAATCTATATAGTATATGAATATAGTAATATAATACTTTTCTGATATTATGATGATAGCTGTTTGTCTCTTAGCAGCTGAACTCAATATTTCATGTGGACCCCAGGAAGAGTAACTTATACTCGACGTCATTTAATGAGGATCCTGATAAAAAACCTTTTTTAAATCACACTTCATCTCCTCGTGCTTTCAGTGAGTGGACTCCCCTGCACTCAGATGTTTGCTTCCCAGCCGCCTCCCTCCACTGGTGAGTCTGGTGTTGACCGGATTTCATTTAATGGTTTTGAACGACGTACGGTTGATGCGTCCTTAAATCAACACAAAAGTTTGATCGAAGCTCTTAAGATCAAAACTGGTTTGCGAATACGTGTGTAAAAAAAATCTGTTAACTTATTTTTTAACAGTAATCGAATCCAGAGTCCAAAAATACCTAATTTACTCAATCACAGTTTTACCACGTAAAATAAATTCTCCTCTAATTTAGATACTAGATTCTGTGTAAAATGTTGTTTTGTCTTTCCTGTGAAGTTAACGGCGTCCGGCCCTCAGACGTGGCTGTGATCTCCTCCGTCGGGCTCCACGTGCACAGGTGAGCACAACTCAAACAGTGAGCATCAGCCGTTCTGTGGTATCAGCTTCACAAGGCCTGGAAATCATCAGGAGCTCTGTGTTTTCTTTCCCTGCAGCACTGATCTGTCCACAGTGGTTTCAAGACTCACGGGTAGATCTCAGACTTTTATTTTATACTTTAGAGGAAAAACAAGCTTTGGATGGATTTTGAGGCTAATTTAAACTTTGGTGTTCTTTTCCGTCTGTCAGAGCTGATGTTGATGTTCAATCCTGCACTGATCAGAGAGGAAACGAACCTTTATGCCCCTCAACAAAGGTACAGGCAGAACATTAAGATGAATACAGTGAGGTACCAGGGACCGATATTTAATTGTTTTACTCTGTGTTCTTACAGGACACTGGTGGAGCAGGCAGGGGACGTGTCCCTCGAGCTCCAGAACAACAAGGTAGGAGCTTTAACGTCTGCTCTCCCAGCTAAAGAGATGTTTTCAGTTTGACCTCTTTTTGCATTTAACTTCAAATCAATCTAATCAATGGCTCTTTTATTGTATTGATGATGCAATCACACTAGGATATACAGTCTTCAACCAATCAAATATCATATAAGTCTTCTTTCTTGTTTTAAACAGCTTGTTGACACCTTGTGTTCTGATTTAAAGATTTAATTGCAAATATATAAATGGACGTAGTCTCTAAAACCTAAACAGCTGTTCTCGGTTTCCACCTGCAGGTGACGGACGTGGACCGAGACTGGAAGCTGGTGCTTCTCTTCGTTCGGGTGGATCGTCTCTGTGCCGTCAAGCAGCCGCAGGTAAACTGGGAAATATTGTTATGATGTTATTTTCAATATAGATATATTAAATGCACGATGTCTCACTTGTTGTTTCAGAAGAATAAAAGACGATGATTCAGTTTCCCTCTGTTGTGTGTGTGTGTGTGCAGGTTCAGTCTGTTCTCCGGACGCTGGTGGAAGAGGTGGACGCCGCTCTGCAGCTGCTGAGCTCTCAGGTAAATGTCACTTTACAAACTGTATTTGTATTCATTCTTTTCTCTGTCACTGCGTTTGCAGAACTTTTTACATTTCTGTCACATCACTGTGTTGTAGTTAAAGCGGACCATCGTCAGCGTTGCATTGTGGGATGGAGAACAACACAAGTAAGATCCTAACACTTAGTTCTCATGTCAACACGTTTCTACCGCATTGGTTTTACTGCAGCTTTCATTTTCGTGAACAACTTCTCTCTTGTTCCACTCTGTTTAAAATATCTCTTATTCTTCTATGGAACACAGTGTGTTACATTTAACAAATGATATGTTATGTTATATGAGGTTTCACATGTATTATGAGGCTGTAAAATGTCTGTGGTGCGCAGTAGTTGACTTACTCTAATCTGCTTTATCAGTTTCTTCTGTTTCTCGTAAAAATGGAGATAGTGAGATACAATGTGTTTCCCCGACAGGACGTGCATGGACGCAAACAGCGAAGGAGAAGTCAGACTTCTGAGGATCATGCTGACTCAGTCCCTGCAGGTTTGTCCTCAACAGTTCCGTCCTGTGCTTATTGTAGCTGCTGTGAATTTCTGATCTGTGGTGGAGGAGTATGAACCAGTAAATATCTTATTACTTACTAAAGTGGAACCTTTTTTCTCCAACCGCTCTGAGCAGGAGTCCCTGGGCGAGCTCTTGGTGAAGAGACGCTGGTACAATGACAGAGACGACTTCAGCGTCTCTCTGCAGGACAAACCTCTCGTCTTGTTCCTGTGAGTTCAGCTCATATATAACACTTCCTCTGACGTGCACCAGCTCACATCCCTGCATCCTTACTGCAATCTGGGTTTACTTTACTGTGAACTTTCCCATCGGTGTGATGGTGGAAACGTTCCTACGAGCTCCTGACCAGTGACACACACACAGAGTCCTGATTATCTCACAGCACAAACTACAGATATATATATATGTGTTTTATATCTAACATACACCGTGTTCTTTTTTCCCTAAAACAGAGTGGGAAACATGTGTCCGAGGCCGAAGCTACACAACAAACTGATAACCTGATGATGCAGATGTGGACAAACCTGGTAAAGCCTGACACACACACACACACACACACACACACACACACACACACACACACACACACACACACACACACACGTAGAGTCATTGTTCTCTGTGTGGCAAACATGAAGACAAGGAGTTTTCTGTCTTGCAGCTGCAGCCCACAGTCGGCCAACACAACACAGACGACAGAGGAAACCTCATGACACTGCCATGTCCCACTGAGGTGAGGAACTGTGCCACACACACACAACCACACACACACACACACACACACACACACACACTGTATATCAGCTGGACAAAATGTACAGTATGTGTAAATAATACTAATTGTGCATCTCCCTCCTCCTCGATCTGTGTCCCGCCCCAAGGACCGACCCTTCCTGAGGACGGAGGGAAACTCTCCTTCAAATAGCCCCAGCGATGTGTCTCCTCTACTTCTGCCCGTGAGTAGCGATGTCGAGCCAAATGGAGGCAGCGTTGTTGATTACTTCCTGTTTAGTTCTGACCCTGGATGTGCTCTGTGCGTCTGCTCAGTTCACAGGAACAGAGATGCCCTGCGAGGACTTCAGCCCCTCGGCCTCCACACCCACCTCAGGTGAGATCCTTTAATTGTCTGCCGATGCTTTTTGTGATATTTCAAAATGCTCCTTTACAGTACTTTAATCCCACTGTACAGTATTTCTAGAAAGTTACATTGCTCTATTATTATAGTAGAAGAGTCATATTGATTTACAGTTGCTCTGAATGTCACGTGTTGTCTAATAAATGGAGTCTGATGTTATTCTGACTGACTTTCACTGTATTTTCCCAGTTCATGAGCTCAGGCCTGCAGACATCAACGTGGTGGCTGCTGTGGGAGACTCTCTGACAGTGAGTGGTTTTTCTTATTCTCTATGTTCTACATATAGAGATGGAAAACATATCATCTAAAATAAGCAAATAGAAAAATGGAGATTGATCTTTAACTCTAAAATGTACTAAATGTGCAATCATAGCACCCAGTGAGGTGAAGGATTGTTCTTGGATATCTTAGAATACTTCAAAGCTATTTAACAATGTAGATTCATATTCTGTGTGTAGTTATAGACAGAAATTGATTTCGCCCAGTTTCTGAACCCGCCCTGATGCCTAGTCACCACAGTTTATAAGATGTATAAAGACAGAACTTTATTTGAGTGATAAATGAGATATGACCAGATAATTATACATTATCAGTAATAAAAAAAAGCCTTGATTAGATCATTATTTGGCTCTGTCTGACAGTTTAAAGATGGCACTTAAAGATTTTCTGTTTCTTCCTCCATCAGGCCGGGAACGGTATCGCATCCAACAACATCCTGGACGTGATGCGTCAGTACCGGGGTTTGTCCTGGAGGTGAGTTTTTCCTGGATATGAAAACTACAGCTTTCAAATCATTCACTGAGAAGATCAACTTAAAGATGTTATTTTCCTCCTTAGCATCGGTGGAGATGACAACCTCACCACTGTCACCACTCTGCCCAGTGAGTCTCTCTCTCTCTCCATAACTTTATGTCCCGCTAATCAATTCAAAACAGTCCGTTCAGGTCTGTTTTTTGACTCTTAAAACACACACACACCTTGTTTCATTACCTAACTGTGTCTTTTCTCTTTTAACAGACATCTTGAAGTATTATAATGGCAACCTGAGGGGCTTCTCTGTTGGTATGGGCAAAGAGCAGAGTCCTCAGGCTTTTCTCAACCAGGCTGTGGCAGGAGCCAAAAGCAAGTGAGTCCCCCTGGAGGCAGCGGCTTCCTGGTTTTGTTATTATCGTCACAAAATACGAGACTAAAATATGTGGAAGAAACTACTCTACCATAAAATCTAAAAGAAAATGGGATTTGCATATAACCGACAGTACAATACATCTTAAGTTAAATGTTCTTCTAACTGCCTGAATAAAATCTTGTCATTCATTGCAATATTTTGTTCTGTTTGCTTTTTAAGGGACATGCCATCACAGGTTCGAACCCTGGTGGCGAGGATGAAGAACGACTCTGTGAGTTTATGGACATGTATTCATTTATTTTTTACTCTACACTATAAAATCATGTTGTACTTGTATGTGTTATAGATATTTTCAGAGAGAGTGAAAATGCCTGTAACAGGTCTGCATGACTAATTATTTTAAATAAGGAACGTCCACCTGTGAGTAGCTTTGACAGTTCTGACAGGAAGAAACACAGAAAAGTACAAACTGCGTCACGTGACCACGTTTCATCTCCTTTCTTGTCCAGAGAATCAATTTTGAATCCGATTGGAAAGTGATCACGTTGTTCATCGGAGGAAACGACATGTGTGACCACTGCTATAACTCTGTGAGTAACCTACAAACATCAAGTCGCTGTCCGAGGCGTCAACAGCACGACATTAAAACGTTTGACTCTCTTCCCAGCTGCTCTATTCTGGAGAGGTTTGGATCCGGTATATCCGTGACAGTCTGGATTATCTGCAGAAACAGGTAAATAAACCAGACTGGAGATTCAGTTTTTCTGAAGATGTTCATTGGTTGAATGTTTGTTTGCATTAACCGGGCTCGTCCCTGTCAGGTCCCTCGAGCTCTGGTGAACCTGATAGAGCCGCTGCACATCACCCCCCTGAGAGAAATGCACATGGACCCCTCGTTTAGATGTCCAACTTCGCTCGTGGAGTGAGTATCACTTCTCTCTGACTGTTGAATGACTTATTAAGTTCATTCAAGAAAGATTAAGAAAATCCACTTTAACTTCTATCACTATCATTATTCTTTTTATTATATTTCATTTTTCTTAAGGGGAAATACGTATTATATTAACTAAATGTACTATTCTTGAATTCTCTTATTTTACTTAATATATAAAGGTAAGTTAGCTCAGACACACAAGAAGCCCATGTTGTTGTTAAGTATACGACAATAAACATGATTCCTGCTTGTTCTCTGCATTATAATCGAATAAATAATAAAATAATTAAAGTGATTTAGAACCATGTTATCTCTCCTTTGCCAGAGTTCTGTGCCCCTGCGTTATTTTGCCAAGAAGCAACTCTAAAGCTTTGGAGATGTTGGAGGACATGAACAGGATTTATCAGGTGAGCGAAAACCATTAACGGTCAAATGACTTTCCTCTCCATCCTCAGGCTCTGACACCTCTCTCTCTCTCTCTCTCTCTCTCTCTCTCTCTCTCTCCTCTCTCTCTCTCTCTCTCTCTCTCTTTCTTTAAGCGCTCGCTCCATGACCTCGTGGAGACCGGCCGCTACGACACTCGCTCAGACTTCACCGTGGTCGTCCAGCCTTTGCTCAGGGAAATCCTTCTGCCCCGACTGCCGGTAACAACGACAACTCAAAACAAAGCTCTCTGAGAACCACCAGTCACCTTCTCCCATGTCTATACAAGAGAACCATCACAGGGTCGTGGCTACATAGTGATGATGTAAAAGAGAACTTCTCATTTTGTCACTGATCCAATTTAAAGAACAGAGACCTTTACTGGTGGACCAATCCAGGAATGGGGGACTCAATAAACATGTTTTCAAAACATTATTTTACTAGTACCTGATTTTAAATGTGTTGTTTGAGGTGTTTGGAAACCATTCATTGGCAGCTCTGTTTTTTTATTTTTTATTGAATGCTCTGGCAGTTATGTTTTTCTACATCTTGCATTGGTCAAAAAACTCCTACATCTCACGGCTCCGGTCGATGACATAAACCATTTACTGCACCTTCTCCGCAGGATGGCCAGCCGGATCGCTCCTTCTTCAGTGCCGACTGCTTCCACCTCAGCCAGAAGGCCCAGACGGTGTTCGCTCGCTCCCTCTGGAACAACATGGTACTCTCTTGCAAACCAGCTACATTAAAGTTGTTCTTGCACATGATCTCGATAATAACACTAATCTTATATTAATGTACCAGTATATTAAATCGATTCAAATGATACTCACTGTCACCCTGACTCCTGTTTTCCTAGCTGGAACCACTGGGCAACAAAACTTCCAAACAGGATTTCTCTTCAGGGACTAAACTGAAATGTCCAACCAAGGTAAAAACATTGTGATTAAACGGAGAACTGAATATTGTAATAATGTCCCGACTGTGAGGAAAAAAAATACTGAGAATAAATTGCAAACATAGTTTTGGTTGGATGTAGCATCTTTCTATATTTTGAAGCTGCTGTGATTTAATGTGGTTTCTTCTCTGTGTTCTTCCTGCAGGCGTCACCGTATATCCGCACCTTCAACAACAGCGATTACAAATACACTGGCCCCGCCCCACACCTGGACCCATAACAGTAAGCACCCCCGCCCCCCGTCGGAGGAGAGGACAATTCAGAAATTTCCGATTGTGAAACGACAATGAAAGAATGATTGATTGATGTGTTTATTGATTGAAAATAAATCAACTAATTTATCATTTTAAAGTCATTTATCAAGGAAAAATTGCAATAATTTCTTGTTCCAGGTTTTATAAAATGGTCATTCTATGGAAACGTCAATGTTTCTGCTGTCCCTAGTCTTTACAGTTTATTGTGCAGCAGTGAAGTGTAAAAAAAAAGAAAAAGAATTGCATCATTGCTTGTTTACAACCGCCTGCAAATGAATAAACATTCAACTCCACGACATTATCAAAATAAAGAAAAGGTAATCCCATTTTTTATATTTGCATCACTCTTCTGGGATTCTGTTTACATGTGCTGAAAATATATATAATAAAAGTAAATATATGAATAAAATAAAAAATATTTCATAAAACTCTTTAAAATGAGAGAAGTAAGAAGTAAAAGTAAGTCACCAGTGGTAAAAAAAAAATATGGTACATGCAGTTGTTAAATAAATGCACAATAAAGAGAACATACCAATAATCCAAGTGTATTCATATGGTCAATGAGCCATAAAAATAACGTGGTCCAAGTTTAAATATTAGAAATGAAAAGACAAACCAAAAGAAGATGTTTCTGTAGAATGACCCCAAAGTGAAGATTTGAACTATAAGTTGAATTTGGCCTTTAAGGTTCTGCTTTGACAAACGAATCAATGTTATTTAACTCAAATAAACACATTCAATGGAACTAATAGTTTGCTGCAACCGGAACACAAACTCTTACACTGTAAAAAATAAACAATAAGATGTGACGGCACTAAACTCAAGTAACATACAACAGACAAACTCATTCAGTTTTTTGTCCCTTTGATAGAAATGTGCACAAAACTAATGATTTATTTAGAAACCTAATTTATCATTTGAGGAAGATTCATCTTACACGCTGCCACTTTCTATCTTTTGCCTTTTGTCCTCTCCAGAACTGGGGAAGTAACTTCTCCTGTGTGGACCTTGTTCCATCTGACACTGTTCCAACTTCAGGTGAGACGATAGTCATCAGTTCATTATCAGCAGACGGTCGATATGGGATTTGATGTCCTCTTTTATCCAGAGGCAACAAGCTGAAATGAAGACATGGCGGCGTCCGACCACAAACTGACAGTGAAAGTGCTGGAATGAGCAGCACCATTCGTCAACTGCATTTATCATTATCCTACGATCAGTAATGTTTGTCACCAAGATGATTTAACAGATAATCACATGCACATAACACATACATGGTGGCTTTAAACTCTTTTTCCCCAAATACTGAAGGAGCTGGTATAAAACTGACACAACACAGGAAGGATGACTGTGGTTTGATCTCGATGATGAATCTCTTCTATGTGTTTTATCTGTAGTTAACCAGCTGAGACCAGCAGACATCATGGTGGTGGCAGCGCTGGGAGACTCTTTAACGGTGAGAGTCATAGCACAATGATTTCCATTTGATTCTTTTTTTTCTCATCAAAATTAGCAAAGTGCTTCATATGAGGATAAAAAATTGAAATTCACAAAGAGATGAAAGCTTTTGAAATAGGTTTTAAGAATAAACATGTCTTTAAATAAATGAATTAATAGATGCTGCAGTTAAATAAACGCTTAACAGGTTATTAATATGTATTTTATATAGTATCTGGTGTGTGTGTGTGTGTGTGGTGTGTGTGTGTGTGTGTGTGTTGTGTGTGGTGTGTGTGTGTGTGTGCGTGCGTGCGTGGTGTGTGTGTGTGTGTGTGTTAAATGGAAACATTACACATTATCACCATCAGTGAACCCGTCGGTTATTTGATGTCATTGAACCATGAACTCTCTAATCAATTCATTATCAGCCAGATAATTCCCATCAGTGATAAACTTCTCTTTTATGCTCTGGTTGTTTATTAAAATCTCCGTCCGCGTCTCGCTGTCTTCACGATGTCGTGCTGTTTTTCTGTGTCTTCACTTCCGTGGCTTGTTCTGTTTACAGGTCGCCACTGGAGCGAAAGCAAAGTACTTCTTTAACATCAATAAACAATATAAAGGCGTATCGTGGAGGTAACCGGAGTCTTTGTGGTGTAAATAACAGCCACAGTAATTGTTACATTTCACAAATCACACCAATGTTTGTTTTCTTGCAGCATCGGGGGGGATAAGGATCTGGAGACTGTCACAACACTTCCAAGTGAGTTTATACTTTTTAACCACGTCACTGGACGCTTTGACAATGTTTGTTAGATCCCTGACATGACAACTGAACTTGTAATTGTAGTTTTGTGTAGTTTGTTCCTGTTGTTACACTTGACATGTTTATCATACGTGTGCTCGTCACGTGAAAGTGCACAGAAGTAGTAACATGAGAGTTTATGTTGAATCCTTGCTACTTGCCGTAGATGGTAAACATTTTTTGGATGTTTTAACGGAACACCAACATGGGCAGGATTTCTCCCAGTAGTCTATCTACAATTCACAAGCAGGTTTGCTCCTCTAGAGGCAATGATTTCCCGAATGATAACTTCCTGAAGCCACTCATGTTCAGGTAGCTTTAGACAAGTTGTTTCACAGTAGGATATCTGACCTTTCCCCTCAGACATCTTGAGGAAGTTCAACCCCTCCCTGAAGGGCTTCTCTACCGATCAGGGTCTGCCCAAACAGAAGGGCTTCAACATGGCTGCACCTGGAGCTAAGACCTCGTAAGTGCTCAAGTGTTTTTGGTTCCTCCACATGAGTAAAACCTCTGAACCCACCCGTTGTCATTTCTCACCTCCTCCTGCTTGGATTTGTTCTGCACAGAGACATTCCAGCACAAGCGCAGGCTCTGATCACGGCCATGAGAGAGGACAAGGTGAGACGTCCTCAAATACGACTTAATTCTCCCCCTGTCTCATTCACACAGTGTGAAACTTAACTCTGATGTTGCTCATAAATCCTACACAGAAGGTGGATTTTGAAAAGGACTGGAAACTTGTGACAATATTTGTCGGGGGAAACGATCTTTGCCGTTATTGCATCGACCAAGTAAGTTCTCCTTAACGTTTTCTTACTTTACACAAAGATATTCATATTTCTGCAAGTTCTGGAATGGCAATAAAAACATCCTTTACCTATTTCTACAGTATACTCTGTCCCCTAAGAATTACAGCCACAATCTTATGACCGGTTTGGACATGCTCCACAAAGAGGTGAGTCACATTAACAATATTAAATTAATCTAATCTCTAAGTGGATCGTATTTTACTGTCTGTACTTCACCTTTATCTCTCGGAATCTTCAGGTACCGAGACTGTTGGTCAACGTTGTGGGAATTTTGGAGATACTTCCTATAAAAGCAGTTCATGGGAAGTCAGTGGCCTGTTCTCTAGTGCCCAGGTTTGTTTTGTTTTAATCTGAGCGGATGTTTCTGGCTTGTTTTCCATTATCTTAAATATCACGTACAATATCAGTACATAAAAAGTCTACAATATCCTTTTTTTGGTGATATAGCAGTATGTTTATACACGTTATAAATAACAAGCTATAAGTGAAGTACTTTAGAAAGATACTATAATCAGGGGAAAAGAGTTAAACGTTACCACTATATCCTCGTCTTATTTTTTCATTTCAAACTTCACCCTTTAAACTAATATGTTTTTTTTTGCAGGGCCAGATGTCCCTGTGTCATAAACCCAATGGAAAACTCCCCAGAGCTTGAAGAGATAAAACGGATCAATCATGAATACCAGGTATAAGCTTTTCTAATAATAATGATTAAAAAAATATTAATCTGAGCTCTAATTCATTATTTTTATTAATCTCATTCCTAGATTGAGATCCAGCATCTTATTTCTGGAGATCGCTATGAGGGGAAAGAGGATTTTGCCGTCGTCCTTCAACCGTTTCTGCACAACTCCTTTATCCCTCATATTGGAGTGAGTTACAGAGGCGGACGTATCAAAACAAGCATCCACACGCAAATAATGAAACGTGCTCATGCTGAAACGTGCTCATGCTGAAAATCTGATCTTTTCACCAGACGGGAGAGCCCGACCCCAGTTTCTTCTCCGTGGACTGTTTCCACGTCAGTGAGCGAGCTCACGCTGAGATGGCCATCGCCCTTTGGAACAACATGGTGAGTGCCGGGCGGTGACGGACCAGAGTGAAGCTGAGAGACCAGTGTTTTCAAGTGTAATTTGATTTGAGAGAATTCCTCTTTCTGTCTTTAAAGCTGGAGCCTGTCGGGAGGAAGCAGTCGTACAACAACTTCACGTACGATCGCTCCAAGATTCACTGTCCCTCTCAGGTATGTGTGGAGAATTCAGACAAGAATCAACCACATCAGTCAATCAATGAGACCTATTCATTTACTATTCAGGGTTGAATTTCAACAATCAATTATATTATGAATATATTATTTATTGTGTGTCCAGTTTTGTGCGTAATGCAACAGCTTTGTGTTTCATGTTGGATCTAATGTTGTTTGTTTTGTAGATTAGTGTGTTATGGGTATTTAGTTTTTATGAATTATATGAATTATCACTTCATTCTGCTTGATTTCTGTTATTACAAAATTAGCAATATAACATAGCATTTCCTGAATACTGCTTTGGCTACATATTTTGTGTTTCTTTCCGTATGCTTATGTATTCATCAAAACAGCTTGGGCATGTTTTTCTAACTGTTTTACCTTCCCTACAGGCCAGTCCATTCGTCTTCACCAAGATAAACAGCCTTCCAGTAACCGTCCCTGTGCCGAAGTGCCCTCCTCTCTGCCCGTGTGGGTGCCAGTGGTCGTGGGAGTCGTCGGTTTACTGACTGGCATCATCGCCGCCTACATGCTGTTCTCCTGCACACGGAAAGACAAAGTGCAGAGAGGAGTGGAAATGAAGGCCACCAACTTTTAATGCCAACTTTTTTATTGTCAACAGAAGCTCAAGCCTTTAAGCGGCATTAAGCCATTTTTATAAGATCATATTTGAAGAGGACAGGAAGTAGACAGTTTATATTCTCGCTACTTATTCAATTTACAATATTTGGTTCATCACCTCTTATCAGAACCATCTGTGAGTTTTTGTTTTGCCAGATGTGGCTCAGCACATAGGAAATAATATGTAGGAAAAAGACAGTAAAGGAATAAAACCTGCGAAGAGCTTTAGGCAGGTTTGTAAATTCTCTGTTAAACTGGAAGTACTGTTTCAGGTACTCAAATAATGAAAAGCTAGTTTGAAAAAATCTCTCTTAATTGTACAAGTATGTAAAATATGTGTCATTTATTTTGTACTGCATAGAAATTGTGAAATATTCCAAATGTAATTGATTGAAATTCCGGAGTTTTGTACATTTTCCTTTATCATTTCTATTTATTGACCAAAATAAAAATTCTACAATAACCAAGTTAATCATTACGTGTACACTCATCAGTTGTGTAGAAATCACAGTTTAGAATTTACTGACATCTAGTGGTGAAGTTGCATGTTGCAGCTGAACACCCCTCACCTCACCCTCCCCTTTCAAACAGGAAAGAGAACCTGAGGTCGCCTTCAGTTGTCCTAAAAACTCAAAAGTGTTTAAGTTTGTCCAGTTTGGGCTACTGTAAAAAAAAAACATGGCGGCCTCCGTAGAGAGGAGCCGCTCCTGATGTAAAATATAAAGTATTTAAACATACAGGGCCAACGATTAATACAATTTAGGTGAAACACACTCGAGAAAACATCACTAGGGTTATTATAGATTCAATTTCTGCCAATGGATCCCTTTAACCTAAATCTTACACACTGAACCTTTAATTTGCAAGATTTTGCTATTTGCATGTATTTTCTTAACTGGCACGTGCCTCCGTAATTTAGTTAAAAAAAACACAAATACCCTGAAATTGCACTTGCACCTTGCAGCCTGCTCTTTGAGCCTGCAAGTCAACGCTCAGGGCTGATTTCGCCCCGGTCTCCCTGCCTGCGTAAGAGAAACATGGCGGAGAGCGAGTTGAACGTAGACAGCCTCATCTCTCGGTTACTAGAAGGTAAGAGAGCGTAGTTACGCATTTCTGCTTGAGTAAGAAAACCCTCGGGTGTGTAACTTGTAACTTTACTTCACGTTAAACACAACGATCCTGCTTTCGTTCTTCCGTAGCTACTGAGAAGCAGCGAGCCGTGAATCGAGCCGCTGCGTTAAGAGCGCAGTAATTAACGTGACTGTGATGTCACAGGTTGTTGGGGCTATTCGCGAACGTTCGTAATGTTCGTTATCAGTCGCGACTTCTGCGCATGAAATTTGTGACACAAATAAAAAAAATCCCATCGTGGCTGCGCGTAACAGAGAGTTACGGTAAATAGTGACACCGCGTGGTTGTATTACAACTCAACGATTCGAGTTCGCGTGTTTTTCGTTTGTTACGAAGATGGGACGTCAGAGGAATGCTGCGGTTGCTTAGCAACGTCAAGTGTTGGCATGGCGAGACGACCTGAGCGACACGCCCCCTTTAAAACCTCCGTGACGTCAGCACCCTCCAAACGCACCCATTTAAAATCTGAAATCGAAAATTTCATTTTATTTGATTTAATTAGAGAAATCTAAAAATGGCTTAATTATAAATGTACATAAAGGATTTTTATTTTGTGTAATTTTTGTATTCATTTTTTTTCCAGGGTTGGCATCTGTTTAAAAAAATAAAACAATGTAATTTAACTCAAGCCACTTGTCGATTTAAAGACAGAAATGGATTCAAATCCGGATTCATTAACCTGTTCAAGGTTTTTCATAAGAAGCTCAATCTATGTTCATCAATGTTAGCGTCTATATTTACGTTATTTAATAGATATTATAATTTGCATTTTCAGTTTTTATAGTAACTGTTATTAATATTATAAAATTCTCAATTTAATTCTTTAATATTTGTCTTTTTTGTTTTTGCTAACATACCCGTCGTAAGAAAATTAATAGATGCAGTCACGTCTGCATGAATCTGTCCTCCAGACTTGTGTCCTTCCTGTACCCCCCCCCCCCCCCCCCCAGCCTCGTTCACACACACACACCTCCAGCTGGGCCAACAAGCTGTTCATTCCTCAGCTCGCCAGTTTATAACGACCAGTGTTGACTGGAGTAAGTGGACTTTCTTACTGGTGGCGAAGGAAACACGATAGTCAGGTCTCTCTCTAAAGGCACCATGATGCAAATGTAAACTAAAGAGTAGCTGACCTGTGTACCTGTCATTACACTACCTGGAATTTGATGCAGCGATCTGGTGTCAAATACTTACTCGTCCTTATTAAAAGATCCCGTCTCTGTGCGTTTGACTCGCAGTACGAGGATGTCGTCCAGGGAAGATCGTCCAGATGACGGAGGCTGAGGTGCGGGGGCTCTGCATCAAGTCCAGAGAGATCTTCCTCAGTCAGCCCATCCTGCTAGAGCTTGAGGCTCCGCTCAAAATCTGTGGTGAGAACTTCTTCCCTTCTTCTATATTTGTTGCATTATCATCTTCATTCAATCCCATTAATTCAAAAAAGCTGCTACACTCATCACTGAGATCATGAGGTCGATTAAACATGTAACATCTGGATACGTGATTCCAGGTGATATCCATGGACAGTACACAGACTTGCTGAGGCTATTCGAGTACGGAGGTTTCCCTCCGGAGGCCAACTATCTGTTCCTGGGGGACTACGTGGACCGAGGGAAACAGTCGCTGGAGACCATCTGCCTGCTGCTGGCCTACAAGATCAAATACCCAGAAAACTTCTTCTTGCTCAGGGGGAACCACGAGTGTGCTTCCATCAATCGCATCTACGGCTTTTACGACGAGTGTGAGTTGTCCCAAAGTCCTGTGTTTTGTATTTGGCCGAGAGTCCTACTAGCATTTGAAAAAAATCATTATTATATGTTATTATTTAGCTGAAATAAACATTTCTAATGGTTCTTTGTCTGATTTGTTTTGTTATCTTCCACGTGTGTCTTTATGTTTTTCTCCTCAGGCAAACGCAGGTTCAACATAAAGCTCTGGAAGACGTTCACAGACTGTTTTAATTGCCTGCCCATTGCTGCCATTATCGATGAGAAGATCTTCTGCTGCCACGGAGGTTTGGGAAGTATTCATGTATAGAAAGTATCTAAAGGCGTTGACATTAATGTGTCACGTTTTCTGCTACATCCTATCTCCAGGCTTCTATTTTGTCATGTTCCTTTCTTTATGTAAATTGAACATTTGATTTGCTGCAGTGTGAGTCACAGTAACAGAATCTGCTGTTCTCCTCAGGTCTCTCTCCTGATCTGCAGTCCATGGAGCAGATTCGACGCATCATGAGACCCACTGACGTCCCCGACACAGGTCTGTGGTTCAACGCTCTCGTGACGATCGTCTTAATCACCTGATTATTTCCAGGAAAGCAACAAAGTGGTTCTGTACGGTGTAGCAGCACATTTGTATTCATTGATTGTCAGAGACTGAGCGGTTTCATGTTAGAATTGAACAGGGACTTAATTAAACTAACTCTTAATTTTTCAAGAGATAAATAGCTATTTCTGGAACTGAGGTGACAGAGCTGGTAGCACGGAAAAGTTTGTAGTTGTCCATAATGTGTTCTCAGGGTTTATGAATATGAAATGAAAATTAAACCTTTAAGTTAAAGAAAAACAAACACTTGTTTGTATCAGTTTCTGACTTCTGGGAGTGTTATTGGTCTGACTGGTGCTTCTGGTTGGTTCCAGGCTTGCTGTGCGACCTGCTGTGGTCGGACCCAGACAAGGACGTGCAGGGATGGGGGGAGAACGATCGGGGAGTTTCCTTCACCTTCGGGGCCGACGTGGTCAGCAAGTTCCTCAACCGCCACGACCTGGATCTCATCTGCCGAGCACATCAGGTAACACTCCTGCAGACACACACACTCCTGCAGATACACACACTCCTGCAGATACACACACTCCTGCAGATACACACACTCCTGCAGATACACACACTCCTACAGACACACACACTCCTACAGACACACACACTCCTGCAGACACACACACTCCTGCAGATACACACACTCCTACAGACACACACACTCCTACAGATACACACACTCCTGCAGATACACACACTCCTGCAGATACACACACTCCTACAGACACACACACTCCTGCAGATACACACACTCCTACAGACACACACACTCCTGCAGATACACACACTCCTACAGATACACACACTCCTACAGATACACACACTACACTATATTCAAAAAGGTACCGTGGGAAAATCCAACTTTCATTTTGTTAAGGCAAATAATATGGAAATTTCAGAATACATTGTTAGTTCATTCAGAAACAAGGACAGAGAAATATTGTTTTTAATAATTGAGTTCAGTTTAATGTATTTGATAATGTGACTCATTTATTTCATGGTTGTACATTCAATGCAGGTTTTCAATTACAGCATTAAATTGCAAAATACACAATGTGTTTCCACTTGATAGATGAGTGATGGTGATATAATAATCAGGTTTCAGGTTTTGACTAATTCAGTATTCAAATCAAATGACTTTATCAACAGTGTTTCCATGAATCCGACAACACAACGCAATACAACCAAACATTTAAAAAAGTGTAGCTCTGCAGATGTAGTGTAGCAAAAACTCCTGTATCACAACCTTAATGTGTAGTAATTTTTGCGATAATATTGCAGCCCTTTTCTCGATATATTTTTGCTTTAAAATCATTTAGTATCTTATGTTAGATCCTATAAAATGTCAGTATATTGGGAAATATGTGAGAAATCTAAACATAATGCCCGAGTTAACATGTTTATTCAGTTTAACGGAACAGTAAGAAATCTTCACATTTGCGAAGCTGGAAAAAGAAGATTTTTGGCACTTTTACTTAAAGATAACACAAAAACACCATCAGTTGGTCCTAAAAGGTTTTTGTAAAACACCTTCCCCTTGATCGACAGATTCTTTCTGCTCTAATTCTTCTAACCACAGGTCGTTGAAGATGGCTACGAGTTCTTTGCCAAGCGACAGCTGGTGACGCTGTTCTCTGCCCCCAACTACTGCGGGGAGTTTGACAACGCCGGCGGCATGATGAGTGTGGACGAGTCTCTGATGTGCTCCTTTCAGGTTCGGAGCTCAGTTTCATGTTGTCCTGGAACGTTAACCCTGATCTGGACCCGACTGTATTTGCTGTCAATGTATTAATCACGACCATCGCACTGTGTCTTTCAGATTCTGAAGCCGTCAGAAAAAAAGGCCAAGTACCAGTACGGAGGGGTGAATGGGGGACGCCCTGTCACCCCCCCTCGCACCGCCCCCGCCCCTAAGAAGAGGTGAGCGTCTGCCCCCCCCTCCCCTCCTCCCCTGGCTGGTCTCTGGCCCGAGTCCCTGCAGGCTGCCTCAAACACTCCAGCCCCCCCTCAGTAAGCTCGTCCGTGTGTAAACAGAAACTCCAGGAGTGTTTGCTGTTGCTCGTTCTGTGGGTAGTTTTATGAACACGAGTGGTATTTCCTTTACTCAAGATTTTTTTCAATGCCATGGTGTGTATTCACTCAGCCTTCGTTTCCACTGCTCAGTCCATTCAGCAACATTTAGAACCAACCCTTTGTGGAAAAGGCACGACGCTAAGAAAAGACGCTTCTCCGCCTCCATGAACAACTTCCATTGTGACTTTGTGAACGCATGCACACTTGTGAGACTGAGACTGGTTCTTTGCCCTCGTCGATGTCATTTTCTGTTCCACCTCGACTTGCCTAATGTGCATGTAATTTACCTGATTACTGCCATTGTCCCCGTTTAAATGGAGCTGACAGCCGAGAGGGAATCGTTTGACATTGTAGAATAAGTTTATTTCTTTTACGACTGAAGAATGTTAGGCATCTCTAAAATCCGGAGATTTTCACCAGAAATTTAGCCAAATGCAAGAAGAAACATGTGTGAGTCTGTTTGAACTGTACTTTTACGAGGGCATTCATAAACAATAGATCCGCTGCATTAGTTTAGTGTTTCCAGCTTCAGCTCTGAACACATGCACCCCCCCCCCCCTCATATCACTAAACCAGCATTTGTGGTTGTTGAAGAGCAGAATTTCCATTGTTGGTGTAAAGTCAAGAAAAAGGCAAATGCAATAGCATTAAAATGTTCCTTTTTTTGTTCTGATGTAAATTCAGTGTGTGTGGAAATGTGAGAACAAAACATCGCTGAGCAATTTGAGTTGATGTTCTTTAATCTTGTTAAGATCAGTGGGTGTGTAGAAACCACAGACTGTAAATAAAGATGGACGACATGTTTCCACTTCCTGCCATCTTGCACTTGTGACCTCATTTGGAGCCAGACTGTGCAGCAGGGATCAGGATGTGGCGCTGTGGTATCGAGGTCCCACCGATTCACCAGCCGGTCGAATCACACGTCTCAGCCGCCCAATCGTGACGTTGAACATTCATCAGTGTGATTAAAAACTACATAAAATGACAGAAACCAGCTTTGGGGAAGAAAAATATTTAATTTTTGACTTTTTAATTTGGTCCACATCCCATTATACATAGAAAAAGTAGGGTTAATGTCCTGTACTCCAGTCAGCCACCAGGGGGCAGTCAAGATGATTTTGCTTCACTTTTGTAGAGCTGTCATGTCGTCCATCTTTATATAGTCCATGGTAGAAACGTAGCGATGGATACGTCAATGCAAGAGACGAACGTGTACAAAGAAAAGTGAAGAACTAATAAAACAATACAAGACAAACTATCTCACATTGAACTCTGTTGCACTTCATCGCATGACACTACATGACGTTGTAAAGAGGTCAACACGATGTTGTCGGCATTATGCTAGTGATGTTACTCTGTTTCCACCTAGTGGTTATTGAATGAAGTACAGTGAATCATTTCCAACTCACTGATGAACATTTGACTTGTGTATTTTTATTTAATATTATATAATCTTGCCTTTTGCCGTGTACAGCGATTGGTCCTCGAGTTGCAAACAGTTACGTTACGATGTTTTGAGATTTGTACGACTTTGTTTCAAATGAGTGAAATAAATGGAAGTGCTGTTGAGTCGGCTCATTTCTGATTGAAGTACGATCGGTGTGTTGCTGAATTACACGTGAGTTTCCTCAGTCAAGCTTGAGGGCTTCCCTCACCGACTGTGGGACTCTGCTGACGTAGTACTCGTGGTTGCGCAGTGTCGCGAGAACACCTGCGGAGTTCATGTGCTTCACGTCTGCATCGTAGCAGTACGTGTTGCCGTGCATGTCGGTCAGTTTACCTGCACAAGGACAGAAGGAGCTGGTGAAATATTAAGCACATGTGTACTTTTAAAACTTTCCTGTACTCGTCTGTAAAAGGAAATGAGAGACTTTACCTCCGACTGCGTGCAGGATGGCCTCAGGAGCACAGGTGTCCCACTTCTTACATCCTGGACTCGCGAAGACATAAGCTGATGCTTTTCCCTCAACAAGCTGAATTATCTGCAGAGAGATGAATCAGTGATCAGGTGTTAGTCACACAGTAACAGGCTTTTTGTCTCTGTGCTGTTACTGTTATTGCTAAAAATGTCTCTGTCTAATAATGTCTCTGTCTATTCAAGGGAACAGAAGAGGAGTTGATACTAGGAGATCTCTGCGAGTCACGATCAGAAACCAAGACTGCATTTGGATTTGATGATTAAGATTTAGGACCAAAATCCCACTTGTTAAAACTCTAAAAAACAAAGAAAATCTCACCTTATTTCCAGCACCACCCACTTTTACAACTTCATGCGGCTCCATGGCGTCTACGCAGTCCGTTACCAGCTTGTTGCTGTGGGAACGGGTGGTGGTGACTATTCTTCTGTCCCCTGGAACTTCCTGCAGCTGAAATCCAAAGGCGCCCACTCCCAGAATTCCCCACATGGTTCTTCCCAGAACTGCTCCTGCTCCAAGCTGACAAGAGTCTGAATTAACCAGAGTGTTGGGTTTTAAGACGCAGCTGCAGAACAATACTTAGTTTTCACTGTACCTGATAGTTGTAGAATGGCTGGTTGATGACACCTGCTATAGCTCTGCCTCTGTATGCAATTCCAATCAGCACCGTCACGTTATCCAGGAGCCCTGGAAGCAGCAGGACGTTAGCTGGAGGCGACTTAACCAAAGTTGAATTGACTCAAAGTAAACATGAGCAACTGCTCTGGCAGTTTAAGAGTCAATACAGCAAGTTCATGCAGGGGTTTTCCATCGCTGCTTTTCTACGTGTCACCATTACAGAGAGCTGTGCCGTGAGAGGTCACCGACCCTCCGTGTGGTGTCTGGACCTCAGTGTGGGGACGGAGACGCCTCGACGCTGGGGTCGGCGGAGGGCGAGTTAGATAGAGAAAGACAGAGAGAGAGAGAAATACACGGAGAAAAGAGAGGAAAAGGTGAAAGTGACAGTGAACCCCGAGAGCCAGAAAATAACCAGAAAATAACCAAACACAAAAGAATTTCAAGACTTTCTGTTAAAGACTTGAGTCGGTGGTTGTGTTCATTTCCAGGAAGCAGAAAGTAAAAGGGCTGAAGAAATTAGTCAATGAATTAACTTGACAACGTGTGTTGAATGAATAAGAAGCTGGTGGAGTCACTTCAGAGCTAAACGTATTTGTTCAGTCAATTCCTGGATAGTTTACTATGAAGCCTCAGCCCACTGTGTGCACACACACACACACACACACACACACACACACACACACACTTTTAAGAATGATATGTGAAGAGCCTACCTTCAGTATATTCCTTTGTGCCATCGAGTGGATCGACCCACACAACAAGCTGAGACACAGAAACACACCAACACGTGCACAAAGTGAGAGTCACAATATCACTATGCACCAATTTCTAACCATTGTGAGTCACAGAAAAATAACATAACTTAATATTCTTCAGCTTTACCTAATTACCGTTACTGAAAATACACATTACACTCCTGGATTTACTGGTTGTTTTACCTCCTCCTCCTTCAGCCCACTGTATTCTGCTGGGCAGCTCTTCTGGAGGATCTCCTCTGCCTGGCCCTTCTCAATGGCGTCCTCCTTCACCTCCTCAAATGGAAGATCCTGGATGAGCAGGAGATACATGTCATTGTCTGTCTTTGTCCTCACTGCCCCCCCCCCCCCATTTAAAGCCTTAAACCAGAGTTATTTTGACGGACCTCTTCTCCAATGATGGTGAGTTTTGGGAAGCGTCTGGACAGTGAAGCACAAATGCTCTGCTGTGCCAGTCTGTCCGCCAGCGTCTGCAGATCGTTGGCTCCCGTCTGTGGAGACAAACATGGAGGAATCAGAAAAAGGTCCAGACGACACCGATGCTGAGGAGGCTGGGAGCTTTTATAACTTCACAAACAAACGAGTCCTACCTTCTCCACGATGCCAAGGTCTCCACTGTGAAGGACCTTCCTCACGATGGCCCCGGCCTTCTCAGCCACAGAGTGCGCTGACGCCATCAGACGCATGATCACAGGACTTCCAGACATCGCTGAGGGACAGAGACAGAGACAGAGATAGAGACAGGGACAGAGACAGAGACAGAGACAGACACCTTTCACTGACACATTCAAACACATCACTGACATCTTTAGATCGACAGCTGTTATAGTAGTTAACGGTTAAGTTGTATTAATGACCCGTTTGATTTGAATTGTGTAACATTAAATGTGAACTATTTAATATTCAAGTTCTCTTAAGAGTTAAATTGTTACTTACTACACTTATCAAGTTAGTAAGTAATAACTACAAAGTTGATTTACTTATGTACATTGTATACTTTGCTACATTTCAGTAGTCTGTGCTTTTATCTTGTCGTTCATAGTAATTTACTAGATCAAGGTTCCAAAACTACTTTAAATCTAATTGAATCCTCCAGGTTTTCACTTTCTCTCTGTAAGGTGTGATCATGTTTTGTTTTCCTCAGATCAATTGTTTAAATCCTTAATAAGCTCTTTAGACTTTGTCTTTTTATCGAAAGCAGAAACCTTATTAAACATTTGAGTCTAATTGAAGAAGCATTAAACTGAGAGAAGTGTTAGCATCGTGAGGCTTGTACACAAGCTAACCTGCTAACACGCTACTGTAGTTAACACTGAATCACAGATGTGTTAATGATGAAGAGGATAATTCAAAGATCAAATATAAAGTGATATGATGAAGAGGAGACTTACTGAATGAAGCACAGACACCAACACACAGCTGCTGACAACCTGAAGCTGAGTGAACCCGGAAATACAAACCCTTTCACCTTCCGAACCAGACAAGAGTGTCAAGATAGTTCACTTCCAAACAGAAGCACAAGTTCCACCTGGAAAACTCTTGTCAGGGTATTCGTCAATTTCTTCTTACAAATGTTCGTGTTTATATATTTAAGCATATTTAAGAGGCGACTAACATCTGTAAGAATCCAGTGATGATCTTAAAAAAACAACTGGGACTTATTTAGGTTTTAGCTAAACGTAAAAGTGATTAAACGGTTTTAGAGGGAGTGAACCATCTCGCTTTGTCTCCAAACATTTACTCTCTGCAAAAAATAAGACTCTATGGGTCCTAAGTCTGTCGAGTTTGATTCGAAGCATAAAGAGCGTGGCTATACAAATCAAGTTAACTGTCTTTATCGTTTTATAACATTTTAAATTCTTACTTTCAGAATAACTTAGGTTTAAAACACAATCAAAACAAATTATTTTAAAATTATTAACTGAATTTTTCTGGGTTTATTCCACTTTACAAATTCTTTGCATTTCAGTGCTTGATTTTATTTTGTTCATTTGTTTTTGTTCTGTAATATTCATATAATTAGTTACTTTAATCAAACATATTTTACTTACTTGGCCGATTCCATTGAAAATATGCGAAACAAGATGTACAGTAAACCTGTATCACTCTCTAGAGACGAGACGCTGGAGTCATCAAAATACTTTATTAGACTTTGAAAGACTTATATTACAAGTAAACACCATTTACCACATATAAATTAATAGCAACTTGCCCTTGGTTTTCTCTTCCCGTTCCCACTTCTCAACACTTGCACATATTCTGAATTAACCCCACATTGGTTTGTAAAAGGAAATGGAAAGTCGAGGTGAAAAGACGAAGCCCAGGAGAGAAAATGTTCCCCAATATAACGTGTACCAACTTGTGAGTTAGGGTGATGATTATTGGCAGCTGTAGAATTAACACTGACACAAAGATGGAGTTTTAAGTAAAGACATCTACATTTTCTGTTGTACAATACAGTCAAAGTACAGTAAAAACACATTTTATGTCACTGTAAAGTCTTTAAAAGTTAGATTTGAAAAGGAAAACACCCTGATTACTTGATATAAATGTGCAATGCGCTTCATATGTTAGCCAGATGTATGAAGCCCATCTCTCCCTCCAGCTGCTCTGCAGTGAGCGAGCCCAGCAGAGGTTGACAGTCCGGGTTGAAGACGGAGTAAGCGCTCATCTCTCCCGGCTCTCGGGGCGCTGGGCTTCGGAGGCCTTCGTAGAGCCAGTAGAAGAGAGAGAGGACGAAGAAGGCCAGGCCGAACTCCAGCTCCACAAACAGGCCGAGCAACACCAGCCACAGCAGCACTTTCAGCAAAGTGAGGTTGGAGATGATCCCGTGTCTGGAGGTGAGCCATCTTCCCAGAGCGCTGTCCATTAGCCAGTCACTTCGGTCCTGCAGGGAAGACACGGTAAAGTTCATCTGGCTCAGTGGGTCCCCACGTCAGGGTCAGGGACATTTGTTCAGCTGCTCACTGGTTTTCAACCAATCTTTTTGTAGTTTATATTATTTTAGAAGTTTGCTGCCAAAGTTGTGTGAATGTTTTGTTTTTCCAAATCAAATCAAATCAAATGTACTTTATTGTCCCCATGTGGAAATTCTTCCTGGGCCAAAGTGCTATACAGCAGCTGCAGAACAGAACACTGTGCAACAAACAACAACAAACACACAAGGATATATCGTGTAAGTCCCAGAATAATAATGCTGAATAAAAGTCAGTGAATATTGCACCTGCCCTGAAAACACTTAAAAAGATAAAAGATGAAAAACAACAACAGGCATCGAACCCTAAAAGCCAGAGTGTGAAAACGTGCCAGACAAAGAGCAAAGATATCAAGATACAGGAACAACATGTTTCCTGGAGCTTGAGGAAGTTCCTCTTACTTCATAAAATGCTGTTTACATACAAGTACTTCTGGAAATGTTTAAAATCCCAAATACTACTAAATACTCATAGTTTGGTTGTGGTGATCTTACCTGGATGTGAGAGCTGTCAGCTGCTGCTCTGTCGCTTTGTGTCTTCTGCTTCTCAGTAGTAGCAGTAGTAGTAGTAGTGGTACTTTTAGTATTAGTAGCAGAAGTAGTAGTACTACTACACTAGTACTAGTAGTTTCAATCTGTCCCATGACCTGAGAACCAGCAGTCTCTGTTTCTCTACAGATTTGACAGCCTGACGTCGAGCCCTGAAATCAGCGAGCTTCTGCTCCATCGACTCTAAATAATCAAATCCACGGGATCCAAACCAAACAGCCGCTTCCGACAACTCGATCCGAACTTCTGCGACTTCGGATTCACTTCAGTTCGAGTTTAAAAAGCCCAGAACGCGTGCACGTGGACCGAATCTGACACTTTGACGAGGTTTCATCGCTGCGAGCAAAGGGTTTGTTTACCTTCCGCGTCAGCAGCTACCGGAAACGTGGAGCTCGTGTCGTAAAAGCGCCTTCCTGTGTCGCGAAAAGGCGTCGTTTTCCGGCAGATGTCCGCCGCCCTGCTACAAGCTGGTTTGTTGTTTTCATCTCTGGTGAGTTAACACAACATTAAACCTCCATTAACCACCGAGCAGGGACCCAGATGTTCGTGTTTGTGTGTTTAACGTGTTGTGGTTTCCTCCTGCTGCGTTTTAACCTGACGTCACACAACGTTAGTTCAATTATCCATGAATGAACATCAACAGTTTCCAGCTCGTCACGGAGACTAGTTAAGGTTCGATGGGGGACTGGTTAACGTGTGGTGGATGACTAGTTACTGTTTGGTTAACTAACCCGAGGCTGACTAAAACACTGGTCAGATCCTTTGCTTTAGACTAAACCATTAAATACTGCAATACCATTAAAAGTACTGCACTCACGATCTAGAATCATAGTATTATCAGCGTCATGTACGTCACGAATCATAAGTAAATATTCATGATGCAGAAATAATCATTTCAGAGTGTTATATCATTGTTACGGTGGAATGTTAGATTTTCATCATACCTCAGTCAATGTTTAACCAATTTTACAGTTACTACATTTTCTTTCAGCTGGAAGTGTGTCTTCATATATATCTACGTTTTGAATACTGTCTCCGTCAGTTCTGTGGAGTACTTGTAGTATTATCTGCAGTACTTCATTCTGTTCACGTTACTCGGTGTAAACATCTGGTTGTTCCCTCGCTCCTCTGCAGCCATGGCCTCAGCTCCAGCACAGCAGCCGACCCTGACTGTCGAGCAGACCAGAGGTGAGAGGAGCTGGAGCTCCAACAGTTACTGAACACATTATATACTACATATAGACTACTGATGCTGTTGTTGTGTCTCAGTGGTGCTGAGTGAGGTGATCCAGGCCTTCTCGGTGCCGGATAACGCTGCTCGGATGGAGGAGGCTCGGGAGAGCGCCTGCAACGACATGGGCAAGATGCTGCAGCTCGTTCTGCCCGTGGCCACTCAGATCCAACAGGAGGTTCTCAAAGCCTACGGGTTCAACAACGAGGGCGAAGGTGAGGCAGCGTTTAGCAGCCACGTGCACGCAGGCTCTCATCCGTTCAGCGTAGATGTCCGGATCCATCACCTTTTGTCTCTGCTTCGCTTTCAGGCGTCCTAAAATTTGCCCGACTGGTGAAGATGTACGAAACCCAGGACCCGGAAATAGCAGCCATGTCGGCTAAACTGAAGTCTCTGCTGCTGCCGCCTCTGTCGACACCACCTATAGGAGGCGCCATCCCAGCTTCATAGGAACTCTTTACATTCAAATGGTCAACTGCTTTTTTCCCCCGGTGACTTTCATTTAATGCTTTGGATCTGTGTGACCAATGCCCCAATTTCAAGATCATGTCTAGAGGTTATAGACAATTAGTGTGTTCCAGCATAACATTAAACCCATGAATTACATGTACATTATGATTTCATTTGAAGCATCTCGTTAAATTATTGCTTTTGAAAATGTTTCAGTATTTATTTGTTACTCGATGACCACTTTCTTATGTCACTGAACCTAAACATTTCCTTTAGTTCCATATTTGACATTCTTTTATACCATTTTTATATTCTATCAAATGTATTAGTCCTTTTTTTGTTATACAGTCGGGTCCAAACTGTATATTGATATTAAAAAGGTTTTCTGTGAATCTGTGTGTGGTGTTAATAGAGAAAACAATATCTTGCATTATACATAACTTTATTATTGCAATAAGGCTTTAGCAGCGACATCTTCATGTGTTTAATAGGTTTCTAAAAAAACTGAAGCGGTTACACACATTTACATATTTACATTTCCACAAAGACAACTCTCAGTTTTAAAACATCACTTCTACAGAAGATTAAATCTACTCCCCTCTGTTTGGTGGGTTTAGTTTTGGGAGCATGCGAACATGACAACACCGTCGTGGCAGAAGAGGTTTACGATTAAAAATAAATAAAACTTAAATTCCAGAGATTCTGAAATCATTAAAAAAAAATTACATTCATCATAAAGTGCATTTAAAAAAAAAAAAAAAAAGGCAAACCGTGCAAAACCAGTGGATCTAGCACCAAATGTGAAAGTAACTGTTGAGTAAGTGAAACGTCTGGCATTCAAATATTTGATGACCTGTGCATATTCACCAACCTGGTGCCACCACAATGTACATGTAGAAAAATAAAAGTATTCGAGGGCAAAACACAGTTTGGAGTTTTTCATGTTTCCACATGAGGGAGAACGTGTGTTGATGCATAAAATCTTATGATAACGTCCGATATTGCTGATGCATTTCAAATCCTGGTTGGCAGAGCTCCCTCTTGTGGAGAACAGTGTTTCAGTCCAAACCGGACGAGAGGAGACGACCTCACATCTCAAACTGACGGAAGATGCTTTCGACGTAGCCCAGGACCCTCTGCCAGTCGGGCCCGTCAGCCCTCAGCATCTCCTCCACCGTCTGCCACACAGAGGAAGGTTGTAAAAACAGACACCATGATGCGGTGAGATCTATGAATACATCTAAAAACAAACCTTACTGATCAGAACTCTGAAATGACAAACGCATTGTGTAAACGACAGTAGATGCATCTCTCACCAGTGTGGATGTGACTCCCACGTTCTCCCCCGTCCTAAAAGCGAGGTCCAGATTTACCTTCTGCAAAATCAAAGTTTTACACACTTGAATTTCAGATGTGAACTCTTGTAAAACAACTAGAACAGCACACAGTAGAGCCAACACCTCAACAGGCCCCTTATCAAACCATATTTAAATCCACTAGATAAAAGATTTTAAAAATTGGATCCGTTTTTCCTTTTCTGTTGCTATAAAAGTTCTTTCAGACTCAAACCTGTGGTCATGGTCTTTGTAAGTGAATTAAACTGATATAAACCTGCATGTCACACGAGTCCCCAGCAGTCTTACCTTGTCCTCCGGGTTCAGGCTCTCATATGGGATGTGACTCGGTAAGTACGTGTGATAAACGGCGCAGAACGCCAAACCGTCCTCCCAGCTGCTGCTGAAGTTGGTGATATCAATATGCTGTTGATAGAAGAGCCTTGATTTGTTCCCTGTGCGGAAATTCCACTTGATTTTACAGGATGGGATTGATTCAAATAAAAATATTGAGAATAAATAAAGACTTCTCTCTGACCTTGTAACCTTGTGTACGACCTTGGCACCAGCGCAGCAGGGAGTTTCTCTGGAGCCGCCGTGACGCCGCAGCAGAGCACTGAAACCATCCTGAGGTCTGAGGAAAGAAAAGATCTCAACCACCGATCAGCTGAGAGTTAATCCTAAACCTCTGTGGGTGTGTAGAGGATCACTTTAATGTGTTCAGCAATTTTCTAAACATGGTAATTAAGCACTTAACAAAGAACAGTGTTAAAATTACAGTGAAAAGTTTGTTTAAAACTAAATCTACATTTAGAAGAAAAGCTTTTTCATCATACGATTCAAGTTCAACCTGAGATTGTGACTGGGTTTGAATGGGACTTCATCCAAAATGAAAAAGCTTCTGACTCATTCATGCTAAACATTCATCCGTCTCCCGGTTGGAGTCAGAATCAACTTCTCACAGAAACTTACTTGACGTAATCTGAGGTTTGATCCTCGTCCAGTTTTCCTGCAAGATGCAAAAAAACAACCAGTCGCAGTCACACAAATGAACAAAAACACAGTACATGTGTTAAGATGGACGACGTGACTGCTCCCCAAAGTGAAGCCAAAACATCTGGATCGCCCCCTGGTGGCTCTCTGCAGTATAGGTCATAAAGCCCACCTCCTCCACCTGGGAATTCTGCACTCTGGCTCCAAAAGTGAAATATGGCAGCGTTCGTAGCCGGGGATATTTTGGCTTCACTTCTGGGTAGTGGAGGAAGTGGTGGTTCATCTTTATGTGGTGAAAGAGCATCATGCTGGTTTTGTAGATTTAATCTCACCCGAATAAAAACTGGACCAACTGTCCTGTCGCTGTAAAATACGATCCATCCTTCTCCCCTTAGTTGGCTGCTCTTTCTGGAAGAGACAAGAAATGATTCTACACAATAATTAGATCAACCCCCCCCTGCCTCCAAGTCATTTAGATTTTACATGTACAATTCATATAAATACAATATCTAATACCTTGCATATTGGTAAAGTTGTGCTTGTATTTGAAGCCTCACTTGGACCGGAGGAGTCGACTGGGAGAGGAAGACGAGATAAACTCCTGAAAGACAAAATGTTCAGTGAGAAGTTGTTGTGGTGTGAAGGATGTGAACTTTCACGCAGACTCACCAAGATCGTTCAGACAGCATCACGATCCTCCTCGGATCTCTGAGCCCACGTCCCGCTTCTTTCTTCTTCTCCAGTGCAGCTAAACTCCGCAGGTACCCCTCCGCCACCCCCTTCCCCTTCGGCTGCATGTCCCCTGACCCGTTTGCCTCCACGTCTCCATTTGCTTCATTCTCCTCCTGCTCAGCTTCAGTCTCTCCTGCAGCTTCTTGTATGTCCTCTCCCTCCTCGGAGTCTCCTCTCTCTATCAGTTTATCACCATCCGCTCTGTCTGCTGCCCCACATGTGTTTCTCAGAGCATCCAGCTCGGCTCGCTGCTCCTGCTGCTGCTGCTGCTGCTGCTGCTGCTGCTGCTGCTGCTGCAGTGTGAGTTCGTTGAGTTTGCTGCAGACGTCTCTGTGCTCGGCTCTCAGACTCTCCAGCTCTCCGTCCTTCTCCTGCTGCCCGCTGAGGGCAAGGGCCAGCTGCTCCTCCACGGCCCTGTGGCGCCCCTGGAGCAGACCCAGAGCCTGCTCCGCCTCGATCCGCAGCCGGTCGGCCACGGACACGGCGACCTGCAGGTCACGCTGGAACTGACGCCACTCCAGCTGCTCCGCCTGCGGAGGACAAGAGAGCGAGCAACGGAAAATAAACACTTGTTTGCTCAGTTAGTGACCATCGGCTGGACGCTACTTTTCATGATGCATTGTGGGAAAAAATGAGTTCACTATAAAGGGTATAACAAAATCTCCGTGAACAATTTTATATACAGTCTATGGACTCAACAAATCCTCAAGAGCGAAATGTGACGTGTGGTTGAAACTCACCCTCAGTGTCTCCCTCAGTGTGTCCACCTCCTCCACCAGCTCGTCTCTCTCTGTTATCAAGCGCCTGAGCAGCTCTGACACACACACACACACACACAGTTATAGTAGAGTGAAGGTGAATCAATCATTTCACAGGAGAGCAACATAAGTAACATAACATAACATTGTAACATAATAATTCATACATGAATCTGTAGCTTAGAATTAGGGTGAACACAGAATCTTTCCTCGTTCAGCAGAGAAGCTCCACAGATACTTTATTCTGCAGTGAAGTTCAAATGTGAACTAACAAGGAGCAAAAACACCTTTTTGAAAACGAGGGAATTTGAGGTTCTTAAAATTTTAGGCACGTTACCAATAACCAATAGTTTCTAGGAACTTTAAGGACAAGTGTGGGAGGTTCTCCTCTCTCACAGAAGTCAACAACAGTTCCCACAGAAGCCGGTGTAAAGAAGCAGAAGAAGAAGACAGAGGCGTACCTACTGCTCCTGGGATGACATCGGTTTTGGGGGTGAGGCCCAGCGAGGCCCTCTGATGCTCCATCAGACTGAGCAGGACCAGGGTCATCTCCTCCTCGGCTCTGTCTGCTGCATCCTGCGGCTCCAGTCCGCTGTCTCTCTCCTGCCAGCTCTGCTCCGAGGGGGAGTCTCTGGACGGGGGGGCCTCGCTGACCGCTGCCTTCCCGTGTCTGGCTGCTGCATCGCTCACGCTCGTCTCTGAGGAGGCGATGCTTTCTACGCTTATCACGGCCCAGTCTGTGGACCCAGACAGTCTCTGTGTCCACTCTGTAATTGGAGAAGCAGCAGCGGCGGCGGCGGCGGCGGCGGCGCTGTCGGCCGGCGATGGAGTCTGTGCTTTGTTAGAGGAGGAGGCCGACGAGGATAAGGCCATGACTGTCAGCTCTGCCTCTGAGGGCGTGGTAGGAGGCGTGTGGAAGAAATCTAGAGGAGAACCTGAGAGGGAGGAACAAGCTGTAAAACAGAGGAGGAGGAAAAGAAAGGGAGGAAAAAAAAGGAAAAGGAGAACAACAACTGACCTGAGCTTTGAAATCATCTAAGTTGAAAAATGTGCCGAGCATTAAAGCCTCTTTGTTCTTCCCCTTGATGCAGATGTAAGTGCTCAGTGTCCGCTCCCTTATTTACTGTCCTGTGCTGTGATGCAGCAAAAAATCCTCTCCTGCCAAAGTCTTGGCTGGTGCACACACTCATGCACACACACACTCATGCACACGCACACACATTTCCCTGGGAGAGATGCAGTCTGACCCTGATCTACTCTCTTACAGCTGCTCTCACTGCTTCCACCAGGCGATCACATCGACCACTGCTGCCATGTCTCTACAGATATTTTCAGATATTTAGATTCAAGTTGCTGCATTGGTTTGGTTTTGTGATATTAAGGTTAGAGCTATGTGGTTTCTGTTTGATGCAGATAGTATGTTCTTTACGGCGTGCACCGACTGCTCGTGCACACTTGAGCAGGCCACAGCGATCTCCACCTGCTTCCCCTCCTTGCCCTTGCGTCGTACTGCAGGATTTCTGCAGACTCATCATTTCCCCGGCAGCTGCATGATGTGGTGTGTTACAGCTACGGCAGTGGAGCTATTCTCATCCTCCAGCGTGAGCCCACCTCCTGCAAACTGCCGGCCCAGAGATGAAGGAGCAGCATGTTAAACAGCTGTTAAGTGAGAAATAACCGGAGCGAGCGGACGACTGAACGTCCTCAGTTAGAAGACGAGACGTTTTAACGCTGCTCGGGGTGATTTCACACGATGGCCGAGCCAAACGACAGCTGGTCTGTGATGTTTGGAGCTGAATGACGCTGGAGGCGAAAATATCTGACAATGTTGAATCCAAATTTCACAGAAACCCCAGAGATACACTTCTGACTCATCAATTTCTTTGTGCAGAGAAATGTCTCTGTCATCAGACGGTGTCTCTCACCAGAATTTCATGTGGTCCAACTGGGTAAATACAGAGAATCACTCAATGGGACTGAAGTTCATCTTCACAGCACTTGTGTACATTTAGTAAAAAAAAGATTTTGTTGAATGAAGCATTTAGAAGCTGCAGATTAAAAGCAACACAATATAAGAATTCCTTTGCTCTATGTAAGTGTATTTTGGGTAAAAACAATTAAATGATAAATGTATTTGTCTTTGGATTTTAGTGGAATTACTTCTGCTGTTCCCCTTCAAGTCAACAAATGATATTCTTCTGTAGTTTTCATTCTGTGTTGCATCTCTAAACCCTTGAGCCGATGCCCTCCCCAGTGTCCAGGATCTGTTCTGCATCCCACAACCTCAGAAGACTTATCTTTTGATCTGGGAAGTGGGATAATGAAACTGAAACTTAAAAACATGCGGCACCCTCCGTCTTGTAACCAGGAAGACAGTGTCTAAAAATAGTCTGCCTGGGAAAACAAAAGGACAGAATCAAAGACGGAGAGAGAACTGGGAATGTGCAGTGCAGAGACCGAACCGTAACCATCTGTTACTCAAACTAAAAATCTATCATTGCAAACATAACCAAAGAATTGTTCGTGCATGCGTGTTGCTGTGATACCTGTAGGACTGTGGCTGTCTCTGCCAGTGTGGTTACCCATGATCCAGGAGGGGTGGATACCTGGAGCGTCCTTCTTGTGCCCTCTGTGCTCCGCGAGGCCCACTGCTGTCTGAACATGGGGGGGCAGTATAAATATTAATATTTAATGAGTATGACTCACTGCTGAGAAAAGAGAAAAACCTTGAGACCATCTGCTATGATCAATCAACCAAACTCCATTACATAATATAGTGATTTAAGGTTTCCATGGTTATCAACAAAGGAGCCGTGCATTAAACAGTATGGATGATCTCACAAAGACATTATACTCAGTCCAACTCGGCATCCACACAACTTGTCATGATGCTCTGCACGTCACAGTTTCCCAGAGTCAGAGCTGATCCCTTGGAGAGAGAATTACATGAATGGACTGACAGGAGAACTAACCCTGCAGGGAAGTTAGCTTCAGGTTGGATATTCCACAGACAGAATTTCCCTTAGGGACCATCAGTGAGTTTGAATAGGAAATAACTGCATTTGCTTTTGTAGCTTCGGTCTCATGTGATCTCTATAAACAGATTCTCCATGTGAATATACAGTATATAAAAAGGTGAGGGACATGATTTTGGCATCTGGAAGCATTTCTGGTCTCCATCTCTAGTTGGACCAATCACGCTTGGAGCAGATTTGAGTTGCCTGCAGGTAAACAATCCGAGTGGAGAGTAGAAGACACGGAACACACTGACCTAAATACATCGTTAATACAGATAGTTGTTGATAGAGATGAACCAAAATGTCATCTGGACCTAAAACACCTACATAAAGTATCCGTGTTTGAGTCTTGGTCCAGATATCTTCCGTCTACAACAGACGCCCCAAAATATTGGCAGTTGGAGTCTGTGGGTCACATGACATGGACTTAGAAGGAGGTGTGTCCTGTTGTCCAGGGTAAGGGTCACATGATATGCATGGGAACTATTGAAAAACATAAATATTCATATAAAATATCAGAAGCACTCAAATCCAGCAGAAATGAGGGCATCCTGTTGATCTGGGGTAAAAAATGATTTTTAACATTAATATTCGCATAAAATAGATGACACACTAAAATCCCACCACAAGACGTGTGTCCTGTTTGTCTAGGAATGAAGTCAGGGGGTCACATGACATAGAAACAATTCAAAAGAGAATTTATTGACGGTCCCTAAACGAAATCCCTGTGCTCCAGATGCAACATAAAACCGACTTCAACCTGTTAGTAAATTAATGCGCAACTGGGTGAACGCTGTGAGCCGATTTAAAGAAGAGCAACAATTAATCTGTAAAATGTTTTGAAAATTAACCACTACAGAGAATATGTGTTGTTAACCAGCCTGTCCGATTTAAAATGTCAGTTTTGTGAATGAAGTTCGGGAGTCACACATATCTTATTGTCATGGCCAAGGGATATATTTATTTATATGATTTGGCTGTGACATATGTTGCATGTTACTGCGAACACACACACGCACACTGATCACACACACAGACACACACACAGTCATCCATCCTACCTTCTTCCACCAGCTGCTGGATGTCCTCCCCTTCCCTCCTCAGCTCTTCCGCCGGGTTTCTCGACCTCCTCGCCGGGCTGCTGGTTCCTCTCTCTCCGTCCCTTCTCCCAAAATTCACCGGAGGACTCGCTTCAAATGCCTGAAAACCGTTTCACTCCGAAGTCCCATGTTGATCACACAGCTGCAGAGAGGCAGCGAGTCCCGGGGAAAGGTCCAACCCTGCTCCTCCTTTAAATCCAATGCGACAAAAGGCGCAGGAGGCAGAAGCCAAGTGTTGGCGCAGCAGCTGCAGGTTGGATCCACACGAACCTCGTCATTGAACTGAGGAACATCTGGACACGTTTGCACAGTTAAACCATTTAGACAGTTCTGTGTGATCTGTGGGAGTCAAAGTGTGCTGGAGGTGAGGAGGTGCTTCCGCCAGCAGGGGGGTGATTGTCCTCTGGTACCTGCAGGTGTGTTTGGCAGGTAACAGTCACGTGGTCTGAGTCTGAGGCTTTGTTTCACTGACTGAACAACATCCTGGTTAGAATACAGGCTCCTCACCTTTCTTACATCACACAAGCAGAATTATAAATGTTCAATTTGAAGGAAAATGTATTCATTCATTCATTAAAGTGGAAATCAAACAAACAAAATCACCGTAGAAAAGTGTAGTAGTCTGTGTGTGATGCTGAGTTTGTGTTGTGGAGTCAGTGGTGCACAGATAAATGCAGATACAAACCCACCATGTAATAAAAATGTATGCATTTACTCCAACAACATCCAACAAACAAGCTCAACCTCAGTATCTTCAAATCTGATCAAATTCATTTGAATATATTATATATCAATAAAAACACATCCACTTGAATCATAATTACATAACATGTTTCACCGTGGACAACCCAGTGTTATATTCTGACTAATATATTCAAATACAACCATATGAAAGATGCTGAAGGCTGAAAATAAAGCTCTGTATCTGCACTGCATTGTATTGGCTCATATGCTTCAGGACCATGGACAGAGAACAGTGAAAAGATATCTAGTGCCCCCATATGTCCAAAGTCAATACTGCTGGATGTGAAGAGGAAATAACATTCACAGATGTTTCACGAGGATGATTAATAAGAACTGTAGAGTCTTTAGCTCTGGGATGATGCCTCACTCCTCCAGGAGGTCGGTGCTAGACAAACACTGGGTTCAGTACATATGAGAATGTAGATTTACTGTGAAGGTGAAGTTCAGGTGTGTTAAGAACACACCTTCTGTATAAGTATGTGTTGAGTTGGACCACTACACTGGATATCAGTACATACATACATACATACATACATATATATATATCAGTACATTTCAGCATCAGTCAGGAAGTGATTCCAGGGAGATTTTCTTAGGTACATTTGCAGCTTTTTTAAGTAAAATCATCCACTAACTAAAATCAGTGTCCTCTTTCAGGACTGATTTTCAAGTAAGTTTTTAGCTTAACTGATACTTAATTGTTTGAATGACATTTATATTGATATTCTTTGTATTTTGTGTAGTATTTTCACATTTTGCTGAGTGTGGTATGTGCCTGATACCTTGCTGCTGTAACACAGGAATTTCCAAGTTTCCTATCTATCTATCTATCTATCTATCTATCTATCTATCTATCTATCTATCTATCTATCTATCTGTCTGTCTGTCTGTCTGTCTGTCTGTCTGTCTATCTATCTATCTATCTATCTATCTGTCTGTCTGTCTGTCTGTCTGTCTGTCTGTCTGTCTGTCTGTCTGTCTGTCTGTCTGTCTGTCTATCTATCTATCTATCTATCTATCTATCTGTCTGTCTGTCTGTCTGTCTGTTGTTTACTAAAAAGCAGGTTGTAACTTTATTTTGAAGTTCAAGGAAATTAAACAGACTGACAAGGAAACATAATGACTAATGATTTTACTAAAGCTCAAACATGAAGTTCTCAAGTGAGCAAATATTCCTAAAGCAATATATTTCCATAATATATTTGTATTTACATTATCTGCATTTTAGATGAACTCAAAATAAAAAAAATTCAAATTATAAATATTATTATCCACTCAACGACCTTTTCCCGGTGAAAGTTTTTGCATCGAGAAGTTACGTGTTTGTTACGTAGTTTCATTCTGTAGGCGCAGACTTTGTGAAAATGGCGTCTGGTGCGGGGCTGCCTTCCGCGGCGCAGCGGAGCCGCCACAGCAGATAGGTCCTGTCCGGAGGATGAGGTCCGCCGCTGCGTCAGGACGAGGACACGCACACATGTCGCCTGCATCATGGGAAACTGCTGCGCTGCTGCTGCTGCAGATGTTTCCAGCGGTGCAGACAACCAGCGTTTCCACTGGACCTCAGGGGACATGATGATGAGGAGGAGGAAGATGATGATGATGATGATGGTGGTCGGCTTCTTTCACGTTGTTTATCGCCAGAGCGAGTGACCTTCTGAGAGGAGGAAGATGTCAGCGCTGAAAAAGGTAAGAGGCAGCACGCACGGTGTTCGTGCACGGAGCCCCCGAGCACTGTTGTTGTTGTTATTGATTATCGTGCAGCCGCATGTGATGTGAAGTGTGATGAAGGAGGATCTGACCCGATTCTGACCCGAGCATCACGTGTGACCGTGAAGCAGATCTAATCAGACAAAGTGCCATAAGTTGTGCTCAGTCACTGTTTTTCACCTGCGTGTCTGCAGAGATCAGTCAATGCCACTGAATGAGGGGGGGAGGTGTGCGTGCGTCTTTTGGAGGGTGAAAGGTGTGTGTGTGTGTGTGCTTGCGCGTGCGTCTTATGGGGAGGTGGAATGTGTGTACATGTGTCTCTTGGGGGGTGGAAGGTGAATGTGTGTGTGTGTGTGTGTCTTATGGGGGGTGGAAGGTATGTATTTGTGTGTGTGTCATTTGGAGGGCGAAAGCAGTGTGTGTATGTGTGTGTGTGTCTTTTGGGGGAGGTGGAAGGTGGTGGACAGTGTATGTGTGTGTGTGTATGTAATTTGTCCTTGTGAATGGAGGGGACCCACAACTTCTGTCTTTAAACTTTTCTCTGTCTGTGTAAATGCCCACACACTCCCATTGTGCAGCCCCCCCCCCCCCCCCACTCAGTGTGTGTGTGTAGAGTGACTCAGCTGTATTGTACTATATCTGTCATCCATCTTTTCATCTGTCACAGGTGTTACCATGGCTACTACAGACTCACTGCTGTCTTTTCTTTGAGAAGGACTCAGGTAAGAGGTGGGAGGGGAGATTAAGTCATCACATGGTTTTATAGTAGCAGGGATCTGACTGTAGTGACGACTGTAGTCGTGGGTGAGTTTTAATACAACAAAAGCCCTATGAAGCATAAACCTCGTTATATTCTGTATCTTTTATGAATCGTGACCAAACTGATGATACTAAGTTTTGCCTGTGAAGCCATTAGGCTGCTTGATATATGTCTTATCCCTGTGTTGTAAGAAACCCACAGTGTTTCCCTTGGTGACATGTTCACTCATCACTATGAACACAGCTTCATTATAGTTTATCTTCTACTATACTCCAAGCACTTTACACTGGAAGTCACAGTCACCAATTCAGACACACAACCGTACAGTGTGTCCATCACACACCATTCAGGGACAACTTAGTGTCTCACTGTTTTTCCTCAGCATGTGTCCTGGAGGAGCCGGGGATTGAACCATCAACCTTCTGGTTGGTGGACGACCTCTAGCTCTACCGCTCCACCCACTGTCAGCTGATGAGGTTGATGTGAGGAAAGTGTTATCAGACATTTGCTTATTTTCACATTCAGCAGAGACATTAGCAACATTAGCATTCATTTGGAGCCGTGTCTCTGGACACCTGATTAATTAAGTCCAACTCCTCAGCTTCGCTAAGTTCTTCCGAGTTCATTGGACGGTGGTAAAGGATTGATGAATAGCGTGAATGAACCAAAACAGGACATTTAGGGGCTGTAAAACCAAAACAATGAGCTGAAAGACCCGAGAACTTACGCCAGCATATTGCTGTTACATGTGATATGACAGGAAAAGTTCTGCTACCATCTGTCGTGTGCCTCATGCTTCAGATCGGGTGCTGGAGGTGCGAGCAGGAGATTGTTGCAAATTAGTCGAACTCTGCGTGACTCTTCTTCTCGGCAGAGGCCAGAAAAACATCCGAGGAAGAGGAGCAGCAGGGGTCCGCTGCCTTTCTCTTGGCACTTTTTTTTGGACATCGGAGAATAGAAGATCAAAAACGGTCTCACATCAGCACAAAACCTCAAATGCTATCACTATCAATGTGAGGCTTTTGAAGAGGAAATCATGAAAGAGGAATTTGGAATTTGAATGCATTTGTTTATTTATAAAACAGAAACAAAGAAAAATGAGCCGTCTAATGATTTTCCATCACATGAGAATAGAATTTATTTTTATTGGTTTATAAATCACAAATGAACAAACATATTGAGGTCAGGTTTGACTATTTTTACTGCGACGCTTTTCCCCCTTGTGTTTGGCTCATTAATATTTAATTTAGTTTTAACCCGACACTAATTACTCGCCTGTGTGAAGTGTTGCTATGTTCAAAATCATAGATAAAATCCTCGTATGTGTGTTAATCACATTCTCAAAAGGTCTTTTTAAACATCACAAACGAGCTGACGGGGGATTTTCAACTGGAGCACGCGTCAGATTATCAGTGAGTTAATCATGTGAAGGGTCTTACTGTGATTTTACAGGCTTCGTCAGCACAAAGGTTCCTGACGATGAAGGTGAAGACGAGAACTTGTTTGAAGTGCATAACCTAAAGAGTTTAGTTTTTCTTCTTCATCAGCCATCTGCCGAAGCTGCTCTTGATCGTATCTTACTCATCGTTTTCTCAAGGTTGAAGCACAACATTAACAACTGCGGGGAACAAATCATTTAAAGGAATATGAGGCATGTTGGATAAATAGCAGAGGCCGTGATGATGCTTATGTTCTTTACACAAAAGGTTAAGATTTATAAAAAAAAATGAGCACAATGAGCTTTTTAAATGTGTCTTGATGGTTTTTTAACCTCGATGAAAGAGTTTGGCACAAATGTATGAATGTGTGATATTTCCAGCTTAGTGTTTTACCACTAGGTGGTGCTGTTTACTTTGATTAAAAAAAATATATATATATGCTGCTTTCACATAGTGTATCTATGAATATTTCCATCTTGGTTGTATTTGAGACTGGGCAGGTTGGAGAATGGTTTGTAACAAAACTAGCAGCTTATTTTAAAACTTTAAATTGTACCTAGAAACCCATTAGAATCTTATAAAAGACACCATCAGTATAAACTGTTCCACCGAATTTGATTTGCTGTCAGTCGATGTACAGTGTGTGTTAGTACAATGACAGAAATCCACCAGTTCTTTGAGGCAAAGATCTGGTAGTTTGACAGACTAAGGAAAAACTTTGGCCTGACGAAATAATACAGTCACAAGAAATGTGAAAAGATGTCTTTTTTCCGGAGTTTTCCTTTCACATATGCAGGACGCAGCAGGAGAGTGTGCGGTGTCAATTCTTATCACCAAAAGATCTCAAATCTCTTCTACTTGACAAGTTGACATCTTGAATGGCACCTCTTCTTCCTCCTAAAATATTAGTGAATTCTCAGGACTTGGACACTTTACCGGGGGGGCAGACAGGAAAAGTTTCGGAGCAACTGACTTGGACTTCTGTGCTCTCATATACGACCTCTCTGGAGCTGTCTTGAGTTCATTGCATCTCTGAATACAGCACGATCGACTCCCACTCAAGAATTACAGCTCCATCGTGGCTGTTTAACTGTGGATTGAATAACTTTCACAATCACTCGATCGGAAGAAGTGCACAGACAGGAGAAATAAAAGACTCATTACTTTCACCACTTATCGAGGCATCTCGGTTTGAGCTCTTACTTCCAAAAGGTATTACGTCTTTTTCTTGACTTTGTCTTGCGGCTCTTTCTTTCCGTGCCCTTCTTTAAGCGGTCCCTCCTTTTCCATCTGCATCAACTATTGCTGAAATGTCGTTTTTCATCAAGCGAAAGGAGCGCTGATATTCTTCTTGCGTAGCACCTTTACCCCTTCAGAATATCAATAAGTCTTCCATCTGGCCTCGAATCAATATCATCCTTTCCAAATCTGTGTTTATTCCTCTCTCAGATTGTCTTTCAGCCTCAGACGCTCGGCTGTGCTGTAGGACAGAAGAGGCTGGTGAAGGAGGACGTGAGGTGAATGTGAGGGCGGTCATGCTCGGGGATCAAGTGTTCTTGTTAGCTGGTGGAGTTCTTGGTTCTAGTTTGGATGAGAGGTTGTGTGATGACTTCATAAAGGCAGTGAGTACCATCAAGTCTCGTGGATCTGGTGCAGTGCGTTTAGGCTGAAGTGGAACTCTTTGGCGTGCTCCTGTTGTTGAGCTCTGTGTAACTTTCTCTACGGACGCATGTTTGCCGTTTAAACGCCCGCACATGGTCCGAGGAACGCGTCTGATCGCGGTGATGTCACCGGGGTCCCGATAAGACCAGGAAACGACTCCCTCCCTTTCAGTCGGAGGAGTGATGTCATCGCAGGGAGAGTGTGAGGTTGGCTGAGGGTTTATTGAGCTTGACGTTTCCTCACCAAGAGCGCCAGACGTATGACCACATGTGCCGGTCAGTGCGAGGACACAGAGCAGGCAAACGGAGCCAAATAACATGGCAACACATTTGTGACTTGTTATAAACCCCCTGAGAGGGAGCAAAGGAGGGGAGGAGGAGCAGCATGAGCGTGCATGCTGATGGGGATAGGAGCGTGTGGAGCCACAGAGCTGCAGAATCCTGAATCCAGCAGATGGAGACTCCGCGTCCTTGTTTTGCGGTGATCCGTGGGAGCAACATGCAGCTCGCGCCGCTGCCTCGCACTGCTGCAGTGGAGGAGTAAATGCGGAGCCCAGCACTGCTCCAGGTGATCCACAGCAGCCCAGCCCGGCAGACTGCTCCCTCCTCAGCCTTCCCTCTCCTCCTCCTCCTTATCCTTCTCCTCCTCCTCCTCCTCCTCCACCTCCTCTTCCTCCTCCTCTTCCACCTCCTCCTCCTCCTCCTCCTCCTCCTCATCCTCTGTCATTGCTCCATCCCTCTGAGGGCTCTGAGAAAAAACCCACAAGAAAGGCAAAGAAAAACAGAGGAGAAATCCTGCTTCTCCCCCTCCTCCATTCTCAGATGTGAAACACCTCTGCATGACTGTCCACCGCTTCCCCGTCATCGTGCGAAGACGCATATGTGCTCCAATGTCTCCGGAACATACAATCGCTGCAAGGTAAGAATCGTTGCTTTGGTTTTTCCCCGAAGGCAAATTTCTGTGTAAGTGTTCTGTGTAACTGTGGCAGAGACTTGTGTGTGTGTGTGTATTTGTGAATTTAACAGGTAGATGGGAAGTTGCCACAGCTGATTAGGTAATCGGTAATTCCTTGCAATGGTTTGGGATCAAAGAAGCTCTCCGAGATATGAGTCTTTATCAGATGTGCCAAATATATCTGTGTTCAGCTGTGGAGGGAAAGCAGCTCTTCTCCCCCTCATTCACAGCAAGCCGTGCAGGTGTGTGTGTTCATATGTACGTGTGTGTGTGTGTGTGTGTGTGTGTGTGTGTGTGTGTGTGTGTGTGTGTGTGTGTGTGTGTGTGTGTGTGTGTGTGTGTGTGTGTGTGTGTGTGTGACAGAATGGAGCAGGGGAGGGAGGGATTGCTCCTCATCCAAGCTCCTCGATGGGCAACAAGGGGATTTTCATCTTGACAGTCTGGTCAAACAGCTTCCCATCAATCTTCTCATGGACATAGCCGTCGGCAGATCTCCCAGACTTTAAACGTAACCGACACCGTCTTCTTCCATCGCATCAATAGTGCATCGATATGTGATCATCTTCATTAAATGCAGCTTGGAGAAGATTGGTCTTGTCCTCAAACAAATCGTCATGCTTTTATTTTGCAGAGATAAATAGGAATCCAGTGGATGAGGAAGGGGAATGAAAGGGGTGGATGTGTGCGACGGCAGGGAATAGATGGGGGACAGGGGGGATGGAGGGGTGAGGAAAAGGGAGGTGGAGGGGTGCGGGAGAACTTACTCCATCACTCTCTGATTTGGGAAACCTGCCGGCCATCAGCTGCACATTCCCAAATCTCTCAGTCACATGTTGGCTTCTGACGCCACAAAGCCTTAACCTGTAGTGGCCTAATGAGTTCATTACTTCCAGCTCCTACACACACACACACACACACACACACACACACACACACACACACACACACACACACACACACACACACACACACGCGCGCGCACACAGTCACGGACACGGACACACGGACACACACCCACACACCCTTCCTAATGCCATAATAAGAACCGGAGTCGAGCTGGTGCTGCAGTGATATCCAAATCCTGCATTCTGCCGTTTGACAGGGCTGCAGGGCTTTTGTGTGTGTGTGTGTGTGTGTGTGTGTGTGTGTGTGTGTGTGTGTGTGTGTGTGTGTATGTGTGTGTGTGTTTAAACCATTGACAGAGTCCTGCGCTCTGTTTAGCTGTTGTGTTTGCACAGAAAAATAAAATGCTCTGCCTGTGAAAAATAACCCCACCACCACCATTTAGCCCAAAAAAAAATCTGTGCACGTTCACATTCATTCACGTTTGCGCACAGATCAGAAGCATTTCCGGCTCTTCTTGAAGCTGCTCTGTGATATGCAGCAGAGGACTGACAGATACTCTTTATTGCTGGCAGCATTAATCCTCGGGTCTTGACACATGCAGGCTCACACACACACAAGCAGCGTTTGCCATCGCAACATGCTCCATCTCCTACCACACACACAGTGAGGTATGTAAATGCATGGCCGTACGTATACAGACACACTCAGCTGGCTGTGTGGACTGATCCAGACGTGTAGCAGGGTGTCTGGATGAGGTGGTCCTCTGTGGTGTTGGGTTGCAGAGGAGGAGGATCTCTGAGCGACCGAGGCTCAGATCCTCGCGAGCTCCCGGTCGGCTTTTAACCGCTCGGGTTTTTTCAAGCAGATCGCTTTCATACTGAAACGCCTCATTTGGCCGCTTCCCTGTAAAAAGCTCAAAGCGCCCAACAAACCTAGAGGCTGCAGGGTTTATGACACAACAACACAGAGATGTTGGTCAGAACTGTCATACATACTGACCGAGTGAGGCTAAAGGCCCGGGTAGATGGCGGTGGCCAAATGGCAACACGTGAAGACAATGGGGAAAAGCTGGTTCTCACAGAGAGTGGAGAGAAGCAATATTGTTTTAAATATGGAGATAACGGTGCACATTCATAGGGTGTCACCTGGCTGCCTGCATGAAAAGTGACAGAAATACCTGTGCCACACATTTGACCAATCACAGCGGGAGGTCAGTGTGAATGTCGGATCGTTTTGGTTTCAGAGAGAATGTTCCTCAGACGCAGACCCCCCCCACACATCAGAAAGGTGTGGGGAAGGAAGTTTCTGAAGCAGTTTGACTCCTTCCTCAGTAACATTGACAGCTGCGCTGGTTGAAGGATTAGTTTGACATTTCATTCACTTTCTTGCTGAGAATCCGATGGACACCGCAGCTCCGCATACTAACTGGACCTGAGGTGTACAAATGAGAAGTTGCTGTTTTATGTGGGGTTACGTGCTAGACTATTTCTTGGCCGGGACCAGTAACTTCAGTTGCCTGGCAACAACTTGTGTTAAATAGTGAAGTGTGTAGTGGTTTTTGTTTCTTGTGGACAGAGCTAAGCTAGCTGCTCCCCTTGTTTCTAGTCCTTACGCTAAGCTAACCAGCTGCTGCCTCCAGCGACACTTTTAACAAACAGTCAGAAGAGACACAGACACGAGTGGTATCAACGGTCTCATCTAAATTCTGCCAAGAAAGCGAGCTAGCTTCCCAAATTGTTGAACTATTCGTTTGAAAAAAGATAAGAGGGCACTCAAGGAAACAACATTCATCTACTCTAAAAGGTTTTATCCCTTTGGGAGCATGAGTGTGTTCATTACATTTCCTTGTCTGTTGCAGTAAAGGTCAAAAGGGGCTAAGACATGAGGATGTGTCACTTCTCTTTCTCTGACGACCAAGAATATCCAACACCAAATTTTGGAAATCTGGCAAGAAGTCGTTGAAATCTGTGCGGTATGGTTGGACCGGCAGATCCACGGTTTGACCAACAAACAAACTGATCATCACATGCCGTCACCGCTGGGTCTCAGACTGTCACAGGAGATTCTGGTTTGGTTTTAGAGTCTAACGTTGTCCTACTTAGGGAAACGGGCACGTCAGTCATTTGGCAAAGTGTAAAGAGAGATTCATTTGTTTACGCTCTTGGTTTTTCTCACTGCGAGTGTGTGTTTGGTTTTAGGATTAAAGCTGCAGTACCTGTGGATGTTAATGGCGTGTTTCTCTTTGTGCTGTGAGGTTTAGAGGTCAGGGTGGAATGATTAACCAGCCATTAACTCACAAGCCGATTCACTGCCGGGTGCAGAGCAGGACAATGGAGGTACCAGTGAATTATCACGTTATCTGTTATGTTGCCTTGTTCGTGGCGTTACACGGTTGTGGCTCTAGTGTTTCTAATTTCTGATCGTTGATCTTTTCTCTGCATGTGACATTAATCCCCAAAGAAGTAAAAAATTGTCGATTTGTTACTTTAAGGATCATTTATGCTCAACGTTATATACGCAAAGGGACGGAGCCTCCTGTCCGTACACGGCGTTCATTTCCTCTGTATTTGCACACGTCTTTTTAAAGTTTATAGATATGGACGAAACACACGAAATAGAGCAGTACCACTGGAAAACAGGGGGGGGGGGGGGGGCAGTGTAGCCAACAAAGCCAACTGTTCGAGGAAGTACAAATGGAAGTATGTGGACTTGTCACATCGTTAGAAAAAGGACGTATCTCTTTTCCTACGCACAGGCAGCATGAATGAGCCTTTAGTCTGATGAACTTTCCTCACCAGACGTTTTAATTGATATAAACTTTTTTCTTCTCTGACAGTGAAGTTATTGTGTTGGTGAAAACCTCCACAGGGTGATAATGTGACATTTATCCAGGATCCAGCAATTAACTTACATTTTAATGAGGAGTGGGTTTGTTTTGGCAGCTCACCTATTTAGAGCTCACACTGTTACAACTTCACATCCTTTCTCTGTCTTGTTACCACAGTGCATCTTATTAGTGACACCTTGGTATTTTTCTCCAGCTTCCACATCATTGTCTACACACTACAGTGGAATTTGACATTTACTTTATTCAGCACTTTTGCTAAATACAGTCTTAGATCGTCGCTTTTTTTTCTCCGAGCGTAGTCGACTGTCGAATGATGGAAATATCAGTAAAAACGTAAACATTGGAATATAAGAATAAGGAGATTTGAAAATAAAAAAGCAGTTATACAATGTAAACAGAATATATACAGTGTAAAAAGGATTTATTGCACAAGTGTTGTGTTGGACTGAATTAGATTTAGATGGATGTTCCTAATAAACTGCCAAAACAGGAAGGAAAATGCTCTGTTGTAGTTCCAGTGAAAAGTACATTGATTTATCACTTTCTCACGGACACACTTGTGTGTTTGCAAATCTGACATCTCACATAACCAGTTAATGTCCACCTGCACATCTTCTCTGGTGTTCTGCACACGTATCCTCCGCTTCACTGTAAATGTGCAAATCTGGAAACTACTCTATGTAGTTAAGAGCTCGGGCTGCAACTAAAGATCATTTTCATTCATGTTCACCCGTCAATTAATTACCAGGCTATTTAATTTCATTCATGACTAGATTCAATTTATCTGGTCGATAAAATCATATTAACATTAGATTACAAGAGCTCAAGGTATCGAGCCGAAATATAGTTTTTTTTTGTCATTGAAGATTCAACACCAAAAAAAGTGACATTTAAGAAAAAAGATTGAATTGAATGAAGTCGGAAATTCTCTAATCCGAGGAGCTGCTATCCCATATTAGATGTTTTATATTTACTCAGCATTATGTTTCATCTCATCTGCAGCACATCCCTTTTTTCTTCTACCTCTGTGTGGAAGTTTCAACTCAGCCGTGTAACCTCGGTGTTTCCTGATATTCATTCCTGTGGCGGAAACGCAGTGAAGATGGATTTAAATAACCAGAATCCTACTCGCCAGTTTTAATCCCTCCGAGTGGCGCTGAGCACAACGCCATGTTAGGTAGCGAGAGAAGTTGTGTGGGTGTACGAGTGAGTAGAAGAGTGAATATGAGTTTGAGTATCGAGAGCGTTCAGTCGAGTGAGCTGGATATTTGAAGCAGAGAGGATGATTGATACCTGGTTATTGTTTTGTGCGGAGAACACGTGGAAACCCTCTCGGCCACCTCTGACCCGAGTAGTTCTGAAGGACGTAGGAATTGCATAAACGTAGAATTGCGTGTATATTGAAAGCAAATTACAGCTTCATGGCTAAATGCCTCAAGCTGCAGGAAAGGTCACAGACGTCTGTTTTTTGGTTACGTTACAGTAAAGTTTGTCTTTGACATTATGTCAAATGTAATTATGTCACTGTAAGCTGTATCCTAATTTGGAGGCTTCCATATTCTAATAAGATCTTCCTTGAGTCCAGATGGAACGACTGTAACACATTTAATGAAATTCCCTCAAGCCCTTCCTGATATATGGTGTTTACGAGAATGTAAGGTCATAGTGCTCTTGACCTTTGACCAACAAATAAGTCCAGGTCAATGTTTGTGCCAGATTTCAAGATGATACCTCCAGTTGTTCCTGAGAACGGGAACAATGTTGAAATGAATTTCTCTCATCACCGCTTCTCTCTCACGGTCCCTAAATAGGAGTTTGAAACAATCTCACTTAACGGCTCCTGCGACTCATCTCGCAGCACACGGGCCAGAGTGAGAGCCTCTTCAACTCTCAAGCTTTCAGATCTGTGAGCAGCATCGAGAGAAAAAACGTCTGAACGATTCAGTTTGCTTTTCCTCGAATTGAATCGCCTGCTCTGGGGGATTTTTTTCCTTTATTCTTATCAGTGCGTCAGCAGCACTTTGGACCTGACTCAAGAAACATGTCCCCTTTCCCTGTCAGCTGGCAGTTACTGCACAAAGTACAGAAGGGGAAACTGTAAATACGAGGTGCCCACAGGGGGAAATCGACAGCAAGCTCAGGATGAGACGGCATTAGCCGGCGTGGAAATCATACAATTTGCATTGATCCGCCTGCAGAGAGGATCTCTTGTCCCACATCCAATAAACTAGCTGGAGTGTATTGACTACTTTGAGCATGAGGAAACCCCTCATCCAGGTGTGTGTGTGTGTGTGTGTGTGTGTGTGTGTGTGTGTTGTGTGTGTGTGTGTGTGTGTGTGTGTGTGTGTGTGTTTTCTCTGTAAAAAAAAACGCTGTTGTGTTTAATAATGGAATCAACCGCCTGGTGCGTGGTGTGGCTTCCCTAATGAGGACTGGATTCATCCTCAGTCTCTGACAGTACGCTGAGTGGGATATGCTGCTCTCCAGCCTGTTTCCATGGAGATACTCAGGAGCTGTTGCCCCCCCCCCCCACCACCACCACACCCCCCACCCCCCACCCCCCACCACCACACCCCCACCCTCACACCGCCCCCCCCTTCTGCTGTACATTCCTCCAAACGGTGCTGCTTCATATGAGAGATCTGGGCCACGGTGTGTGAGTGTGTGCTTTTATTACAACGTGACGTTTGCAGACACACAATCATGTGTGGTGCCGCTGACGGATATGCTAATGCTATTGTGGTACCATAAAGCTCTACTGCAGTGAACATGCCAGTGTGTGTTTGTGTGCAGCTCCCCTAGTGTGATGTTACAGTGTGTTAGCGTGTGTTTTGCGTGTGCGTGTGTGTGTACTCGCTCTCTCCCGGTGTGTCATGCTAGTAGTAGCTAATCTTGAAGCTCTGCTGTGGGAAATGCACAAGTGTGTATGTGTTTGTGTACGTCACGGTGTGCGATGGATGCCGAATTGTCAGCCGTGTGTGATACTGTGAGTGGTCATTGACAGTGTGTCAGTGTGTGTGTGTGTGCTCATGCTGTGTACGTGAGATTATGAGTCAGAGTGACAGAAACAGTGAGAGAGAAGATCGAGGGCAGTCGAGGTTCGGAAGAGAGAGAGACAGAGACAGAGGCGAGAAGGACACAATCACTCTAATGAATGCACAAGACAATTAACTGTAAACGGTGAGCAATACAAACGGCGGACAACCCGTAACCCTGCTGCATTCTGTGAGTTGTGTGTGTGTGTGTGTGTGTGTGTGTGTGTGTGTGTGTGTGTGTGTGTGTGTGTGTGTGTCACCTGGGCTGCAGAGCCACAAACAGACTCCTGAGGTTGTTGCTTACAAGGTGACAAAGGTGACAAGTGATTTGTGGCCGGACAAAGAGGCCACCATGGAGAAAAGGAGCGTGTCGAAAATAGCTGCGAAAAGGATCTTTCTCTCTCGTGGCAGATGTGATGCAGTGCAGACCTGAAGAGAGAGTCCCTGCTGAACGGGGACCAGGGCAATCCCGGGTTTTGTCGAATCCTGAATCTCCGTCCTGTCAATGCCCGTCCTGCCTCCGTTTGAGGGAGTTGATCCGCCCTTTGATTCATTGATCGCACCGAGTAGATTCTGGTGTTTTGTAATTAAGCTAAGCCCGGTGTGAACCATTTTTCCCTTTTTGGCAGCTTCTATAAAACTATATTTATCGATTTTATTTTGGCCGCATGGGGTCAAAAGAACAAGTAGAGACAAAAGAAATACACCCACTTCATGTATTATCTTATGAAACTGGAAAACACATTAATATGAATGAAAGTAATGATTATTTTAATTACTGATTAATCTAATAATTACTTTCTAAGACAGCTCTGAGGGAGCTACAGATTTAGATGATAAGTGTGTCAGAGTCTTTTCCCTGTTATTATTTAATGCAGCATTATTCTAAAAATGTAGATTATAGCTGTTTCAAATGAATACGTTAAATGTCAAATTTGACAGATGACAGAAATTTGACATTTCTAAATTCCTACAAAACAAGAACATCCCGAAACAAATTAAAAAAAAGCAGAGACACACAACTGATACATAAAGCAAGTGTGTCCTCATTTCGGTCCTTGATTTTACATTTGAAGTCACACCGCAGAAGAAAAGAGATCAGAATCCATCGACCTATGTAGTTCAAATCGCTGCTGTCATGCGTGAAATTGGTTTAAGTCTCTCTGTGTGTGTTTCCTCCCTTAACAGCATCTATACTGAACATCTCCATCCCTGATAATAGGATATGCTGCGTGCAGGGCTGGCCTGCGGAGAAGCAGGGTGGTAGCAGTCATCTCAGTGTATCGCACTCTGGGGAGCGCTTATAGGATCAGTGCAAGTCGGGGCAGGAGGGAGGGTAAGGTTAACATCGCCACATGGGCTTGATCCCTCGCCGATGCCACGGTACCTGCCGTGCGATAATGGCCGGTGTTGTGACTCACGCAGGGAGGTGACGCCTGCCAGGTGGTACATGTCCACACGGGGAAATCAAAGTTGTAATGCTAATGTGCTAAACCAAGCAAGGACGGGGGGGGGTGGGGGTGGAGGGACAGGAAGCTCAGGAAGAAACTCACACGCTTTGTTTCTGTAAAGCTGCTTTCAGACATTGTACTGAACTCCGGGTATTCTCCTGAAATTATCCGGAGGGGCTATATGTGAGAACGCAAATGTCCAAGTCGGTTGCTCCGGACATTTTCGTTTTTTCCTGCCAACCCCTTAGTAAAATGTCTGGAGAATGTCCGAGTGAGCCCATGTGAGGATACGGCAGGATAATGTCCACAGAATTCACCACGAGCAAGCGGCTTTGGTTGATGACGTTTCCAACATGTAATGGACGCAAAACTGGAATAAACTTAAGAAAATACAAACATCTCAGGATGAAAAAGAGGAGGCATACACGAAGAAGACCGTGACGAAGATGTCAACTTCGAAGGACAACAAGATCCGAGAGCTTTTAAGCGATGAGGGCCGATACCGGTGTCGAGGCATTTTCTGGAGTTCATGTCTGAAAATGGCGACGTGAGCACACACACACGGCTACAGTGACTATTATCTCAAGGCTCTTTTTTAAAAGTAAGGTTGATACTATTCCCTTTAAAATTAAGAAACCTCCAACAGAACCAGACTCAGCGTCGGGGAGTCGTCTGCCCTGACTGCTCGGGCTGAGAGGAAAGGAGAGAGGGATGGAAAAGGGGACAGCGAAGAGGAAGAGAGAGGAGGAAGATGCAGGTGTTTGTAAAACAGTCGCCTTCATCCAAACATCTGTATTTTGTCGTCCAAACTTCACCACTTCAGGGACAAAGTGAAGTTTTCTATCCTCCACATTCTTTTGGGGGTCTTAGCTCATTTAGACACTGAATCCAACTTCCTGTTATATTAGATTCCAAACTAAAACTGACCGCTCTTGAACCATTCTTTCAACTTTCAGTTGACTTTGGCAAATCCCTAACTAGCCTCTAATCAGAAGCCGCTGCCCACTTGGAAACAGCCAACGTAAGAGGGTTTTTTACTCGCCTCTCGCAGGCTGCTGGCGCGCAGCACCCTCAGTCTGGCCTGGACAGCAAACCCTTGGCTCATCAGCACAACACGAGCAAGGAAGTGGAATATTAATAATGCTGGATATCTCCACTCAGTAGGGATCCATCCAGCCTCTCGTGGAGCCCATCAAAAGAGTTCGGTTCATTTTTCAAATCTTGGTGGGGAAACTTTTGGGATACACACAGGACTGAGAACAGCTCTGTCAAGTTTCCAGTGACGTAACCAAAGTGACAAGCAGAGCCTTCCCAAATGTGTGCCGGCACATGACTGAAACCCAACTGTTTAGTTTGAGGCCTTTGAGCGGTGTCGGGATTCACTAATCGCTTTAATGCACTGGGATTAGACAGCTCTGTGTGTGACCACAGACACACAAGAGGCTTAAAGATCGTGGCCTGTGCTCTGATGTGTCATGGCACTGGGAAGGTGAGAACACTGACGACGCATGTCTGCCCCCCCCCCCCCCCCCCCCCCCCGCTGCTGGTGACGGATTAATTCAGAACCAATCGTGGTAAATATCCCGGAGCTGGTCTCGGTGTCTTCAGAGGAGTTTTTGCATGAGGTGAAGATGCCTTTGGGTGGTTTGGGATCAGGCTGCAGAGGAATCTTTATCAGAATCTGGATAAAAAAAAATTGCAAGATCATCAGTAGGATCTAAGAATGTATGCTGTATGCTGTCTTGAACCTCCTGCCTCTACGGGGAGGAAGCTACCACCAGAGGGCAACTCTTCCACTTCAGTCAGAGAGAGGGCTTGTCTGACTACAGGTCTTTTAGATTGACTTCTTATGAGAGTGAGCATGTGTCATGCTGAGCGCGGAGAGGGAGGATAGACGAGAGGAAGCACGGCCCTCCTCTCCAGAGCCATTACTCTGTCAGCCCATTAAGACCATGAATCAAAGCTCCCTGCTCTCCAAATGAAGACACTAGAGGTGATTTGGTGTAGAATACTGACATATTGGTATTCGACACCATTCTGGTCCCATTCAGGATTCTCAGGTGCAACATGTGAAGTTGGAAAGTAAGAGTCTCTCACAGTCAGCCACTTTGAGAGCGTCCATTTTATTACCTCCGAGAACGAGGCAATGTTTTCTGTCCCCCTTTTGTCTCTCTGTTAGTTAGAGGGATATTTCTAAAACTACTCAGTTTGACTGAACGGCCATTGAACAGCTATGTACAGATTTTAAAATGTGCATTTGATTTATGGGAATCATTATCTGCTGCGGAAAAAGTACAGGTCATATACCTGACCTCCTCTATGTTATTTCATTTCAGGTAGTTCTCGTCACACAGATGTTCATGTTTCTGATCAAATACACAGAAGCAATTGAGCTTTTCTGCAATATGAGTGTTTTTAACGGAACCTTTTTCACAATCTTTCCAACCGAAATCAACCAATCTGGACAAAACTTGGCACAAAATACGTTACCACGAGTTCTTTTCATTTCTTAAGCCAAAACTCCACATGGCCAGTTTGAGATACACTTCCATAACCAAATGTGCAACCACATGTATGTACAGACTCCAGAAACCAGATAACAGCAAAGCCAAGAGAAAGTTGTTTTAGGGATTTTAACGTAAAATAAAATAATAAAAACGTATCTGGATCTGTCTTATGAGCTGCAGCTGAATTTTGGGTGCGTGACTAAAAGTAAACAGCTCAGGAAAATCATTAACAACAGTTTGTCTTGTACTTATTAAAAATCATTTGGAGGAACGTCTTAAAGCCCGGTTGGTTTTTTCGATTTGCTTCTGTTGGTGTTACCCATCCAGGCTGTTGTCCCCCCCACCCCTCACACGAGCAGCGCCGCCTCCCCGGGCCCAAGAGCTGGCTGTTGGGCCTGAATACGGACATGAGAGGAAATATCGCCGTGTGAGATACCCAGTCGGTGCTTGTGTAATCTCCCTCAGCAGCATCTTTATTAAAATATTCTGTCACTGCAGTGGGGCTCTTGGTGTCTTAAGAAGAGACAGCTTCTGTTGAACGTCACACTGCTTCGACAAATCACACTCGAGAGCCACACTGCTCGCTGGTGCGCAGCAAAACACAGCGGATGGAAACAGCCCAGCAGGACGGCACATTGGCTGCGATCAAAGAAAGTGAAAGAAAAGAGGTCGGACAAACTTTGAACTAAAAATAAACCGTGTCCGAAAAAGAATCTGTGACTCTGAGTATGTAAGGCCTTTTTTTTTTTTTCTTCGGACGAATGACTCACAGCGGCTCAGAAACATGCTGTTATACCTAATGATTATCATTAGTGATGATGATAACTAGAAGTGCAGAATAACAACTGAATGGTCAGAACTCAGTGTGGGCTTAAACAACAGCCACACACACACACACACACACACGCACACACACACACACACACACACACACACACACACACACACACACACACACACACACACACACACACACACACACACACACACACACACACACACACACACACACACACACACACGTTTGTAGAAGTGACACACTGGTTACATCGAGAGGCCAAAAGGTGGCTGAGGAGGACATCCTGTGTAATGAGATGCTTATTTTTGGAAAGTGATTAAAAGGGGAGTAAATAAAAACCAATAGTTATTTTGGGGGCATGGCAAACTGTATAAGTTGTCGGGCCGTTCGATGCAGTGAATGTATTATTCATACAGTGTGTCGCTGCAAGTAAATAGGAGGAGAGTGTGTGGCATCCTGTTTTGCCCCCAGACTCTAAACGCTCCGTGTTGCTTTTTTTTTTTTTAAATATGTTTTTCGAGATGAATTTTCAATTTTGCACAAACCTAATTTATCTTAGTAATTTAAATGTGATGATGCCAAACACTCTGATAGTGAAATAATGTGGTTCAGGGCCATTGAGACCACACCAACCTGATGCCTGTTTTATTAATACCTTAAATAACTAAAGCATGTAAAACCACCAAATTGACCTTAAATTTTAAAATTTAAAATGAAGGTAGGTCTAAGGTAATGTCAATGATGAAAGAGGGAAAGGGGGTGAGGACAACACTCCGCAAATAGCCGGGTCGGAGCTGAACCTGCGGCCGCTACAGGAGGACTCATACCTTCATACACATCGTACATGGGGAGCCCGCTCAACCTGGTGTTTCAGTACAATAGCAGTCATCAGAAACCATTGAATTGAAGCAATACACTGCCCATCAGTACTCTGCAAAAAACATGTCGTGTATGATATACAATCTCCTGTGCACCACCACTGTGTGAAAAGCCTCAGACACACACAACACACACACACACACACACACACACGCACACACTTGCCCCTCTTCCCTGTCCTCCATCCTTCCCTCTCCATGTTTAAAGCACACTTTGCCCCGCTCACCGCTCACTAAGCTCGGCTAAGTGTTACTTTGAGATTAATGCATGGGAGGCCCGCTCTGCCGGATGATGTAATAATCGCGGCGGGTTGCTGTTGCCTGGATACGGGGCGACAGCAGTGGAAACACTCAGCCCGGGCTCGCTCTCCCGTCACCGAGACCTGCAGGTATGTTAGCGTCAATTAGAAGAAAGTTGTTTAAGGATTAGTGCTGCTCACCTCTGGAGCCATGTACATCAACAAATATTAAACGATTCAAACTTCTCTTTATGAATTCAATCTGTCTGCCATTATAACTCGGATGTGTGCGGAAACTCATTTAGTGTCTTCTTTGCTCAAAAATTCGATTTTCTCATTATATCATTTTCCTGAGTGCACCCCAGGGTGCTGCTGCCTCATCTCTGTACATGACATTAGTGCTTTGAGGAAACACAATCTTCTGAGCAACAGACTCACCAAACCTCCCTAAACTAATTCCTCACGTCCCGTAGCGAGGAGCTGAGACGGAGAACTCAAAGGAAACTCTTAGATGTGTGTGTGTGTGTGTGTGTGTGTGTGTGTGTGTGTGTGTGTGTGTGTGTGTGTGTGTGTGGAGCCTGTTATCCTGTAACTGTTTTGCAAACATTTTCCATTCTGTTTTTAGAAGCAACCAAACTCAATCTGCCAGGTTGCCATAGCAATTCCGACCAACACCGATACTTCATGTGCCTTTTTGGTGAAGATGCATGAAGATGATCCGGTGATCGTTGTTTATTAAGCAAGAAGATGGAGTCTTGAATTCTGGGTGACAACAGAGAAGTGTCTTCCAAGGTTTCTCTTGATCCGGGATCTTGTCTGTTCTTATAAAACCAAGCGTTGTGCTGATCTGAAGTCTACATTTAGCCAAGTATGGTCTTGCTCCTCAAATACGATCGAGGATGCTTTAAATAGGCTGACTTGTGTGGGTTTGGTGTGAGCAGGTATCCCACTTGAATTCAGCTCGCTACTGTTTTGTCGAAATTTGCTGTATATATATTTTTGAAAGGATTTGACTTCACCAGAGGGGTACTGTAAATACCTCTGTCCCAAAAACAGAATTACCTCGACCAAGGAGAAGAACCCATTAAATGTTGGTGCAGATCCAGGAATTTTTTTTACATTTTCCCTGATTTCCCAGTGGAATAATCCATGGATCTCGATGGGATTGTTGGGCCTCGGCTATATGTGCTCTCCTGAGGTCCATTCTTCTTCGGCCCATGTGAATCTTTCTTTGAAACAAGAATCAAGCAGCAGAATCCCCACAAGCTTGAGAAAGAACAACCATCGATCTCCTGGATGAGCAACGACGAGCCGTCATTTGACCACCATCTGCTGCTCGGGTGCCAGTTGCTTTCCGAGAGACTGGCCGTGACCTTGGGGAGAGGCTGGCCTGGCTGGGCTGGTCTGCATGACATGGTCTCTTGTTGCCAGCTGTCCATTAGTTCTGAGTCAGTTATCGCCTGAGCTGATCGTCCGTGACACATTTACTGTAGATTTGGCCGCTAGATCAGCAGGAATTTCCGGTGCTAAAAATGCTTTTCAAGTGGATTGTGCCTCATTGTGCAGTGTGTGGCAGAGAACAGGAGATGGAGGAGACAAGCTATGATGTAGAAAAGACATGTGGCTCAGTCCATTTTTAAAAGCACACTCCTAAAACGTAGCCATTTCCAAAATGACAGCAGTAAAAAATTGGACATTTTTGACAGTGTCATGTACGGAGGAGCTGCGCTGGTTCCCAGACCCAAAGTAGAACCTGTCACACTCACACACACCTGCCCACGTTTCACTTTCCTCACAGACTAAAGCCAAAATCTGTCATTTTGCAAACTGCTGCCATACTTGAACAGCTGCAAATGGGAAGTGTGAGGAGCTCCATGTGTCAGTGCCACGTTTTTAAAAAAACGGTTAAAATCAGGAAGCTACTGCTCCACTTCGAGTGCATGTGCATCACGTTGCTCTGATCTACTGATGCACGTATTGTTTGCACCACAGACTTTATATATAGAGATCTCCACTTCCTAAAATATCCCAGATACGGGGGCCGCCATCTTGCACTTGTGAAGTCATTTGGAGTCAGAGTCTGCACAGCGGTGATCGTGGTGTGGAGCTGTGGTATCGAGATACATTTATTTATGTACTTTGACTTTATAATTTGGTCCAAGTCCCATCTGCTAACACGGAGGAGGGAGGGTTTATGACACCAGGAGGCCAACACAATGATTTGGCTTCACCTTTATTGAGCTGTCATGTCATCTATCTTTATATCCACTCTCTGGTTTGCATATGTGAAGCGGATTAAACCAACGCTTGCATTCTGCCCGGAGACACTAGAGGTGCAATCAAATCTTGATTGTTTTTCAAAGATGGACACGTTGGGACATTAACTAATCAAGCCTCCTCCATTAGCCCACGGGCAGCACATCACTCTTTGGACCCGTCTCTCTCTCTCTCTCTCTCTCTACATTCCTGTGCCCGTTCTCCTCCGCTGGACAGAAGCATAAAGTCAAGATACAACAGAAATGAAAGAGACACGACCACTGGAAAGGTCACATATCACCACCTTGAATACAGGAATAGTAAAAGTGCATGAAGTGGTAGCCATTGAAGCAGCGTAGCGACGGTTGTCACTCAGGCACGTTAAAAAGGGAATTGGCGATGAAGGTCACTACGTGTTTTTTTGCATAATGAGATGTGCGAATGTTTGCTTCCAATCATTTAGAGATTTATTTTCATGCAACTATTTCAGCGTTTTTCCACAGAATTCATTCCATATATGAATATAATACATACCACTTGAAACTGTGAGGTCTGACAATATGGATGGTAAAAACACTGTGGAGCCTCACACAGCTAAACAACGAAGAAACGAAGCAAGTTAGAAATCTCTTACGTTATGACGAGCGGTGTAAAAATACAGTTTTGGTTCAATAGGACAAATATTACGAGATACGGGACAAATTAGAATATGGCGTAGGTGTTATATGTTCATTCATACGTTCCTGAGTGCGTGTACAGGCCTCTGGTCGTATGTTCAGTCTTTGTATATGTATGTCTTTGTGGGTGTACGCTCGTGTTTTGATGTATTTACTGCCGGGAGTAAAAGTCATGCCCACTCGACAGCAGAGACAGTTCAGGCTGCACTGATACTCCAGACCCACACAAACAGCAACATCTCCCCCCCCAACCCCCTCTTCCCTCTCCTCACTGTACTGTGCAGTGAGGCAGGAACACTTTAAAAACAATATATGTCACCTCAGCAAACAGCTAAATTACATCTATGGTCTTTTGATGGAGGCGTGTGTAATCCCAGTGTCCATTGCCGGCGTCTCAGCGGCTGCACGGTGACCATTTTTCCTCTCTCAGGGGCGAGAGGAGGATCGCTCGGCTGACAAGCGAGGTCAGCGCTCTTGTTTTTATCCGGGGCTGCTGCTGTGACACACGCACGTAGCGTAGGGGAGCGCTGGAGTGAGAGCGAAAAAACAATACACACACACAACGGCTGCCTTGTCTTTTCCAGGAAGAGGCAATCATATCTGACAGCTTGAATTTCATCCTATTTTTTTATGTCGGAGAAAACAGATTAATGGCAAAACCTGATACCGGGATGGAGGGGTCGGCAAAAGTTAAGAGCAGATGTAAGAACCAAGTGAGGTGTAAACAAGTGTCTGTGTCAGCCTTTAAGCCTGGTTCACAGCACAGGCTTCATAGCCACAGTGCAGCAGGAGAATCAGGTCGGGGAGTCGGGGGGGGGGGGGTTTGTCCTGGTGAATGATGGTGGTGTGTGACCCCCTGTCGCCGGTCAGTCATGTTGTATGAACTCACAACTGCCAATCAAACTGCACAGCGATCCAATGACTATCAGAGTCGTACAGTGTGAACTTTATGGAGCATTAAGCATTTTCCTGCCTCGGCGAGTGGTTTAAATATCAGGCGGAACAAGACGACTGATTTGGTTAACGTCGCCTTGTATTCGATATATATTTGGCTTCTGGATGCTTTAAAGGTAAAGTCGGTATATTGCTGTAAAATGAGTTGTATTCATATCTTTATCTCTTTCACTCCCCTCGCTCTTCATCTGCGGGCGCTTCGCTCTGCTCTCAGGATCAGTGCCGAGTTGTAAGTGAGCCGTCCCTCGTAAAGCATCTCCCACTGACATTTCTGCTGTTGCCAGGCAACCACTTAGCATTTTGATACCCTTGTACCCGCATTGAAAAAAAAGCACAGTGAAGGCTAAGTTCCTTGAACTCCTGCTGTGGGTGTTTGAATACTGAATACATTATGTTTCTCACCAAACACCAGGAGCATCACGGTCCTATTCTTGAGCCAACATCTCTGCCCCGGGGTTTCCAAGAGCGATGCAAACTTTCCCCTCACCGGCTGCAGAGGGAAGAAGTAGAAAGCACAAAGTTAGAGTTAAACTTTTTTTTCTTAAAGATCAATGGGCTATAGTCTCTTGAGGATGGTGAGGCAGATACATGAATTAAATCAAATGGATGAACTTTTAACTGGGAGGTCATTTAGTTTCTTGGCCTGTGTTGTTGTTGGAATCACTGTAGGTTAAAACACAGGATTCATGTTTTAGCTCTGAACTAAACAGAAAGCACACAATTAAACTTGTTAGAAAAGAGCTTCCTTTAACATGAGGGAGATAGGCCTCCCTGTTTAAAAAAAAAAAAAATCTTTGATACATTGCAAAATTACTAAGAATGAGACATTTGACAGCTTCTCCATGAACTCAGATATATTTTGGTGGTGAAACGTGTTGTTATTGATCTGCTGATGTCACTTCACTCTTCAGTACGACAACAGGTCTAAACATACAGTGAAAGTTATAAAGAACTGTCAGAACAGTGGAGCAGCAGATGGTTTGGCCCCGAACGCAACATGAGTCGGACTCGGAGCAGACAGAAGACACGGAGACAAACTTAAGACACTTGAACATACCAGCAAACTATCTTTAAAAAACTATGTGTACTTGTGCCATTTTAAAAGACGATGCACCGCAGCACTTCTAGTGTATTATACCAGTCAATGTTAAATACAAATTTGTGTAATCACCTCCAGTGTCCTCACTTGTGGAAAAACATATGGCCGCCATATTGATAACTTCATTAATTGTCACGAGGAAAATTTGCAAGAAGTCCCCATCACAGCCAAATGACATGCTAATGGATTCAGAGCAGCAGCTGATCTGCCTGTAACTGCAATTATCTCCACATCCTGTTTTTACTGTCATTAGCAGCCTGTCTCCACAGTGTGCGAACTGTGGAGCCGGGCTGATGAGAGCAAATTAATACAAGTCTGGAACCGTCCCAACTCTCTCTGAGAAAAAACCTCCAGTTTATTGTAGAGAGGAGCAAAATAACTGACATAGTGGGAAAGAAATTGTTCAACTGGGTGTTGTATATACGGCTCTCACGAGATATGTGAATCTGTCAATCTGAGGTTGTCGGTAGAATTTCATGAAAAGAAATAAAAACACATTATTCCTGTGTATTTGTTATCGAGGGTTTTTCCACAAAACTTGGGCTGAGAAAGAACCCATTGATTTTTGGGGGCAGATCCTGGACTTTCTCAAATATTGGAAGATGGAGATTTTTTTCCCAGAGAGTAATTCATGGATCTTGATGAAGAAACAGATATCTGATATTGGAGTGTTTGATTAGTTGCGGCTTGATGAGGCTTAAGGGGACGGTTGGGCTTCGGTGGATGTCTCTGCTCTACTGTATTGTATTAATAATAGTTTTCTTGGTCACCCCCACAAACCACGCAACAAACAACAGAGCAAATATAGACCTGAAACATATATATACCATCCCACACAGGTACCGGAGAAAACGAACTTGGACTTAGAGAAACTTTTCTCTGAAGTGTGTGTGTGTGTGTGTGTGTGTGTGTGTGTGTGTGTGTGTGTGTGTCTTAAAGGCAGATCAAGGAGATTCACCCGATTGAATGGCAGCTGCACGGCCTTATTTTCTATGCACACTGTGTCCAGCATCCTTGAGTGATTCTGATAAATCACTTTTCCCTGTGGTTAAAATCAATACGCGTGGCACACAGCACTTCAGCCCAAAGCAAACCCAGATAATTCCCCTGATACGGACGCAGTGTTTCCCCTCGAAGCTTCACACACACACACACACACACACACACACACACACAGTATCAATGATGCATAGGAGTTTACAGGTTGTTTATTTCTGTAATTAAATTACTTCTCGATTAGTTCCCCACGCCGTGCCGTCAGTCGATCGTTAAACAGGAGCGTGAGATTGTAGCTGACATGGGTCGGCAGGTGACGAGGCAGGGGACGAGGTTACATCAGGAAAATTAAAACACATTTCAGTCATAATAGAAGAAAAGAAAACGCCATGACACCAGCAGAAGAGTTTAAAGCTGCTCTTGGCTTGAATGTAAGGTCGAAAGACATCTTATAAACCAGGTGGAGTCTGTAAATAATCCTAGGAAACTGGGAATTATTTTTGGAGGAACAAATTTCAAAACTCAAAAGTCTAAATACATAGATACCTCTGGGTTTATGTGGGAAAATACAATTTAGTCATTTCTGTGTTCATAAAAGTGAATTTAATTCGATAATTAAGTTAGGAATTAACGGAAAAACAGTTTTAGTTGTGACTGCACATCCTGCAACTGGGAATATTTCAACCATGAACCAGAGGACCTCCAGTTGCCCTGGGTGGTAGATGTGTGGCGCCTCTAATATTGCTGAAGAAGAACAATCAATTTGCACATTAACACCGTCCATCGATGAGAGAGTCATTAGAGTCATTATTGTAGCCTGGTACACTTGTTGTATTCCCGTTGGTTGATTTGAAAACACGGTCAGGTTTGGGTATTTCGACGGAGGGTATCTTTAGTTGCCGTAACTCCAAGTCGGCCTTCGTTGGACTTCTCTAACAGTGAGGGGATAGGAGCCCCGCTTCAGACTGACATGGAAAGATTTCACCAAGTGTCATCTTTCATTTGGCCCCTAATCCTTTAGAAAAGGAACCATTAACAGAAGCCGATCTTCTCTCTCTCCTACTCATTACCAAACTGTCAGGACACTGCGGCGGGGAGGACGTCACTTTCAAAACGGGGTGAGAGTCAAAAACGGAAACCAGGATGGATGAATTTAAAGCCAGAGTGCTTATTTGCAATGCAAAATGTCAGCCCCGTGCGCTTGTGTACTTCACACCTTGATTAGGGAAAGTGATGCACATCTTTGCATAAATTTACATGTTAATATAAAAACACTATCCAGCTGTAACTCCTTCATCCTATAGGATAAGTGAAAAGAGTTTCTAACAAGTTATATGTTGACAGAAATACTTTCTAATTTATGCATTAATTAATCATGAAAGTGGCACAACTGCTTTAATTTGAAGTAGAGGAGGAAACCTGCGGATGAGCTGTGCGTAACAGGAAGTGCTCGCCACAATAAAACATCGTCCCTATTCTCCTCCAGGAGCTGCTCGATGTTGACGCCACTGCATCACAGCGGCGAGGCTGTTATTCAGGGGATTCCCCAACATCCCAGCATCGCACTGTGGGACTTCAGCTGCCGCATCACATTTTCATCAACTGTGATGCAAAAATCCCAACCACCCCCCCCACTCGCCTCACAGCCTTGAGAAGTCAACACAGATATAAATAAGATCAAATGAACCCAGAGCGAAAAAACACCTCTCAAAGCTTTTTCTTTGCATTCGTCAAGGATCTGCCGTACTGGGAGAAGTGTCACGATGAACAGGCAACGCTAAGAAAGAATCCACACGCTTCCTTTGTAAGTACACTGGAAAGAGATTGATTTTTAAAAAGTCAATAATGGACCTTTGGCTGCATCTGCACCATATTTCATACTGAACAGTTACCGGGGGGACAAAACTAATTTACACAGAAAAAGCTTCACGGATTAAACTAACGTAACTGAGAATAAAGTGTGAATAACTAAATGGATTTCCAGCAACGTGAATCCCCTTTCACTGCTCGATTTGTTAGTGGAAACACTGGGAAGCGTTATAACTTCAAAAAGGAATTCATGGACATCCTTGACAGAATATATTAACTGCTATTTGTTCACGTAAAGTTGATAAAGAATAAAAAAAACCCACAAAAATACAAATTTCCACCGACATATATGCATTTTATTTCTGCTGATCGCTCTGATAGGATACGGATAATTCATCAATTATACTATTTCCAAGAGAATTAGGCATCGGACAGCTGTTATCGAAGTTCACTGCCATTAGAAAGCCCTTTTTAAAAAGCCTCATGATAAAACACTCTGTAGTTATTGTACCGTGCTCTTTTATATCCGCTGGTCGACATTAACATGTTCTGCGTAATTGTCTAATGCACCGAGCCTCACAAAGCAGCGCTCAGAGTTGTTAGCAGCCGTCTGATCGTCCGGGCCGAATGGACGGGGCCGAGGATTTAACCGCGCCGACGGAAGAAAAGTCCAGAGGGGGATTTTGCAGTATTTCAGTATTTGTCTCTTGCCACTGGCAGGTGGAGAATATTATCACTTACATAATAGACAAGATAGGCGCCGAGGGTTGCAGCTTGCCAGTATAATTGAAGTTCCTCTACACCCTCATTAACCCATATTAATGACTATGCAGGATGTAATGAATCTGCTGCGGAGTTTCTGGACAAATTGTCAGATTTAAGCGGATTCTGAGGCTAAATCCAAACTTTTTGAAAGTATCTTTTGACTTTTTTAGACTCTCGGACACATCCCGGATAAGAACGTTTCCATCGTGTGACAAAGACGTCATTTGGAGCCAGATTCCGCACAGAAGTGTTCAGGGGGTGGAGCCGTGGTCGTGAGGTTCCCGTCAAGACATGTACTCGACCAATCCAGAGTCAGTCTCAGCTGTCAATCATGGACGTTTCACACAAACTTAATAGCAACGAATAAGTAATTAAAAACTTACTGAGAAAATTAGCACATGGACAAAGCATCCGTGTGAAAAGCATTTCCTAAAAATGTATTTTCACCTTTTTGTTAGGTCCTAGTCCCATCTGCTAACACGGAGGAGGCAGGGTTTATGACCTATACTGCAGCCACCCAGCAGGGGGCGATCTCAACGCTCCAAATCAAACATTAGCGTCGTGCTGTTGATGGACGTGAACTCGGTCACCTCTCCGAAGGGAGCTCTGGACCGGAGCCTGTATTTTTTATACAGATCCCAGATAAATTCAATCAGTGCATGAGCTCAGCCTCATACTCTGAATGCATATTTATCCTCCCGCCTGTCTTAAGAAAACACTGCCAATCAATAAATTAGCTTCTCCGCTGGCAGGCGGCGCACAGCGATACTGACGGGCTGCACAAACTGACGGGCTGGTGTAGTTATATAACAGAGGCAGAGATGTCTGGCTTGCTGAGGGTATTATAGGTATAATGTAACATCGCCCTTTTTTACTGTAAAATAAATACCCAGAGCAGAGAGTACACCTACTGAGTTCAACCCCACAGTGAAGCAGAACCTTCACAAATCAATGAATGGATGTGTGGATGATTTAAAACCCCAAATAAGTAGAGAAGAAATAAACAGAATAACACATTTACTTGCAGTTCAGCGCGGTTTGCATTGAAAGTCCTGTTGTGTTGTTATTGTTCAGAGAGAGTGAAGTGTAGCATTTGTGATCCTCATGGTTATTTTAGTGCCTGGAAATCAGGTTGTGCTGGACCATGACTGAAGGAACAATATGGTTATAGTGGTTTTTCTAAAGGGACTTTCACATGTCTGGAGATTTTGGGTACCTCTCGCTTCCATTTTGTTTTTGGAGTTAGGGAATTCGGGGAACTAGGGGGGAACCATCACACCCTGAACCCTCCGAGATGTCGATCCACAGGACCAGAGACCCACACACACCCTCCGAGCTAAGTGGGCGTCGTTCTCTGTGACTTTAATACGATGAGAAGGAGTTAAAGCTGAGCATGTATTTTTAGGAGCAGATGGCGTCACTGCTGGGTGCTGCTCTTCAGCCTGTGATCCAGATGATCTTTAGCTGACATTAGTTGTTCACATCTCGACTTCCTCACCTCTTATGTCAGGACAACACGAACAGAGCAAACGTGTCACATCAGTTGGAGCGATTGAGTTTACGTCGCTGTGTGTGTGTGTGTGTGTGTGTGTGTGTGGTGTGTGTGGTGTGTGTGTGTGTGTTGCTTGTTGTGGACTTCATACACACAACCAGGTGCATGTCCGCGTTGAAGGTCACGGACGGCATCAGCAATGAATCCTGGGCCCTGGCGGTTGCAGGTTTCCCTCAGACAGTTCTCTGACAGTCTGAACCGTCCCCTCGGAGACAGATGGAGCAGCGGGGCGGCGCAGCACCGTCCGGCTTTGTCTCACAGAGCACGGTGCTGTGATATCCTGAGAGGAGCTTGTCAGGTTGTCCCAGCACTAAATGAAATGGAGGGTTTCCTGAGGGTCTTCTTATCATTTGCTGCTCATATAAAAACCCTCATCCTGATTATAATTATTAAATGAGCTTGAAAACAAACAGAAACATTATAGCCACATATTTACTGTATTTTAGAAACATATTGTTATTGGCATTTATGATTGTCAATATGTAAACTTTAATCTACAGAAAAAACAATACTGAATTTTGTCTTTCTCCTTCATTCCAGTTCTACATATTTAGTTGTATTTGTGTTTTTTCTTTTTCATAAGGGGTTTGATAATGATAATATATATTAGTATTGGGATTTATTTTTTATTCCCTAGTATCGACAAAGCCCCTAAAATTCCATATCGGTTTGGCTCTAATCAATATGAGTAAAACAAAAGTAACAAGGTAGAAAATAATAAGTGACATGTGTATTGTTACTGCTTTAATTAAGAAAGCTATTAAATTAGCAACAATTAATTCTGTCTTCCATGCTTATGAATGATGTGCTCTGTTTTTCAATTTAGCACTGAGCACATGTCGCAGCACTGTGACAGCTGTACATGAAGTAGTTTCAGTAAATTTACAATTATCTCTTTTAATCACCGCTCTTTTTTAAAAAGTTGGGTCATACTCTCGAGAGCCGAGGCACCGACTCGCGTGCACAGGAACCGGAGCCAAAGAATAGATCTGAATTCCCCTTTAACAAATTGTGTCCGTTTGTATTTCCCCTATTTCTCTGGCAGGCCTCCTCACACAAGCAGTGGCTGAGAGAAACAAAGCAATTAAGGAATTTTAAGAAACAAACCGCTCACGACACAGCTGACAAGATTTGTTCCTGCAACGACAACAACACTGTCGTCTGGGGAGATGCACCGTACCCACGATGTGAGGAAACAGACAACAAGGAAAGGAAATTAGCCTGACTGACGGTTTTCTATTAATCAATGAGGCTCGTCTGTGGCATTTAAAAACAATAAAGATGACTTACAGGGTAGCTTCCCACTTACTGTGTCCTGTTTACAGGGTTCAAACTTTGATGCTTTTAAGTTCATCGCAGTTTTTTTGGTGATATTTTTGGCGACACAATGAAACCCTTTCATCCCTGTGTGTCATTAGATAGGTGGTCGCCACGGCAACAAGCCTTGATCCTACCATCTCTCTCGAGTGTAGGACAAATGGCGCGGCCCGGCCCGGACACCTCAACAGCGTCCTGCTGCGACCTCGGTGTCCAGGCAGTAAATCATCAGTCTGAATAATGAACACTAATGGGAACAAAGCAGATTACTAGTGTGAGAATACACTCTTTATTAATGATACCTGTGGAGTCCGACACACATATTTCTCTCATTATTCCATCTCCACTACAGCATTGTTCCCTCGACTGTATAAAGATAATTTGGAACCACAGTAGTAGTAGAAATAGTGGAGTGGAGTTTTATAAGATCAAATAACTAATTAAAACCAAACCTACCAGAAAAATGATCACTCGATTAAACAACAGTGTGATAAGAACTTTCTAAAATGACAGAAACTATCTTTGAGAAAAATGTATTTGATGTTTACTCAAATACCCAAGTCCCATCTGCTAACATGGAGGATGTTGGTTTAAATCCTTTACTCACAGTCTGTGGTATGAAGTCGTTTTTATTCTGTGAACAGACTTTCCCTTTAAGGAATTTATTTGACATTTCAACACCTTCCTTTTCTGTTGTTCACCTTTACAAGCGTTCCTGCTGTTCAGGTGTACCCCTCCTCGTGCAGCTCACTGTTAAACCCCCCCCCCTCTCACAGTTTCTCTCTGCAGCCGCTTGAGCAACGTGCACGGTCTTTCACCGCGTCTTCTGCACAGCCATCAGAAGGAGGCGGGCCTGTGTTCCATATTTCATGCGCGCCTCGTTCGGTTAGCCGTCATTAAAGCTCAACTTTTCACACTGGCTGCTTGACAGTCCGGTGCATGCTGTACAGGTATTGAGGGAGGAGTCTTCCCCCAACCCACCCTTCTCCCACTTCCTCTCTCTCTCTCTCTCTCTCTCTCTCTCTCTCTCTCTCTCTCTCTCTCTCTCTCTCTCTCTCTCTCTCTCTCTCTCTGCTGCAGTCGGCTCAAGACAGATGGAGCGGTACACGACAAAACAGCCTAATTAAGAGAGTGGTGCACCTCTGAATTCCCACACACACACGCACGAAAAAAAAAAAAAAACCTTCACCAGAACCATGACTGAACATGTTGGCGGCGAAGGAAAGAAGAAAAACATTTTCTACCAATTTGCGTCATCCGTCTTCGTCCTCAAAGTGCTAGCGCTACGTGGAAGCCTCGCAGAAGGAGCGCGTGCAGCAAATAGGCCATTAAAATATCTGCTTTCTATGCAGAACGACAACATGACTGCCTAATGAACTACATGGCTGAATACGTTTACTGCTTGAGAATGATTTATACGCGGATCGAAGAACTGTGAGACCTGCAGGCCGAGAGGTTGCAGTGTAGAAAGAGGAACAAGTACAGCTCCAGGAATGTTAGCTGTGGCTTCAAACACCTGCTCACTTTGACGTCACTACGTATTATGAGCACATGTCTCTGAGCTGAAAAGATTATAAAAGTTTATTTCATTTGCAATTACTTAAAAAAAAAAAAATCCCCCAAATGTGATGTTTTGGGTCAAATCTCCGGGGGTCCGTTTTTTGGGGCTGAACAATCGCACTTTTCTGGTACTTTACATTCCACACGACAGATGACTTAATCAGGACAATATTTGTCGGATTAATTGCTCATGAAAATGATAATTAGCAGCGTCCCTTCGTGCATGCGTAATGAATGAATATATGTGAAGTGAAAAAGTTGTATTTGCGATACTGTGCGCAGCCACTTCTTGCCTTTCGCTTGATGTGACACATCCCATCTGGCTCCGTTCTGTTCGCTTTGTATCACCCGGTAAACATTCTGCTTAATTTTTATGTTGATGCCAAAAGTCGGCCGCTCCAACACCGTGAATAGTTACACGGATAATTTTTTCCTTATAGCAGTGTTCACACAGACAGAGACTAAAGCATCTGGAGGATACTTGATCCCAAAGAACAGGGCTCTTCTCTATACAGTCTCCCAGCACTAATATTTAAGAAGTTTCACACAATGTTGCATTGAACTCAACATTTAAAAACCCTCCTGTGTGTTGAGCTCTGTGTACATTAGCCAGTAAAGCCTGTGTTCAGTGAGAAAGTCTGTCTTCATTACAGAGAAAGCTCGAAGCAGCTGTTTCAAAGGACAGATAGGAGATGCTTTTTTTTTTATGGTTTATGATAAAATGTTCTACCAAAGGCTCAATTTTGCCAAAGCATATCTCATATTTCAGTGATTATGTGCAATAATAGTAATATCTCACAAAGTAATAACATGTTCTGTTCAGAAATGTCATGTGAGGGAATATCAAATAATATCTAATACGTTTTTAGATACTGTAACAATATGTGCTGATACTGAAAGAAAGTAATTACAGCTTTCGAGCACCAATCCATTTTGAGTTTTGGGGGCAGAGGAGACTTTCCAATAAATATACTTTTTTTCAAAATTGGGAAATGATTCACAAGATGTTCTCAAACCCTTATGACAAAGAAAAGTATTTAAGGTTTGATATTTTACAGTTTAACCATAAACTTTAATATAAATAACTGTAAAGCACAAATACAACCGAATACATAAACTGAGAATATTACATAAAGGTGAAATGCATGTAAACATAAACACCAATATTGATCGATATTATAGGATAATTGATATATTGGTTGTGCTATAGTCTTATAAAGGGTTTTAAGAATACAAATTTGAATACTAATATTCGTCTTTATGTGTGAAAGACTTGATGACTAAACCTCCTGAAAGCTGTCAGTCACTGTGATGAAGCTTCGGGCTGGAACAGGGAGTTACAGGGATTCTCTCGTTTTACATATTCTCGCCTGTGGCTTTAAAAATAATGAACGTGTGACACACTGTGTGTTTGTGCAGATGTTCTTGTTGCAGGACAGGCTGAGCTGCTGCATGTCTCTCCACACACTGCACTGCAACATGGCTGAGATATACTGGAGGAGTATCGCTGTTCTATTGCTGAAATGAAAACCCCCAAAAGAGTATCCTCCGTTCTGAATAAAACATCTGTTAAATCTGTGAGGACGACGGGCGGGCGTGGGCTTTAATATTGCAGCTGTTGCAGGTGTGAGACGCAGCTATCGGGTTTTTTTGGGGGGAAGAAGCTATTTTCTCCTCCTGTTTTTCTGATTCTAGGAAAACATGATATAACACAATACATTTGTGATGCGCTTTGCTTTGATGGGATTTCTTTTCTTCCTGAAGTATTTTCTCTATCTGTGCAGAAAGGACAGTGCCCCATCTTTAATGGAGTAGTTGGAGATCGGTGACATGATATATTGTATTATAAGAGAAAACAGTATTACAGTCGGTCTGACCAACAGTATTAAGGTTAATAACACTTTATAACTAAAATTAACTGACAACATGAAACACAACACGTTTAACTTATAGCTCAAAAAGCAAAGCTGTGGCTCATCTTAAGTTTGAATGGCGTTTTGTTTTATTAATGCTAAAGTTTGATTTCCCTGCACTTCAGCATCTTTAACGGTAGAAGATTTTCTAAAAATGTCCCGAAAGCCACAACAGTTTTCTGCAAGCTGGTAAATTTATACCTTGAACTGACAATGCAGAAATATATATACGCTGTTCAATTACTATTTTATTGAGAAAAGTTTGCATTGATGCGTTTAGCATATCAAAAGTGGTGTAAGAGTGTCGCAAGCTGTATTTGCAGAATTTTAAACTTGTTAACTTTGGTGAACCGAGTCAGTGACGGCCTGTGGTTCTAATGAGGGACTGTAAAGGATGCTGATGAGGCAGAACACCCCCCCCCCCCCTCCCCCTCAGCAATGCACACTCTGATTATTTTCTTTGCAGTTTTTAACTGAATTTGCTTATTGAGATCATTTCCATTTTAAACACAAAAAAACTTATAAAAACACTTGTGTATTGATTCTGAATACGAAACAAGTACCCAGGTCAGTAGCTGGTTAAACCTGCAACACGACAAATGTAGCATAAAACTGCATAATCCGCGTGGTCATACATTTAAAACCCCTCAATTCGTGGAGGTTAGTGCTTTGTAGGCGGACGCGTAAACATCCCACGCAGCCAAGATGGTTAAAGTGCAACAGATGTCTCAATATTTAAACTCACACGAGCTGCACAAAGGCTTTAATAACGGCTAAACACTACATACGAGCCGTTTCTATGGAGACGTGTCAATATCTGCTGTAAGAGGAGAGGATAAGATTCAACCTCACGTCTGCTACATCTTGGGTCGTCTTTTCCTATATTGTATCATCGCTAGTTATGGATTTCTCACATGGCTGCCTTCTTGGTACAGTTTAGATTCCAAACTACAACTCATAGACTCGACGGACAATGGGCCTCAGGCAGAAGCCGTTCTTAAATAATGCAAACGATCGATTTAGGAGAACTTTGTGTTTCTGACCTGTTGTGGGAGTCACGTCCGCCGTTACTCAGGTTTTTCCTCTAATGCATTTTATATTTCAACACTCTGGAGCAAATACAAATACTTTAATAATTATGTTGACAAGTAATTCAAATTATAATATAATTCTACATGTATTCATCCACCTCCTGCTTAGTGCTGCAAAATATGCATTTGGTATTCGTCTTGAGCAAATTCCTCTTTTTACTCTTTGATGCAATTTTCATGAATGAACAGGAGCGGAAGGAAGGTTAGCCTTATATGGTAATATATGCTTAAATACACACAAGTGGCATTCATTAGGGATTTGCACGCCATATTCACGCTTTTCTGAAGTTAGAAGCGTTCGTTGAATCTGACGTTTCATGATCGTACGAATCGTTCTTGCATGAGGCTCATTGTTAAACCATGAGGTCCTCGTTACTTCCTGTAGACCCCAGTTAAAGACTCTGTTCTGCTATATAACTCATACATCACGTGCACAATGTATATATTTATGGAATTACACAAGACCCCTGAGGGGAAGAACATGTTTCAGCTCTACACAGGACCTCATCCTCGGTGTGTTAAATGATAGTGTAGGAGGCTTTACAGGCTGCTGCACACCGAGCAGTGATGGACTCTAAGCTCCCTATTTGGCGTTTTTCTTGTGGTGAAGGGTGTAGAGAAGAGACTGTGTCCAGGGTGTGTGGCATCACTACAACATCAGCCTGTGTCTGCTCAGCGAGGAGGAGAGAGCAGCAGCAGCAGCAGCAGCAGTGGGAGGGAGTGGGCGGATATCAAAAGGTGAAATGCGGCCTCTGCTGCAAAGCAACTGCATATGATTTTGTCTCAGTTGCGAGGTCTAACACTTATATAATTTTCCCGCTGCTGTCCCCGTGTGCATGAGCACAACCATTTTACCCGTAATGAGCCGTCTCCTCGCCGCTGCCTCTGCAGTGTTGCTGGAGCGATTACACCTTTATTAACAGTCAGATGCTATTAAGTTATTTCCTGCCAGTAAACATTCATTTGCTATTCACCGTTACCTTTTTTTCTTTAAAAATATGAATTGTTGCCAGGACATTTCAAATGTTACATTCAATCGTCTAAACAAATAAGAGAGAGAAGCTGGGCCGGTGCAACAACACACACGTTGACACCTTCTCCCTGTCCAAATGAATTAAGGTGTTTTATATTTGTGAGAATAATAATAAAAAAGTGTGGCCCAGAGGTGTCTCCGTGCCACAGGAAATACATCCAGTACATCCAGGACACTGTGTCTCTGCAGTGCATAACCAGAATATTCCAATGAACCGCACTGTAGCCAGGATACTCTCCGAATGTGACATGGTTTTTCTGTTGAAGAGGCTTCATCAGCTCAGTCAGCTTTCTCACAAATAGTCTCTAAATTGTCTTTTGAGGTTTGAATATCACTGAGTGTTGGAAACCTTTCCAAAACGATCCACCTGCCTCCCATCAAGTGCTGGGATAGGCTCCAGACTCCTGTGACCCTGACTCATAATTAGCAGGCAATGAAAATGAATGAACGCTGTTTTGTTTAAAAAAAGAATAAAAAAAGAAACGGGGCGCTGAATGCAACCGACACTTCTTTTTTGGCAGGTAGCTCGAGACGTGGGAAGGACACCTGAGGTAGACAGGAATATACTCTGGTTCGTTTTTATTTGAGGCAACAAGGAGACGAAAAATCACAGGCGACGAAAAGCACATGCGATTCCTCACGGGCAAGTCTCTCCGCTCAGCAGCCAAACCTGCCAACTCCCAGGGGCGTTTATTTCAGGCTAAGAAGACTGGACCCCTGTCTGAATGAATAAGGAGCCATAACTGCACTTCTAACGGTCGCCTGGAAATAAAGACTGCACGTAGAGAACTTTGCTTGTGTGCAGAAACACGGTTGCCTTGATATGATGTTTCCCCCCGTAAGAAGAGGATTGACTTATTTGGCGAAAAAAATATCATACAACCAGCATCTTTGGTTCTAGTTTGTGGTTTGTCCCGAGGTTGGCATATTGCCTCTTTTTGATTTTTTTCTAATTAAGTCATCATCGGAAACACCGGCAGTTGAGATTCACTACGAGACGTTGACCTGCACTGAGCGAGACATCGAGTTCCCTTCTCGTTTCCGTATATCATCTCCAACCTCTCGAGAGATGTAACGTCATGACCGTCATGTCTGATAATTTTGTCACTGACCTGATTGGATTTGTTTTGGTTTGTGGCTTGTTGCTCTTCCCGAGGTCAGCCTCCGATGTCGAGGTCAGGGCCAAGGAACAATCAGCGAAAAGTAATGAAGGATTGATTAAGAGCGGATGTTTTTTGCTCAACGCCGATCGATAAATCATTTCAGGGGGTGTTATTTTTTTTCCCCAGCAGTGTGATTCATGCTCTACAGTTTGGCTGCCTGTTGCTCGGTTCTCCCCTGTGGCATTAGCTCGCTGTGCACTGGTGTGGAGGAGGAAGGTCTCATTTATTCCAAGTTATGCAACCATCTTGGGAAATGCTGGCCAGGCGCTGACTGTAGCACAGAGCTTAAACTTAGCACACTGGTTTCCCAGAGAGCAGAGCGAGCAGAGAGGCTTCCCCCCCCCCCCCTCCCCCCTGCCGCCGCCTATCTTCTTCCTTTTCTATTTTGCCTCTTCCGCACCGGGATCCAAATCTCTCTCCCCCCTCTTTCTCAGAGTGGCATCTTTGTCAGGAGAAGATATGTTTTACAGGCTGCATCAGGTGCTGACAGAAGCACATTTAAGGCAGGGAGGACATAGTCTGTTGCTCATGCACCAGAATAGCTGTTGCATAAGCTGTGAAACAGGAAAGCTCTCATCAATGTTTCATGGAGCTGCATTGTAAGCTCTTAAAGAGACAAGGGGGAGTATTTGAATTTTTACAACCTATTGTCCTATTGAGGAAGAATCCCTTTCAATCATGACAGCTGAAGACATTTTATTCCACGTGTCAGATAACAGCATTTATTGTCACCTTAATTCGATATCTTTGAAAAATCCTTGCCAGTGGTGTATTGACTTGCAGAGTTTGATTTACATTCTCCTCCACGGCTGCATGTAATCTTCTGAAATCTCCCCCTTCTTCCGAAAGTCGACACAAGGTTGTTTGCTTTTCTCAAAAAAACCTTTCAGGGGCTTAATTCTCCGCCTTCTGACGTCCATCAATCACCATCACAGGTTCTTTTTTCCTCTTTGCTCCTGGTTCTACTCGTCCTCTCATGCCACGAGCTGGTATCTGTTGCCAGTTAACGCTACAGCGCCGGAAATCACTTCTTCTGAGGCGCTCTAAAAACAGTACTTTCCAGTAGCAGCGTAAGACAACTACTCTTCGGAGTGGTGCTGTTTAATGTGGGTGAAACTACGGACATGGTATCAGATCGGTACATAGATCTGTGTACTCGCAGATGCCCCCTTTCCGGCAGTGTCAGAGTTATTTCCGATGCCGGCTATTATTGGTATCGAAACATCTCTTGTGCAGATCCGACCAAGTTCAGTTAATTTCATTGAGTTTTTCCCTGAAAGTGGTGCTACTATAAAAACAGAAGAGTTGTGCGGTGGAAGTCTGGTCGAATAAGCACTTGAAACAATTCATGGTTCCCCTCAGGCGAATGAGCTGCAGGCTAAAGGTGCTCTATCCTTGCTCATGGTATGGAGAGTGGGAGGTAATGTCCAGGCAGAGCTGAGAACTCATCCTTCTTTCTGCTTCTGGCTGCAGGCTATCCAGACTCAGCCCTATGACACAGAGAGCTTCTTTTTTGTTTTTTTTGTTACTAGTTTGTTGAGCCTGCCGGCATCCCTGTCTTGATGTCACCTCCCCCACACACGGAGAACAGTGCACTGGCCACTATGTATTAGTGGAAGTTGCAGAGCAGTCTGCTGCAAATGCTGGATGACACGAGCCGACTCAGGCAGACAGTCAGTGTTTGTTTGTGCTGTCAGACCACACCGAGTTGTTACGTGATATGAACTGCCATAACTTGACTGCAGCACCTTTCACATCCTCGCTAGGCCTCGGTGGCAGGTGTCACCGGACTCTTGCTCTGTTGGGAAATATGCTACAGGCTACGTCAGTTCAAGTCTTTGAGTCTAACCACAGCATTTTGGTTCTACCCTTTGGAGACTTAGAACTAGAGAGGAGTATTTCAACTCAACTCAGCCTCATTCACATTCACCTAAGGGACAGAAACGCTCCCAGAGGAGAAAGTAATCCAAGTGCTGGGGAGGTTGCCATTCAGGATGTTCCCAGGCAAGCAACCCCCCAAAAAGGATAAGTGGTATAGTTAATGGATGGAATGGAGAATTCTTTAAATTTAAGTGAATCGAAAAGTGGTCACAATATGTGATATTAAAGATAAGCTACGTTACATTTGCGTAGTAGTGCTCTTGGAATAGCTGTGTGTACTGATGGATCTAAGGGGAACTGGTAATTGTGTAATAATTACACTGCATTCATAATCTAACTCTAACTGCTTAATGATTGATTGATGGAGCAAAAAACATTCTAGCACCTACTTTATTTTTAAATGAATTGGTTGATAGCTGGAGACTCTAATCTGGGTTAAAAGATTGGACTTTAAACAGCGGATTCCAGTAATCAAAGCACCTCGCGAGAGTTCACATAATCACATTGGAGCAGTGACTGAGAGTTACACTGAAACTCTGTGAGTGCAAACAGATGCTTTCGGTTTTCTGAGTCCTGTACCAGAGTGATCGAGGATTAGTTATTTGAAGACTAGTAAAACTAGGGTTGGGTTTAAAACTGATGTCCTTAATGATTCTGTACAGAGAATTATACATTTAAAGTTGTTGATGATCTTAAAAGGGACTACAAGCAAGCTTCAGTTAACGATGCGCCACGGGGTAATTCTCTTAATTGGGCCAGGCCCCATTGTGTAAGCAGAACTACATTTGAAATATGATGTTCTGGTAAATCACAGGCACATTTTGCTTTTATGAACCACCTGTGGAAGCCCACCACAGTCTAATTTGGCCAACCACAGTTTAATAAGGAACCAAAATATTCCCACACAGTCACAACAACATCTCTGACTTTGTGCTTTGTGCCGCTGCTTCATTGTAGAGCTGTGTGCTGTCAAAACACCCATAAAGATTTTACCATCCTCATCATTTCCATGATGGGCATGCTCTCAGGAAGTGTTACCTGTTCCTTTGTTACACCCTGTGAAGAACTGCGTGCTCGTGGGTTTACAGTCAGTTTTATGGTTTGTGTGAATTTGGTTTCTAGGTTAATTCTTGCAGTATACCATCACTCACTGAGGATGTAAACGCACCTGCTGGTATCCCGATTACTCATTTTTATGTAAATGAAGCCTTGCAAGTAAATGCAACCTACTTTATAGTTTATGTCATACATTGGCACACTGACAAACTGTGTATCAAAGTGTATATTGTAAAAGACATGATTGGATTACATTACACTGTACATAACAGAGCATTACACAGGCATGCATGTACACACATACCATCTCTGTGTGCTTTCATTACCGTTGTAGGCTCTAATTTGACACATTTAGTTGCCTTAGCAACTGGTCGATGTCCTCTACTTCAGTGTGGTAAATTTGAGAGCTAGTCAGGCTTAGGGAGACAACAGAGAGCTGTGATGGATGAAATGAGATAAAGAGAGGACCACCGAAAGATTATTACAGTGATTACAACACTACATCAACTGCTTCCCATAGTCACACGAGGTGTTTTAACCCCAGATGTACAACCTCTGCTGAGATAAATCACACACACGTGAAAGGCTAAAAGTGAAGAAGAATCACAATAAGGGTTATTACAACCTCCTAATGAATAATTTAATGTGTTTTAATGTCCTCTGCTGTTGTTAATACAAAATTGAAAAGCAGGGCAAGGACGTTAGTAAAATGAAAACAATAATTACATCTGCTCAGCGACGGTGTAAGAAGTCTGTTGGTTAAAAAAAACCTGCAGCGCAAACCATCCCACTGAGGATGGGTTTGAAAGGTTAGTGATTCAAAAGTGTTTTGTTGCTCAACCTGTATTGATTTCAGAGGGAGGGACTTTGTGGCACCGGGTGAGACACATTTAAATTCAGATTTTCATTCTATTTTTTATTTTAATAAGACACAGTTTTAAGTCGAGTTTCATTGCGTGTCCTCCAGCTGCTGCTGCTGCTGCTGCTGCTGCTTAAATTCATCATTCATTTAAAGTGTACAAAATGTGGTGCGATCGGTAACGGGGCATCAAACACAGTAGACCATATGGCAAGTCAAGCTCAAGTGTCTGTAACACATTACATACTGTATGCGTCTCTTCTTCCCTGCTGGTGAGATCAGGATCCACCCCAAACAACCTTGACAATCCTATTACAGTTCCTAGGTTTTTTTTCCAGCAGCGGTTGCCATGACAACTGTGCATTTTATTTCTGGCTCTTTTTGAAAATAGTGCGAGAGATCACAGTTCCTCCTGCGAGTTATGTAAGACGATGTGCACCATTCCAGGCCGGGGTTTCCTGCCGATGAGAACTTCAAGAAATTAATTACAGGGGGGGGAAAATAGACGCTCCGACGTTCTGTTTACCTCGAAGCTTTTATCACAACGCGATAGGAATGTTGGCTGTGATCGTCGTGCACGGAGCTGAGCACGGCTGCCAGGCGCTTTTAATAACACTGCTCATTTTGGTGCATTTTGTTGTTCTGCCTGTTTTCGACGTTGTCTTGCATCTTGATGGGCAAGACATGAATGATGATCAAGGTGTGTGTGTGTGTGTGTGTGTGTGTGTGTGTGTGTGTGTGTGTGTGTGTGTGTGAGAGAAAGAGAGAGGGAGGAAAAAGGAAAATAATATTGCACTGCCTTTGATAGCAGAATTTATTATAAACAGGACTGGGAAATTATGGATTAGCCTTAATCAGATTGGTAATCAAGTTGGGATTTAGATAAGGAATCACTTGGTGGATAAGTCAATTTTACTTTTCAGGTAAATTCTTACATAATGTAAACATGACCACAGAATTTTCCTGTGATCCAAAGCAGCCAAATAAAAAAACACATGGTTCAGTTTATTTGCAGTGTGAAAATGTGAAAGTGGGAATAGATCCAGATCGATTGCAGAAAGTTAAGATGGCATTAAACTACACAAACTTGAAATAGTTTACCAGGCCGGCCGCATTGCTTGCAGTCTTTGCCTCCGACAACATAATGGTTGGAAACAACGAGGACACTCACATTCCAACTGGTTTCAAGTACCTCTCCTGAAGGCGGTAGTGATACTTTAATGGTATTACAGTGGCAGAGAAATTGACTAAATGAAGTGGTTTATTGATTTTCTATGTGTAAATGGAAAAGACCGCTACCTGTCGTACTGACAACACGACAACGTCAGACGACACACACATCTACCGACCAATCAATATCAAGTAGATGTATATGCAGCCCACGTAGGTGAAGACGATGGGACATACGCAAGTCATATCAAATTAGCGTGCCTCCTAAATCACAATGCATAACAAGACATGAACCTGGGTCCAGACTTTTCCGATGTGAGAATCAAAAGCTTAAATGAATCTAAAAACGTAAAACTTGAGAGACAAACTGGATATTTTAGCTTGAATTCTCGTGAAGTTTTATCTTATTCCTTTTTTCAGAAAAGTACAGATGGGTTATTACCGGCAGTGACAATGAACTATACAAGCCTTTGTTGTTTCAGCACAGTATTTGGAGGCTGAGCAGCATTCTCCATTAAACACCTTGCAGAGATTGGCAGCGCAAAAGGTTTTTTTTTACGAGGTTAATCACTCACACACACGATGCGCTGTCTCATCTCTTTGCAGTTGGGCAGAATGGTTGCTCTTTGTGATTCCCGCTCAGTGATGTCTGCAGCTACCGCGTAGAATGATTAGGCGTACGGCTAATAACAACCGGTGCACCGCAGGGCTTGACACAGAACTTTTATATAACAACTCTTTCATCACAGAGTCAATTTGTTGAGGGAATCACTCGCGCGGTTACTGTGCGATGCGTTCAGGAGCATGGTCTTCCAATGAAGGAATGCATTGGAGGAATTAAAGGAAAGTGGAGCTCTGCTTTTAAAGAGATGGTCAAATGATTGTCGTCCCACACATCTGGTTTCTGGTGATACAATGTTCTGTAATGATTATTAAAACTATAGGAAAGAGCATTTAGATTTTTGCAAATTCCTGTTTCACTTCCTTGATAACAGTCTTATCAGTGACTCAATCGAATATTTTCACCTTCTGTATTTTTCTCCTTGTGAAATGCTGACATCCACACTTCACGGAAAACAATGAATGGCTGCTGTGTGCGGAAAAAATATTACACTGACAGATTATTCAAGTCATCGTTGCTTGAAGGAGATGATCAGTAAAAAACCTCCGAGCGTCTTTGGGGGCTGAAGTGGAACGACTTTTCAGAAGAGATTTGGTAAATAGTGTCTCATGAAATCCAAATACAAACCCTTTCGTTGTAGAAGAGAAATTATTTTCGATCCGACGTCAAAGAGAAATATTTATTGAGAAATCAGCCACAACGTTTACATTTGGAAACTGATTTTAACGATATGTCAGAGCTGTGTACATCTGTGACTTCCTACTATAATAAACGTATTGAGTATAACAACTTGGTGCGTTGGCCAATTATCAACTAGGTCTCTTGACTATTCACTCACATTACAGGTCCCTTGTTGTTCTGTACACTTCACTATACTGTGCTGTAGATAGGAGGATGGTAATATTAATATACACTAACATGAACACACAGAAAAACTGTTAGTATCATCGAGATTAAGTGATTTCCGTGAGAAAGGAATGAATGGAGGAATGCAAAGAGAATCCCACTCGAGTATTTATCTTTCATGTTGTTACTTTTAAGGAGAACCACAAGAGCAATTTTAAATTACGTGCCTTTGGGCTATAAACAGAATTACTCTTCACGGGTGTTCGGAGCCAATATCTGTCTGACTTAATGCATCTTTTCTTATGTCTTTATTTTCTTCTGTCTTTCCTTTTCTCTGTAACAGACCAGAAGTTTTCACCTTGGTCCCCGTCTCGAAAGTTCAATGAAGGCAGACGCCTCCCTCCGGCCAGGAACATGAAGGGCTTATCGGGCAGCCGTTCCCAGCACCAGATCCCTTTACCCCATGGCTTGGACTACGACCCCCACATCCATGACCTCCATGCTCACCATGGCGCTGACTCCCGCCACTCGTCCTACCTGCTCAGCCCCACCGAGAGCTGCCCCATGGACTTCCACCACCGCTACTCACCGCGCAGCTCCATCCACTCTGACTGCATGATTATGGCGCCGGTCATGATGCCTCCAGCTCCTGTGTCTGACCACATCTCCAGCAGCACCTTCCCCAGAATGCACTACAGCTCACAATATTACGACTCAGCCACACGGGACGACTGCGCTGCCATCACAGCATCTGCCACCTCCCCAGCTGTCGCTGCTGCTGCAGCCGCGGCGGCTGCCTCCGCCCACCACGCCGGCAACAAGAGCAACCGCCTTCCTGCTAACCTTCTAGGACCAGTTTGAAAAACAAATGCCAATGCACCGTGACGGCTTCCACACATTACAGTACCAGCGCACCTCCACCACCACCGAGCAACGCAGTGAGAGTCCTGGCCGCATCAGACACCTTGTTCATTCTGTCCAGAAGCTCTTCACAAAGTCTCACTCCCTGGAGGGCTCGTCCAAGATGAACGGCACAAAAGGTGATAATGTAGGAGGTGGAGGAGCGGGAGGTTATCACCATCACGGCCACCACTCCACCAAACACGGTAGCAAGAGGAGCAAGAGCAAAGAACGCAAGCACCGCTCTGGTGGCTGGTGGAGCTCCGACGACAATCTGGATAGTGACAGCACCTACCGCACGCCCAGTGTCATGTCGCGGCACCACGGGGAACAGGTCAGCCACTGTTACCCGGATTCCATGCACAGCCACCACTTTGGAGACCTGTCTCTAAAGACCTCTAAGAGTAACAATGATGTGAAGTGCTCGGCCTGTGAGAGCATGGCCATGGCACCTGAGGGGAAATTCATGAAGAGGAGCTCCTGGTCGACACTGACAGTCAGCCAGGCTAAGGAGGCCTACAGGAAGTCATCGCTCAATCTAGAGAAACCCATAATGCATCTGGACCTCAAGCCTTCACGGACATGTCACTACCTGCAGGTGGGTGGTCGTTTACTTTATGTAATGTATAGTTTGTTCTAATCAATCTGTCAATCGTATTTGCTATTAATAGGGACATCAGTGAATTAAAGTGTTTATTTAAAGTTTAAGGTTGTTTTTTTAACTGTCAATGCAAATTTAACATATATGAATGGAGCTGCTGTTTTCTTTAAAGATTGTAGAACAGTATTTCAAGGCTGATTTTTGTTTTGTGCTGGATTGAAAAGGGCAGAAATCCTGAGCATCGCCTATCTGAAAATATGACAAACAATAATTGAGATCAATATTCCCTCCCTTCCCCTGGAGGGTCATTCTGAATAAGATGGAGTGATTGGTGTATTGATTGGATATCCTGCTGGGGGAAGCCTTTTGAATTCCACTTTTCTTTCTGTTCCTCTCTCGAGGGCAATTACAGTGTGAGAAGCCAATGCATCTATCCAGGATTACCTTTTGTGTAGTCACCTCAGGGGGCTATTGTCTATTAAGGTGCAGAGATCAATTGAGTGTCAGGGTGGAAGACACTGAGGATAAAGGGTTACCTGCAGCTAGAATGCAATGTAGAAAAACAGATTGGTTTGGGGCAAAAAATGTTTACTGATGAGTCAGAACTGCTGCAGGCACTAAAATGTTTTTTTAAATTATTTTATACAGTTTCTAGGCCTCTGCTATAACGTTCAGGGACTAATATAGCCACTAGTAACACTTTTAGAAACATGGTATAAGACAAGTTTTTGGTAATTTTAAATAATTAGCGTGGCTTTCCAAAGAGACTCACATGGTTCAGCGTTAGAATAATGTAAATATTGTAGGGCTGTCCCGAACACCTGAATAACATGGTGGTGTAAAGGCTTCAGTGAGAATGACGAATATACTAAGGTTCAGTCGGCAGCAATGGGAAAGTGAAAGGTTGTTGTGACCTTGACCTTTGACCTTTGACCACCAAAATGTGATAAGCTCATCCTTGAGTCTGGCGGACAACCCGACGACTTAATGCCTCCTGCCACTGGCTGCCGTCCGCATGGAGGCAGGGATTTCCGTGACTGGTGAACTGTGAATAGATTTTAAAAAGAGGTATCATGAGCCCTTACTAACATACAACACTTTTTTTTTCTAAGGAGAACTGTCTCAGCTTATTTTGAAAAGGTCTCCTGCTTGTAATGGGAATGGAAGGGATGCAGGAATTGGTCATTATTAAAGTTGCCCCAACTGCCTGCCTGAAGAAGATGAATGCCTTCTACTAACACTGCATCCATCCTGCTTTAGCCCCCCCCCCCCCCCCACTATGCCCTGTTTAGATTGTGCTCTAAGTTTTATGCGTGCAAATCATCAATTCTTAGTCTCTGCCCTGTTTATTTATTTATTTTTAGTAATGACAGTGGATTTAAATGGTACCACACTTACACAAACCCATAAATAGTTGTCTTGGGCTCTGGATGCATTCCCGTCCGTGCTTGGAGAGGGAGAAGAGGCTGAGTCTTTGCCCAGTGCACGCACTTTGATGCTATGTGGAGTGCACCGCTACACACAGCTACACACAGCTACACACAGCTACACACAGCTACACACGGCTACACAGCTACACACAGCTACACACAGCTACACACACACACACTGTGGTTGTTTGTAAGCCGTGGGGACCGACAGACTCTGTCAATACGGAAACTCTTTCGCTGACATTCGACAAGCCTCTGCCTGCCCTACAGCTGCCACATGAACACAGCCAGCCTGTCCTCACCGAGGGCTTCATTCAGTGGAATAAGCGAAGGGAGATCTGCACACGGACACTGCGGTCAACGCTCGGTGTGGTTATCGGATTTTCTCTGCTTGATGTGTCAGGTCTGTCTTGGACAAGCTGTTGACTTGACCTTGTTTTAGCAAGTGTCAAGTCTAGAAGGAGTGTAGTGTAGTGACTGCTAAACATGATGAGGTAAATCTTAACGGTCGGGTTAATAAGTTTATATCCTCTTCACGACCTGATCAGCCATCAGTAAATAAAGTTGTTGCTGGTGTCTGTGGCCCCTCGCTGGATCGTAGTAAACACAACCAGTCAAAATGTTATTATTTGGTCCTTTACCAACCTGCCTGTCTGCTCGCACCTTGCTCCTGCTCTCACTGCACATGACTGGAGTCACGCTGGGAGACACACACCGCCGAGGCAGAGAGACGGTAGTCGGAAGTCGGCGAGCAAGTCGTGGAAAAGTCGGCTTGTACCAGTTGTCAGGCAGTGCACGTTCATGTGTTTTGGGGGCTGCAGTAGTGGAGGAATTCGAATGACGGATAAGAAATGCTGGAATAAAGCAGCTGAAAAGCTTCAGTTGTAAACTCAGAATGAGAAATCAATGTCAATTCAGGCGTATTGTGATTTTACAAATTACTAACTGAACTATTGTTTCTGATAACTGATCATTCACATTATATATATACGACTGAGTAAATGAATCATATCTGCATTTCTGCTATCAATCAGTTTTACTCAATGTTTCTTTAACTGGATTTTATACAGGTAATATATCATCCATCACTAACTTGGTCAGGTCCCCTGTGTAAGAGGAATACATGGGTTTAACTGGACTGAGTAAATAAAGTCTAAATAACTAATTGTTTGGCGTAGTCCCAAGATCCTGAAGCATGTTTTGAAGGTGAGCTACGGTCTTGACTGTGGAGTGAAGCCAAACTGTTTCTCCAATATTCCATAAACCACATAGCGTCAATCAATCATATCTCTGTGCCTGTCCTTGTTTGAAATGGAGCCAGTGTGGTGCTTTACCTTAAGTGTAATAATAAAAAAAAATCTCTCAGGCGATAGCAGGGAATTTGAAAAGATTATCTTGGGAGGAACTTTGTCTCCCCCGTGATGTCTCCATCCACCGTAATGACCCTAAAGATTGAGCTTGTGTCCTCCCGATGATGTACAGCGACCATTACAACAAATTATGTCTCTCAGGGCGCGCTGCACTCACAGTGTGCGACTCTGCGCCCAAATCTACCAACAGAGAATTTACTCTACGTAGAAGTACATGCTCCGTATAAAAATTATGGAGACATATTTGGGTTATAGTCTGCGCTCCTGTCAAACGGGGCGGAACATCCTGCTGATTTGTATACACCTGTTTATTCTAGTTACTGTACATAGTAGGAGATTTAAACTGGAGTCACGGTACAGGAATTTTGGGGGTCGGTATAATCCTGATTCAACCCCCCCTGATATTAAGTAATAAAATTAATATCCTGTAGTGTGTGATGTGCCATTATTTTCTAATCTTGAAGTGTTGGCGTGTTTAAGATTGTAGAGAATATCAGTTTTTAAAACTCCTGCTTCAGATTTCAGTACATTCATTGTCACACATTCAACCACTTCATCGTTTAACAACTGTGTGGAAGGGGGGGGGGGGGGGGGGGGGGGGAGAATTACACGACTAATTCACTACACTATTGTCCTACCAGTTTTTACAGGTCAGCGATTTCTGTGCTCGAACGTCTGCTACGCGCTCTCTCACAGAATCACCGTCTGCAATCGGCAGCGCGGGGGGGGGATGCTTTGTCCCGAGGTTATTTTTGTGCACGGCGTGTTCGCAGTGTTTGTTCGTAACTAATGATGGTGGAAATCTGCTCGTCTGTCTGGCTGCCTCAGAGGCACGGCGGAACATGCTCTTTCAGGTGTCGCATCAAATGAGCGGCAGAAATGAGGTAATGCTAATGAGCTAGCGCGACGCCTCCGTGAGTGATGGCTGCCTTGTTAAACCACAGCCCCCAGACGATCCCACGCTCCAGCGTTAGGAGGAAAGTGCTTCTTAAACTTTATTGCTGTATTTAAACCTGATTAACTTGTTTCCAGATAATTGTTATTCTACTGATGTGGAAGAAAATAAACTGGAAGATTCACATGAATGATAGTTTTCCTGATACAACTTTGTGGGATATAAGCGAGCCAGCTAATTTCCATGTTACCTTCCCAAGTAGGGCAGCGTTGGAAACTACTCCCTTATTTTATTTATTTTTTTAAGCAGATGACTCATAGAGGAAGCTACATACCACAACGTTTGGAAAGAGGATCATTTATTTTCCTACTTTGCTGTTGCGTGATGAAAAAGTGTGTCCTGCACAAAAGTTCATTGCTTTTTAGATTCAAAGGAGAGAAGCATATGGTCCGAACGCTTCAGAAAAACCTTTTCAACTCCACTACAAAAACATTTGGGGGGGAACTTGCTCGTAGAACGCATTCAATTAATGACGGGGGAAAGCAGTGGCTGTAAATCTTTCCTCTGCACGCTCACTGTTTTCTGCCTGAGGCTGTCAGGTCCCTGCTGAAGTGGGCTGTCAGGTCGAAGAGGATAATGGCCGTTAAAAGAGACATATGATACTCTGTCTTTCCTCGAGTGTGTTACATGTTTTGTGTGTGTGTGTGTAAATGGTCAGCAAAGTTTAAAAAGCACAAAGTCAAGTAAGTGGAGCTCCCCCCCCCACAGAAAACACTGAGGCTCCTGAGAGGCCCTGTCAGTCGTCTGCACCATCGTGACATCACAATGCCCCACATTTTCATCAGGCTCACCTAGCAGCTATAGTTTGATTGGCCCACTTACATTTCCTATACACGCTGGAAGTGGTTGACCAATCACAACAGAGAGTGGGCCAGCGGGCCAATCAGAGCAGACTGGGCTTTTTTCAAGAGGAGGCATTAAAGAGGCCGGAGCTAAAACTAAGAATGTTCCAATTACTGCATCGGAAAAGCCTCCGATACAATACAGAGTCGGACATCAGCGAGTATGTGAATCTACTTATCTCTAAGTATATTATTTATATTATAAGTTAAAACAAGGAATCACAGATACTGGTATCGGATTCGACATTTCCAGCTGAAACCAAGAGGTGCTGCAGCAATGGAGAGGATAAGGAAAGTGATTTGTTTGTGGTAGAGAAAGCGTTACTTTACCTTAAGGCAAAAAAGGAGGTGTATATATATCAGCCACTCTAAAGCCGGTATCTGTAAAAGCCGTTCAGCGATTGTGGCAGCAAACAGCCGAGCTACAGTATATGATTGGATAAAGTGAGTAACTGGCAGAGCATTACGGACAGCCCTGCGCCCGAGGCTGCTGTTTCAAGAGCTAGGCTGCCCCCGGTCCGCTGGGACCACTGCTACTGCTGAGCCGCACACACTGACACGGTGTTGTACTTACTATACACCTGATCAATACGGCGCCAGACCATGTAGCGTGTGACACATTGCCACTGGAAATCGTTCCTCTTCAGGAGAAGGAAAGCACTGCGTGTTCGGGAGCCTGTGAATAACCGGACTTGTCAATATTAGTCAGTTTAATCACAGTTAAAAAAAAAACAGGTGAGCTTAAACCTGCACCGTGTCCAGTGTGACGACCAGAAAGATCGAGGGTGCTTGCTTTTGCAGAGTTACACAGGAAGTGCTCTGCCCTGATCTAATTACATCCTACTGGTATTTGTACATGAGCACTGTGTGTACAATTACTCGCTCATGTTCACGTCGTCCTGATGCTGTTACACTAAGAGCAGTCATTGATTACACGGTGGACTGTGACTTTTCAACCCCTCTTTGCTTTGTGGATTATTTCTGTAGTTTTTGGATCACACACAATTTTAAAGCTACAAAACATACAAAATAATAGTCCTTATTCCAGTCATAGCTAATTTAAGAGCTCATATGTTTTTTTTGTAGCAGCTGTGATGCTGTGCCATTCAGAACAGAGTGCTGATTTAAAAGGCCTGAGCCTCAGTGATATGACTGGCAACCTTTGCTGTGCAAGCGTAAAAAAAAAAAAAATACATCACTGCCAGAAGTGCAGGAAAATTGAATTAACAGTTTTATAAAAATGCTCTCACCTAAGTGCTGTCCTCAAACATCGTCTGACCGTTCTCATTCAACTGGTTCGATGATGCTACAGATGTGAAGTAGCCTTTGAGTTACTTTTTAAAATGTGCTGATAAATATTACCCCAAATCACTTGAAATGGACTCATTGATATTGTGGATTGTGGATATGTTTTTGATTTTATCGTAGATGAAATGCTGAAATCCTGCAGACGTACTAACACACAGCTTTCAGTCAAACAGGAACAAAAGTTATTTGACTTGCGTAGAAAAATCTGAGTTTTTCTCTTCGTGAAAACCTCTGAATCGCTCCGACACGAAAGAAATCTGTCCAAAGAAATCTGAATATTAGGAAGCAACCCCTTGAAAATGAAACCACACTTATAACCATACGCACGGTTCTGCTCTATAACCCAGAGCAATATCAGTTTCACTCACAGATTTCCTCACAGGATGCAGGGCTCTGTGTTATCACCACCCACTTTGTCAAAAGATTACACACAGGAAACAGCCTTCACTCACGGGCCCACACACACTTCCCACCAGCTTCAGGTTAATAAACAGTGGTTACCCTGTTTCTGTGTGTAATCCAGACAAACTGCTGCTGCTGCCTGCTGGAAGCTTAGCGCCTGATTCTCTCAGAGCAGGAGGGGAGTTTACAGAGAAAAACAAAAAGTGTTCTTTACACTTTAAAAAGGTTTTTTGATCTGCCAACCTTTTGGGGTTAGGAAAGTTAGACAAGAGCCAAAGTGACAACAAGCTTTCATATAATGGTTTGAACTAACTAACACATATACAGATTTCAATGATGACAGTGTGATTCATTTAAATAAACTTGTGTAAATATTTATATTTTGTTTCTACTTTTAAGAAAAAAATGGTTGTGTGTTTCACCCATGGTGTGTTTATAAAGATGGACACTTTGTGTAACAATAACTTATTTATTTTGACTAGAGAAAACCTCTGGATCTGATTCTCACGGGTGGTGCGAGGTTAAGCACTGAGCTTGTTTCATTTGAGAAACCGGGGCTCTGAGATGAATGAAATAAGAGGGGGAGCTTGAAACCAGGGAAGTGAATCAGCTTAATTTTCTGTTTAGTGAAAACTCAGCCAGAGCTTATCCCACTACTTGTCTGATACATTTCCCAAACTCGTTTGGCTAATTGGGCCCCATTGTACTTGCAAATACTATCTCTTGTGTGCACTGTACAAGCCGGGTATTTTGTCTTCGAGCAGAACGGCCCCTGTTACCTCTGTGCTCCATCACCATTTAACAAGTCACCACAGGTACTGGCTCGAGTAAACAAGCAATATCTTGGGAGCATTATAACCTGATATTTATAAAGTGTGTGACACGGCATCCGAAAGTCCAGTAAAACCGTCATTTTCCGCTGAACTCAGACGGAAAACGAGGCAGCGTTCAGGAGTGTAGTCACACATTTGGACAAAGACACAAAGTAAAGGCTGGAAAGAAGAATTAACTTGGTTGAGAGAAAGCACTCAAAGAGGCTGGAAAAGCAAATTGCTGCTGATGACCCAACTTCAGCTCAGAAAAGCCTCGAGGAGATTATCAACTTCAAGGTGAGGAAAATAAAACCCTCCACAGAAATGACCAGCAATTCAGCAGCAACTGGAATCATTTGTATTTAAATGCACTAAGGACATTATGGCGCTATTCATGCATGTATGACAATTATTACGTGTCCTACTCACGACGATGCTGCGAACTTGGCCATGCACTTCACAGAACAGCGTTTGGACAGCTCAGGGACCTGTGCACTAGCCGTGGACACCGTATTACCACAGCTCCAGCAGGAGAAAGTCTCCCAGTTATCTATGCACGACTAAACCTGTCAACAGAGGTTTTCCCCAGAGCTGTGGCACTTAAAACAAAATATCACCCAGCTCTCTTCCTGTGGCCAAACTTTGCATCTTTGCTCAACTCCGTATAAAAATCTGCATCCCGTAAATAATAGATTCTCTCAGACTCTGCTCACTGGGACAGATTCACACATTCAACACTCTTTGCTTTGAGCTTTATTCTATTCATTGTATTCTTGTTTTATCTTTCCCTTAATATAAACATCTTATTTCTCTTGACTGTATAAATGTAAATAGTCTGTGTTTGACACGTGGGCAAGACAAAGACACACTTGGTGAAATAAAGCTTTTCTGGAACTGAATCGGATCAGTGAGGATGAATTACATATTGTGATTGGCCAATGAGAATATACATGCATGCAGTTTACTCAAGCATACCCCGGACGATATGAATGGTTAAAACTTTATGGATTTTTTTGATGGTGCACGGAGCTCTCGATGGCCGGTCCGACTATGACAGATAGGTCAATTTTCGAGGTGTTTGTGTGTGTGTGTGTGTGTGTGTGTGTGTGTGTGTGTGTGTGTGTGTGTGTGTGTGTGTGTGTGTGTGTGTGTGTGTGTGTGTGTGTGTGTGTGTGTGTAGAGTAGGAGTAAATCAATGTTCTGTGCAGCTATACGATAAAATAAGATTTTACCCATTTGACATTGTAAAAAAAAATAATTTAAAATGAGTACTCTACGTGGCAGTCAATGTTGATATTGTGTCTTGGCTGCCACAAATAAATCAAACCAGTGCGAAATCCTTGACAACCATATATCATTCTGCAGCAGCTTGACCGATGGACATGAAAGCAGGCACACAATACAAACAAATATATCCCACCAAGGTCAAATATAATTTTTTATATTTTGTATCACCGATCATTCCGGACCTTTGCCCTTGGAATAGGTTCAATAACTGTTGTGTATGTGGTGTTGAATGCAGTGTGCTATCTCCCAACAGGTGCCCCAGGACGAGTGGAGCGGATACCCCGGCGACAAAGACGAGGAGATCCCGTGTCGGCGGATGCGCAGCAGTAGCTACGTCAAAGCTATGGGAGAGGTGGATGATGAAAGTGGCGACTCTGACACCAGCCCGAAGACCTCCCCCCAGAAGGCCGTGCGGCCTGACGCTCTAGTCCTCAAATCAGCCATGCAGAGAGCCCATTTTGACTCCCACAGGTAGGCCCGGCTGCCGAGCTCAATACGTCCACGCCAGATCTATGTGTGAACTCAACCTCGATCTTTATTATTAATGGGAATAGCTCAGGAATTGATGGAGGGTTTAGGGGCAATAAAAATGTTAATTACTACATGCTTAAATTTTTATTGCGGTGTGCATCTTCTCCATGCTGAGGACAGGAGGTAGATTTCAGTGTCTGGAACCGACAAAAATACTTGTAAATGGGACATAGACTGTACAACGGGGTCAGTGCGGGTTCACTTCAGTGTTCGCACAATTACCGAGGCACACAAACACACACACACACACAGTCATGCACTCAAATATGATGGCAGGGATGTCAGGTGTGTTGTTGGCTGAGTGGTTTGCTTTCTCAAGCTTCGGTACTGTTAAAAACCTGTGAGTCACATCGCCACGGCAACGCCAATAACTTTGATCAGCAGCTTAATTTCAGTGACCAATGAAAGTGCTTTACAGGGGAAAGACCTTTATTCAGCACGGGACTCAAACTACCACACACTGTTGTTTTAAGGAATAAGCAATAACTTATGGGGAATGACTGGAATTCAAATTTGCAACAGCTTCACTGCACTTTATCAACTGACGACACGCTACTGTAAGTGTTTCTGGGAAAGATTTATTCAGTGTTTTAGTTGGTGGGTGGTGGGGGGGGGGGTGTACATGCAAAGTGTTTTTTTTTTTACAAATTCTAAAACCTTGCTTTCAATAAATAGTAATAAATCAATTCAGAGCCTCAGCCTTATTGTTTCCATTTAACACCGACTCACTGCTTTGTCTACGTGCTGTCACAGAAATACAGATTTATTTTGTGACTCCAAACGAAACTGCTCTGCAACAAAATGGAGGAATGTTCTTTGTTATCGTTTTATACATCATTTTACAAATACCTGCACAACTACATCTAGCAGATATTTTGCGTGAGGCTGCTCCCACTCTCACTACCCTGCTCCCGAGCTCTGGTGGCTAACTGTTTGATCCGTGACCGTTTCATGAGATCAGTCAAAGCACCGCTCTGCTGAGCGTTTCAGCACCAAATGGGGGGTTTTGTTTGTGACCTTTTTTTTTTCTTTCTGTCTGCTGGTTCAATATTTGCTCATCGTCTTACACGGGCGATGTGCTTCATTTCCATCACGGCGTTGTTGACAAGTCTGTGGCAAAACTGTCCCATTTATACAATGTAAGACTCAAGAGAGCAGGTTTAAATGGGCTCGGGCTAAAGGGGAATTAATTATGGTGGAAGCGCTGCAACTTTTAATTAATTGTATATTTACTCTGATTACTAATAATACGTTTAAATATACAGTTCATTTGCCGCGAAAGGTCTCAGCAGTGGTCAAGGTGAAATAATATTAAAAAAAAGAAGTAGGTGGCCAAGAAATTGTAGATTCAAAGGATCCTTCAAAAGCAAATTGGACCTCATGGAGTTCTCCATCTTTACCTAATCATTTCTTAATCGTCACCGTATGAAACCTGCTCCCCGGTGCTGGTTTATTTCCAGGCACTGTGGCTTTCAGCTGAAACCAAATTCTGTGAACCTGGGGAGGCGTCATGCATCCGTCATCCCCTCTGCCACTCAGTGCTCGGCGCTATTTTGGTTCCCGTGGTCTCAGCGGGGGGGTCTGATCACTTCTGCTTTTTTGTCCACAAACAATTCAACCCCCTTGTTTTTTTTAAGCCTCTGGCAAAGACTGTGATAATGTCTTATTGTTGCAGCTGCGAGCTTCTCATTGTTTCTCACACACGCACTGATGTAGTTCTGGGATGAGCGTCGCTGTTTTCTCAGAGGGAACTCGGAGCGAGACGAGAAGCTGTAACAACTGTAGTCATTAAAAATAGTGCAGTGTTGATCCCGGTGGTTCGGATAATACCACGAGGAGATGAGTCATTCAAATGCTCAGAATCACTTTGGAAAAAACCCAATCATGAATTCTACAAAAAAACAAGACACACCATACACAACAATATGTTCTAACCACAAATTTTTGGGGGGAATACAGTTTAATATTTGGCTTATTAATTGTGCAACCCTCTTTCCCCCCCCTTGCTCTTCTTCAGCCAGGGCTACCACTTGCAAACCACAAGAGAAATGCGGCCCCACCCTAGTGTCACGCTGGACCCTGCCACCTCCTTCCATCCCCCGCCCTTCCGATCTCGCAACCAGAGCTACATGCGCGCAGTCAGCACCCTCAGTCAGGCTAGCTGCGTCAGCCAGGTGAGTCCCAAACACACGCACGGCACCGCGACACGCGACGAGACGGAGAGCGAACGTTTCCTCGTTTAGTGGATAGAAGCTTTGTGTTGAGAGCATCCCAGTAAAACAGTAAAACATCCCCAGGCGTCCATATTGCAGGTCCACAGCTCAGTGTTTGGTAGTCGTAGCCCTTTCCTGAACTCAACTGAAGTCAAAGGAAATAACCGATTTGTGCTGTTTTGGACAGATTTGTTGCTTTAACCTGAATCAGCTCCAGACACAGTCTAATGTTGTTCACAGTTTGTATTTCTAGCGTGCAGGGCTACAAGGAAATGTTTATCCGGAGCGCCTGTGTCCTGATTCGGCCCCAGAGGATTGCTGGAAACCAATTATCACTGTCCTGTTGTTGTGACGTGCTAGGTGGCTTATCTTTGTCTTTATCTTTTTAGACAACAACTAATGTTTCAAAGTAGAGACTTATTATTGTCTAACCTCACATCACACATCAACCATTTTAGGTACCCCCACTCCCCCCCCTCCCCCCCCCCCCCCCCTTTTTCAAACCCCGCTAAGAAACTATACAGTTGGATCAATTGTGCGGGTCTGTTATCGATCGCCCTGGTGGCAAAAGACGTGGCTGCTACAGTAAGAAGATCTGTGACACAACCGGCACATGAGTCTCTGTATGGATGAGTAACAGAAGCGACGCTAACACTAATTGTATCATTAATAACTCTTGATGTTTAACGATGGTAATAATAGAAAAGGTTCTTGAGTAATATTGAGACTCGTCCCTTCTCTGCAACAGTAGTTAGAAAGTTAAACACTGAAGTCATAAGAAAAAGATGATGTTTATGTAAGTGTGTAACTGTGACAGGGTTTTCACTAACTGTTACATAGACTAGACTGTTCCTTTTGAATAATACACAAACAACAAATGTTTTCCATCTTGTATCAGCTAGAATTTACAATACTGTTACTTGCTAAAGTTGCAAAAATACACAACTGAAACTGTTTTTGCTAGTTTGTTAAATGAAATGCTTTTGAAAACACAAACTAAATACTTTTTTCTGATTGTTTTTATGTTGTCATCTGCCCTTTCTCTAATTTGATCTTGACATTTATTCAGTTTAAGGTCGGAAGTGACAGTGGCATTTCCTAATGCTAACACTCCTTCATATTTGCTGTGCAAAGGGGAAGAATCAAAGTGAGAAAGAGAAAGGAAGAGGAAAAATTAAGGACTGCTATTCCTGTTTTTGTCTCTCAGGTGAGTGAGACTGAGGTCAATGGCCAGTTTGAGTCAGTTTGCGAGTCCGTTTTTAGTGAAGTAGAATCCCAGGCCATGGAGGCCTTGGACCTGCCTGGTTCGTTCCGCACTCGAAGCCACAGTTACCTCCGTGCAATTCAGGCTGGTTATTCCCAAGATGACGACTGCTTGCCTTCAATGACATCCTCCACTGTCACTTCAACTCTCAGATCCACAACAGGTAAAAAAAAATCCCCCCCCTAATTGAGAGAGGGCTTAGACCACATATCCTCATACATCCTATACATGCGCACAGACCTGACATACCTACATATGTACAGTGGGGAACCCTTGAGCTTCAGAGATGCCGGGCTGAATGATCCCAGTTCATTTTCTTTGGAAGCTCTGGTGTGCGTGTGTTTGTTTTTGCCTCTGCATTACCCCCCCCCCCCCCCCCCCTCCCTCCCCCCTCCCCCCCGATTGTTCAGATGGATTTGCTTGTATGTTAGCTTGCACGATTCATGCACCATTAGCCAAGCTTCTGGTCGGTAACTTGTGGTGTTGCCAAGCTGCAGACTGGGCTACGGGGCGGGAGGGGGGGTTGCATTCTAAACACTGAGATGGCAGCACACACGCTCACAGCACACAATGTCACAACACAGCCACGACACATGGCATGCCTAAGAGGAACAGGCCCTCCCCTGAGCATGTTAAACTGTGGTGTTATATATGTGTTGTGCGAAAGCGTCTGAGTTACTTAGGAAGGGGTGAAATCCCAAAAACGGGCCAGGGGTAGGGGAGCGGCAGGTTTTTATGAACACATATTTGTGTTGCGAGGCCACGCTGGACAAGCCTTCTGCCTGCCCCCCCCCCCCCCCTGCTCTGTTCCACCAACACACAAGCACATGCTTTGCAACTCACCTCGCAATTGACCTCGTTAAATAAACAAAAAAAAAATGAAACCAATTTAAGGTAAGTCGACAATCTCCAAAGACTAGAACACGTGCACATACACACACACTGGTTGCACAAAGGATCTGCCCACTGATGGTTTACTCCCACAACTTGACCTGGCCTTCCTTTATCTGCAGTGTTGTGCTGTGTTGCATGAAACTCAACCTTGTGAGCAGCGGTTTCCCGGAACAATTGGAATTCAAACACGATCACAAAACGTATTTTCTCCTAATCATTGTGGTCTTCAACGGGCAAATAGAAGCTCATTTGGTTTGGGATATTTCTTCGTTAGTAATAATTACACATGAACTCACAGATGGTTTTTCTGAAACCAGACAATTTGAACTACCTGGTACTTTTTGAATGCGACATGCAAGGACTTCAAGGTTTCGTGCAACACAGTACGTGCAATGAAATCCCTACAATGACACATTTCAGGTTCTTTGTGCAAGCAGTCTCTGCAGTAACTCCCTCACTAAGTGCATTTGGTGTTTGCCTGCAAGAGTAAAGCTATGAACCCTATTGAAACTTTTTTCTTTAATTACGTGCATTTTTAATATACTATGACCTGGATTTTGAATTGTTTTTGTACACTTTCCTGTCAATTGAATATTGGAGACATTTGCACTTTTAACTCATTCTGTGGGCTTTGTTTTCTTGTTCAATCTGGACTTTTGTTTTTTCGGGAATTCCTCTCATCTTCAATTGGGTTTTTTTCCATCTGCAATTTCCTCGCTGTGACAGAAGGATAAAGAAGTGTTCTCCAATCCCACCGTCTTATTTGCTGAACTCTATTCATTTAGGTCTCTGCTCCAAATCTCTCAGCTCTAAAAGGGCCAAACGACTGTAGGATGTGTTGTGACGTTGTATTTCAAAGATCGGCAGGATGCTTTATCTACAACATGTCAGATAAGGTTAAAGTAAACCAGAGGAAGGGTTCAGTGGATGGTGATTAGTTACATGCAGCACCGTCACCTCCTAGTTTAAGACGTACTGTAAATAATATTTCTCATTTGGTTTGCACTCCTCTGAGGGAATAGTTGCCTTAAAATTGATAAAGTATTGATTCCTGGAATCACGTTTGTTAAGGTAGTATTTAATACTAGTTTATAATTGAATTGTAAGCCTTATGAACCAAACCCCGTGTGAGGCTAGTGGGCCCTTGAGTGGGGCAGGGATCCCGAGCAGCAAAGCCCTCTCCATTTGACCATCCATCTCTTGAAGGATAACCAGGGGGAAAGAACAACTGGAGGCATCAGTGATGATTGTTGCAGGTATTTTAATGTTGACACGCATACATATATCTATGTATATGTGTGTTTTTGCACTGCCTTCTCAGTAAAAAAAACTATAGCCACTTAGAGTTTTATAAAATAGAGCTGGTAGAAGATATCCCGTTATGTTTCCTCGTAGCAAACACGGTTTCAAACAACTCACAAAACCTCAGACACTGATTTTTTTTATCTGAAAAACCTTCGCATCTTAATATTGATGACATTGATGAATGTGATACTGGCTTTTGTGAGTTGTTTAACATGTCTCTATTTAAGTGTTCTTAGGCCACATTATAAGTGTATATGTATGAGAGATGTACTTCTCAAACTTGTGCCTGCTGCACACTAGAGGATAACCGGCCGGACTTTGGTTTGACATCAGCGAGACTCAATTAGCTAGAAAGGAACAGCGATTGGGCAAAAACATGCAATAGCCAATTAGGGCGAGGACACGGCTGCCTACAAGACTTCTGTTTGTTCTGAGGACAAACTTGTGGAACAGTTTAAGTACTTGTTTAATGTGTCCTGTCGTGTTTGTGCAAAACATTACACAAACAAATGCAACAAGCTGCAGTCCGCCTCCATGTTTGTTTTTATTCTAACTCGATAACGCTAAGTTTCTGGAATCGCGCTTGTGGCCCTCCGTTTCCTCTGGATCGTCAAGTTTGTGCGTTCTCTCGATTAAAAGATTTAAACATAGGCGATCGGTCGTTATGTCTGTGGCCTCCCACGACTTCAAAATCCGTTAAAATCCTCTAGTGTGCAGCAGTCACAATGTCTTCATATCCCAAACCATAAAATAGCTCTGAATGTTACCGCATTGCCACTGTCTCCAATCATGTGTGAGAGCAGCATCTGTCTGCTGTACATGTGTAAACTTTATTCTTTCTTTCCATGAAAATTTGACAAAAAAAAAAGGCCAAATGTGGCAAAGTCTAACCGTTTTGCATCGAGTCTGTCAGCTGTGTTTGACTGTGGGATTGCAGCCTCTTCCTGGTGCAGCCCTGAAGTGTGGGGGGGGGGGAGCGAGCCCTCCCCTCGCCGGGTTACTTTCTTCATACGGTCTAATCTGCCACCTTGGACCTGATATGTTCAATAGGGTTCATATCTGCTTCTTGGCCCAGTGGGTTGTGATTCCTCTGCTCCCTTTACATCTTTTCTTTTGCACAAAATGGCACAAATTCTTTCCAGTCAACATTTTGATATGTCTTGAGAAATAGGGTTCTCGAAAAAAAAAAAAATGGGATTCATCATTTGATAAGGATTGATGCATTTCGTGTGTGTTTAATTCCACTCTTTGCTGTGCTGTGCAGTGAAAAGATGGAAAGAAGCCTTGAGATGACTGAGAAGGCAGTGTTAAAAAACATCGTGAAAAGTCTACAGTATGTGAGTTTCATGACGAGAGTGAGGTGTGTACTCCTCCGCTCGCTCAGGACGGATAGTAGCTGACCCTCGAAGCCATTCTGTTCAAAGTTAAACTCGAACACCACATGATTAGAAACTTTAAAACACACGCTATCAATTCCACCGACAATACTCGTCCATCTGGACTGCACACCAGTCCGTGGTGGGTTAGAACCAAACAGGAAATGATGTCATTGGAATTATTTGCCACTCACATACTGTATGTTTTCCATAGATATGTGTTGACTCTCTGATTGAGAATCCAAATCAAATCACACTCCAGCTGTTCCTTTCACGTTGAATGTCCTTCTGTTTGCATATTCAAATTTTCTTCCAGAGGGATATGATATTGTGGATGGGACCTCTTTACTAAATGAAGACATGATAGAGGATGATGACGGTGCTAGCTCCTCTGCCTATGCGGAGCTGGAAAGGCTGGAGAGAGAGACTGCTGTTGCTCGCAGCCAGCACAGTACTAGCTCCACCATAACAGCCATCTCCGTCCCACCGGCGTCCCCGCCTTCATACAGGATCCCCTCCGCCTCGCCGATATCCACCTCTGAGACACCGGTCCCTCAGGCCCTTCAGGCCTTTAAGGAGTCGGCGAACATGGTCGCTGCCTTCAACCTGCAGTGGAAGGATGAAATCTCAGCAATGCGCTATGAGCTGGCAGAGCTGCGTAGAGACGTCTGTGGGGAACTGAAAACTTTCAACAGCAACTTCTTCAACTTTACTCAGTGCTACAATATGTGGACCTTGTGCCGGGAGCCGTGCAGCGACAGCACCACACAGACAGACGACAGAGTGTCCATAGGGATTCAAGCAGGCTCCAGTTGGTCCATTCGACACAATAAACAGGACAAGTCGGTGATGTGCCAGCCAGAGCCTGCACCGTTCAGCATAATGGATTTCATGGACCCCCCCCGGATTGAGATCATAGAGGGAACCCCTGAAAGCACGCCAGAGGGGTCGGGCAGCCCTGCCAGCCCACTTCCAATCGAGGACTTCCCCTGGGAGATCATAAAAAAAAAGCCCCATAAGCAGCCGGACTCAGGTGCCCACACGGGTGGTCACAGAAGCGCCAGTCTAGAACTATGGAGCAGAAAGTACACCAGTGGGCCCATGTCATACTGTCTATGTCATTCTAACCATTCCCATACGCATTCTATCAAAAAACGAGACGAGGAAGCCAGGGTAAAAAAACCTGACATTTACCACGAGAGGCAGGGAAGTGCTGTTGTTAGATGTCCCTTTACTCTATGCAGACACAGAGTCTGTCATCTCTTGAACAGGTTACAATGTTGTTCAAGCAATCTTTAAAAACAAGTGTCTTGCTTAGCCATGGAATAAATGAGAATGATTATGCTTCGCACCAGAATGAGGTGACCTGAGAATGTGAGAGAGAATGTGGCTGATGTTCAGATCCTCAAGTGCCAACGAGTGCAGCATTATCTTCTCTCGACCGTCTTAAATACCCGACCTTCAGAGAAACGTCAATTACAGTTAACACACGATTGGAGATCTGAGGGTCGTTGACTGACCTAGAATCAGCCATGTGTCAGGTGAGGAGTAAGTGGGCCTGTTTCTGCACATGAATTTGAACAGCTCGAGCTCATGTTCATTCCAGTTTCTCTCCGTGTAGAAACGTTCTTTTAAGCACCTCCTGAGAATACTGAATAAAAACTGTGAATAACTTTATAAAACCCTAGTTTTTTAAACGAGTGCTTTAAAGATGAACAAATTTATTTATGAATATATTGATATATAATTTACTTTTTAGTTGTTCCAATCAAAGCGTTCCTCTGCCATGGCCTTCATCCATTTTAAAGCCAGTTCCAGGTGAAATGGGCTTTTTCTGAAAAAATGTTACTGTAAGAAATTAAGAAATATTAGATAGTGCTAACAATAACTCATAAGAGCCCTAATAACAACGTTTAAAAGCCCAATTCTCTGGAATATTAGATGGATGACACTGTCCCGAGGCTTTGTCGACTGGCTCTGTGGCCCCCCCCCCCCGGCTGAAAAATAGTTTACAGTGATTTCATAGCCTAACAACATGTGGAGAGAAACTCAGCGAAGGGGATTCACAGTGATCACGAAGTATGAATGTATCGGCTTCAGTTCATTCTTGCACAAAACTGCATTCGTGTTCCTAACTCTGTACATGTATATAAATGTACCATTTTGTATATAGAGAAACTTATATTCAATACTTGTACTGTTTGCAGTTGTAGACATACTGTGTTGCCGGCGCTGAGAGGGGTTAAGCAGGAGTTGTGGTTCTAAACCAAACGCAGCACTTTTTTTCCCCCCAGTCTTTGAGGTCTGCCGCCATTTTCTTCATCACGTTCCGCCATCCAGCCGCCGTTGCGCCTCATGAGGAGGTTGGTAGTTCATACCGGTGTTTCGCCCTTTTGTTTTTCGTGCAGTGGTGACTGAGTTCCCATGAGTAATCTCTATAAACGGCGAGGCACAAGCTTTTGGGGGGCTGGAAGCCTCGTGGTTTCCAATTTCTACTTTGAGCAGACTTTGGTTTTTAATTTATCTGCATTCATAGATGTTAATGAGATTAGACCTAAAACACAAACGTGTATCGCTAGTTGGATTATGAACAGCGAACGGAAGATGGAGACTTGACCCAGATATCTGCCGTCTCCACTACAAGCTCCAACATATTATCAAATGCCCCTAGAGACTAATTCGTTATCAGATAATAACCAAATGCCTCCGACTTTATTTTTAGAGGTTTAACAAGTACTGATTTGAACTTGCTGCTTTGGTTAAGTGTCCTCTTGAGATATGGACTAAATTCCACCAAATTCACCTTTTTTTAAATGCCACATTTCTCTGGTAAAGATGGGATTTTCATGCTCGGCCGGTTCATCACTGCAGGAAGACGACAGAGAAACATTGGTCCCAATAAGTAGACAATCAGAGCCACTGAGGGCCTCTACCTCTCTACCGTGTCCCCAGAGGTGCAGTGCAGTGCCACTGGATGTACTGACACCGCCTCACTAGTGACGGCTGTTAAACCGTACGGGGGAGGGGGGGGAGCCCTCAATCACCTGCTATATTTGGCCAACTGCTCATTTTGTCTGTTACTCATAAAGCTATCGTCGTTCACTAGCCATCGGCATCTCCCACCACTCATCCATTCGTCCCATCGTACCAACATGGCGTACCAAAGTTAATCCGGAGGCCCGTGGAACTGAGGCCGACAACAAACGTCTCCCAAGTTTGACAGCACTCATCTCTGGATGATCACTGCAGCACAGGAGCATGGAGAGCCTGTATGTACCAGACCCCTGACTGAAATGTGAACCTTGCAAAAAGGACTTGTGATAAAGGAGAGGCTACAGCTTTCACTTTATAACGAGAGAGAGTGGATCCACTTCCTCCTTTTTGCACGACCAAAAGACAGTTCTTGCAGAAAAAAAGTGGCATTTTTTTTGAAAAGATGATATTTATAAAAAAAGGTTGTACCAGAGGTAAGAAATCAAATTTAAAGCCACAAAATAAATAAAAAAAAATAAAGGCAGATATTTCCTTTTTCGGTTTTTGCAGTAGCTCCACTCCACACATCTGTTCCAGTGTCTCATCGAACCTGAGCTAAAAGTCCGAGCTAACGATTTCATTTGCCTTGATAATCTAATGTTGGTGTTACAGAGGAACACAGTACCAAGGCATGTTCGTGCTGCTCATTTCAGCAGCAACTCCATAACTCTGATGTTTTGGTACAAAGAGTAAAAAAAGGTATAAAGGATAACTCAACTGTATTGTTGCCATTCTTCACTCTTTGCAATACAGAATAAGCATTTTTTTTAAAAAAGCTTATAACCTATTTATAATTGTTATAAACCCAAATAAAAGAATTTTGCGTTTTTTCCATCGCAGACCAGCCAAAGGTCGGGTTAGAATAAATCATGACAAATTTCAGTGAAAGGCATATGACTGTGACAACATTTAGCCTATAATCGTTTTAATATATAAATACACATATATATATATACAGTATATATTAAAAAAAAAGAAAAAACTTTGGAAAGGCTTGTCTTCATATTTTTGCTTTTTGAATGACTAAGAGGGGAATGCAGTGGCGTTCCTTACTTTACATCCCATCGTTTGGGGAATGCAAAGTAACTTAAAGGTGCTGAGGACCGGCCAATCACGATGTCTCAAATCTACATTCATTCATTCTATGCAAGTCGTATGTTATTTGTTGTATTTTTACGTCATCTGAATATTTACAGTTATAGATATTAGGTGTTTACGTTAAGCCTTCACGCAAGTCGCCAATGCCAGGAATGGATTTGATGTTGACAGAAAAATATCAGCAGGCTCTTTTAGAAAAATGAAATATCTCTTTCATTTTGTTTTTGGATTTTGATTTTTTTTGCATGAGCCCCGGGGCAAGGCGGCCGTGTCATTCCCACGGCTCTCATCTTAGCTTCGAGGTTCGAGCGTCCGAGGGGTTGTCGGTGAGATTCCTGAGATTTCTGCCATGTTGTAGCATACGTGTGCTTCGTAAAACATTATACACAGAAGAAATGAACAATCATAAGTGCATCACACATTTAAAAAAATAATAGTTAATGACTTGTACAGACAATACAATTGGAAATGCTGTGCATACTATTAATACTCTTATGAATTTATTTCAAATTGACTGATTGATGCCAGGGAACTCACCCAATACTATAAATACATTTAAATGTTTCGTCATCATTCCATCATTTAGCCCAAAGAAAAAAATAATGACTCTTCCCTCAAAACAAGTTGAAATGTAGCAGGATTACAGATATTGATCTAAATATTAAAATCAATGAAAGCTATTACCCTAAAAAAAACTAAAAAAAAAAAACTTAAGAAACAGACGAAGGGTAATTTAAAGATATTTTTTGACAATGCAACCATATTTTTGTGCGATGAAATATATAATTGTTTGTGAGAGAAATTCTGAACAGTCAACTTCCCCAATTTGAGTTTTTGTCGACATTTTTTTCTTTTTGTCATCCAGAGATCTGATGCAACAACTGTGCCCCCCCCCCCCCCCCCCCCCTCGCCCGAACCTGTAATCACTGCTTCAGTAGAACTACCTTTTCTTACCCATGTGCTACTTTGCCTGCATTTTAATTCACGGTTTCACTCACATTGCAATTTTCAGGGATCTCAGACTGCATTGTTCGGTGAATCAGATTTTGTCAAAAAAGTTCTAACGCATTCTTTTGAGAACCACAGTTTAGCCGGCATTTGTTAGCGTACGCTTACTTTGTTCAACGAATGAAATGTGACATGTGATATTTTTCTTTTGTTTTTTTTCCCGCTTATTGTGGTGTTTCTTGTGAATTTTTTTTTTTTTTTCATTTACAACTTTTATTGGCCTTATGTATTTTTCATAAATTGATATAAAACAATGGATTAAAATGTTTATGATGCTTATGTTTATGGTAATTTTAATGACAGAAAAAATGGGGGTCATAGCTTTACGATGGCGTCCACAGATGAAACTGACTTGTAGCATGTCCGCAGTGAGTCGTCTACACACCCTGACGCACAACAAGTACACAGCATGGGTCTGGCTTACTGTCTTTTTACTTTGACTCCTCTCTATTATGTCTTGCTTTTTCTTTTCTTTTTTATTGAGTTATCATATTTTTATTTTGGTTTTTTCTTTTTTCCTTTTTCTATTTTTCCCCCCCATTGTAGGCGTCCGTAGCTTAGCTGGGGGGCGTAGAGAGTACGGTAGGTCTGGTAGGGAACCGCTTTATTCTGTATTCTTTTATATATGTTTGTTAATACAGTTTTTCATACATTTTGTCCGACTCATCCACATTTTCCACCCGTTAGAAGAATAAGATGCATCATGAAGTTGCAGCTACTGTTCCCACTCACTGAGTACGTTGAATACATTTAAATGTTTTCATCTGTTCCCACATTGATTCAAGTAGATTTTACAAGATGATGCTTGTGCAGAAGTTGCATATTGAGTTTAACAAAAAAACAAAACGAACAGAAGTAACACAACTGTCCCACATGTTTGCCTTGTGTGAAGTTAACACTAGAACACACATCGCGTTGGCAACGAGACACAATATTCAAACGTTCCACTTCAAATCTCTACGGCACAACTGGAATATACTTCAATTGAAAACATGCACAGAGTTTCTTTTAATTGTTTATTTGGTTTATTTTTATTCGTTATGTTTTAAGATTACAGTTTTGTTCAAATTCATTGGTTTTAGTAGTGATTCACCCTCTTGCTTTAACCATTGTATACGTTTTCGTGAAGCGGAGGGTCGAGGAACACGGTCAGCACACAGCAGTGCGTCTGTGTTTACAAATGTCCGGGCATGCAGCAAGGCAGGTTACGACCAGCGTAACGGCTTTGCTCTTCAAACCACCGCAAATCAATGGCGCTTTTTGCTTATATCATGAATCTGGTTTTAATACTTATGAAAAATACCTTTTTAGATGTGTAGTCGAGTCAGTTGCTTTCAGTGGTTGGGATTTTGGCGTCGCAGGTATTTTATATTCAGCTATAACATCAGCTTTAAAAGTAAGGATGGATACTACCAATATTCATACAATATTCTTAATTCTAAGGTGCTGGGTGATGGATACTGAAGAGTATTTTCAATATATATATCGTTGGAAATCACCCAGTCTGCATATACTATTTTACTTGTAGATATATTGGGTACTGCTACTTTAACGACCTCATTAGCAGCAGAGTGCAGGGTTTGTAAGTCGTCTTTCCAACAAAGCAACATATTGAAGATATTGATATTCACGTCCCCATAAAGGTTTTAGTGAACCCTTGACGTTTCCTCTAGCACGCCACCATCAGGCCAAAGTAGACACTCCCCCAACCCCAATGAACTTTAAGTTTTGGAGATTTATTCAAACTAGTGATACGTTCAATAAAAAGGATCTTTTAAACCGAGCTACTTGTAAGTAACAGCAGCAAAAAGACCAATATGTCAATTTGTTTTATTAGAAGAGCTGTGAATACTCTCTTTCAAAATACTGTATAAGAATCTCGTGACGGTTGCAGAAGGTAAATCTTTGTGGAGAAGACGCTGACCTCTACCTCATGATTGGGGCAGGCCATTGATTTGTATTGGTTTGTCGTGATTTACCATACATAAAAAAGTTAACCCACCTTGCATCCATGGGGGCATCACCACTGTATGTATATATGTATGTGGCTATGAACAACATGCTTGTGGAGTGTACAGCTCTTGGAAAAAAAAATAAGAGCTAACACAAACCTAGTTTTTAAAAAATTTCGTATATATATAAGCGGAATTAGCTGGGATTCTCGACGTATACACACTCGAGTCCTGCTAATTGTCCTATGTCAAATCATCCATGCATCCATCGGCCCATCTATCGATCCATCCTCTCATCTTTGCAAACCACCAGCTCCATAATCAAGCTGAAGCCTGAGGAAGTACACAGTGGTCAGGTGTAGTTACACCGAAACACGGATAAAGTCCCCAAAGTCAGTTCTCTACTGCGGTGTTCAGTTTACCGGTAATTTATTCTGCCTGTGGCAAAACCGCACACGCTAAAGAGATGTAATTCAGTCGGGCACATGCATTATTCAAGAAAGTACAGGTTTATAAGAGGGATTCCTTCCACAGGAGGAGAAAAGGCCATTTCAGACCATTTCAGTACAAGTAGGATTTAATTTGGATTGAATCCAGGAGTCGTCACCGAGGAGACGTTTTACTGATGCCAGTCGAGATCTGCAGGAGTAGATACTTTTTTTATTCTCAATTATTTTGACATTAAAGATGTTGTAAAGTGCCCGGTGAAAAGGGCTGGCCAATAAAACAATATCAGCAGTTATTGCAGTATAATTTTCATCAAAAGCAAAGATAGCAAAAGTTCAATATATGATGCTTACATTAGTAAAATGTTCTGCTGTTTATCAAGTGTTTGTCATTGTCAGACAATAAAGACAACAAAGGTCAAAAGAATGATAATACTGAAACCAGATAAAGTTGTAGGATGAGATTTTGTAGACTTTAAATACAACAATTTGCAGCGTATGAATTCAAATCCAATCAATAAGACCCTTTTCCAGTTATTCCCATGGTTAACATGGTATAGAAACGAGCGCAGCCTTCAGACATTCTACATTCACTTGGTCACATCCTCGGCCCCCATGCTCATGTGCGCAGCTTGTCAGTCATTGCACGTCATTACGCCACAACCCCACCCCGAGCTGAGTAAGGGCAGCATTTCACCAGCACCTTTGCCAGTCTGAGTCCGCAACTATGGCAAGAACAGAAACGGAGGGAGTCGGCCCGGAGACGAGACGCGGTCAGAACTATTGCATCAAGTTTTCTGAAAATTTAAGTCTTGACCGCAGAGGAGAAAAAAGGTTTGAGGGGGTGTTGTTGAAAAAGTCTGTCACTTATTCTCTGCACCAAAAATATTGACTTTTGATCCCAGGTCAGACTTTACATGAAGTCCGTGCAAGTACAGTAGTTACAGTTACCACATTCTCAAGAAGAAGGGATTTGAATTAAATATTGCACTTCACGTAGAGTAAGAGTTTCAAGCAAATACAAAAAGGGATTCAAAGTACAACATGCAACACTTCTCTTAATATGATATTGTTGCATGATCAGACAGTCCAGACATAAAGAAGAGAAAAACACACTGTCTTGATTTGTAGTTTAAAAACATCTCTCAGAGCATTTTGTCAGATTTTCTATGTTTCCCGACGTCTTATCTTCATTTCTGTTAACTCGACAAAAAGCCTCTTGACAACGACCTTAAATTTCACAATTTAAGGTCGTGTATTTAGTATTTTTTGCCACAGTGGTGGAGTGGCTAATTTACCACTTGATTATAATTACTTGCCATTGTCTCTTCTTCTTAGTCTCTGTCTGTAAATTAGAGTTTGATTTGGCTTTAGTCTCCGAACACTCTCTCAACAGAGACACTGTACTGCTTGAACAAACGTATTTGACAATATCCACGGATCAGAAAATAATAAACCACCTCGCCATTTAAATTTGTAAAGTTAAAAAAAAAGAAGTTGATTCACGACTTGCTTTTCATATGAATGTCTTAATAACTTCTACTCTGTGTTTTATATGTTTATATAACATGATAAGGTGAAGCTGTGTTCTCAGATTCAGATGTACTGTATGTTTAAATACACTATCCAGGATTGACCATTGCTTAATAAGTAATCGATAAGTATGGATTGAACTAGTTAATATGTATAATATGTTAAATTAAGGCGATGCAGATGGGCAAAATTCCTTGATTCTTCAAAGGTCAAAGCTTTGGATAGTGATTCTGTTGATTGCTTTATGAAGCAATAAGATGTTTAAAGTACAACATCTAGAAATATTCATATTCAAATGTCTCCGGCAACAAAAACCTTGATATTAAACATGTGAACAAGGTTGAGGCACCTCCTGAGAAATTGTTGCGGATGAATTTTGCCCATCAAGTTGCAAATTGTGTCATTAGAATATATATATCTGCGTTTTGAGACAGAAACACAACAAATGCTGAATTATGAGTGTGAACCAAAACAATGTGCAATAATCCCGTATGCAGAGAAGCAGGGAACTCACTCATACTACATGAAATCATTATAGGGCATTTTCTCCAAGTGCATCCAGCTCTATAATCATCATTTGATAACCAAAAAAAAATTATAATATGACCCATTTATAAATCTCTACATTCAGCTTGTGTGTTTCTCTCTTCCTCTGCCTGTTACTTACGTAGCAACTGGATAAACCAGGAGAAAACAATCCTGTGTTTAATGAGCTTTAGACCTGTAGTGCATCAGTGTGAGTGATGAATGATGACGATACCTGTACTGGTCCGTTAGTAACTGGTGGTGCTTGCTCCTTGCAGGGATTCAGTTTCGTCTCCCTACTTCCTGCAGCGTGGACCGCGCTCAGCCTCCTCCAGGTAACCAGTCTGTCTCCATCTCTTCTCCCCCCCCCCCCCGCCCCACTGGCGCTTAGCTCCGCAAAAAAAACTACATTTCAGCCGCAGCCACACATCCATGGGTTGCTAGAAACATAAGCACAGAAAGACAAAAGTAAATAAATGTGGACGTCTACTTAGGAAATAGGTGGGAGACACATCAGTATGATTTTTAGTATTTCTTTGGGTGTCAAATTTTTGCTCATATTCCTGAAAATGATACGTTGCGAAACAGCATCTGGTTTTAAATTGAAATTGAAACATCCGTAAAACTTTTCAAACCAATTACGCAAAACATTTCACTGCGTCCGAAAATCAATGTAGTATATTTTAGACTCTTTGTTTCAACCTGTATTATGTCAAAACGCTGCTAAAATATCTGATAAACTAATATTGTAATATTTGATCTAACAATAGCTCTGTTGGAGTTTGTAGTAGTAAAGTAAAAAATTCATCTCACAGGTTTGTGCGTTGTCTGTTATAACTTTAAAAACTTGTTTGATGTACTTTGATGAAGGCTTTTATTTTCTAACCCTCACCCTGCAGTTTGAGCTCCATGATATTTATATGAGGATTTTGATATATACACACAATACTCCTCAATATCAGCACTTGAGAAATTCCGTCCTGCCACGATCCAGTATTACTCAGATAGATTCCAAGGTAAATAATGTAGAGTCTACATCGAAGGACATCTGCTGTCCAGTCAATGTTATTGCAATACATATTATAATTTTCTATTTTTTTTTAAGTAGGACGCTTCTCTCAGCAGAGGAGTCAGCAAATTAAAGGTCTTCGCTGAACAGCAACAACTTAATAATTGTGCGGTTATTCCCGGGATATTAACGAAGGCGTGCGAGGCAACAAATCGGCCCCTGAATGTCAGCTCCTTTAGTCGAGCACAGAGAGTGTGAATGAAGAGCAGGCCGGCCGCGTGGTGCTGAGTCATCCTCCAGTCTGATGACAGGCTCGTTTACTGTATTTACCATTATCCTGCGGTGGGAGCACACTCATTCATTACTTTCTACAGAGGAGCTCGTGTGGCTGGGCGTATTCACACATTCAAGACCACTTTGGAAAACTCTGTGACCTTTCCCTCCGCAGCGCCACCTTCAGCCCACATGGTTGCATTGGTTGAGTCACGAAAGCTAGATTGAAAACAATTGGAGGAAGGAACATAATATCTCAGAGGGACGAGACAGTGAAGGCGAGATGAGGAAAGGTTTAGACGCATTTGAGGAGATTGTAATGCTCCGATTTCCTGTCGGCAATAAAACCGTTAACTTGTGTTTACTGGTCGCCCCCCGATGCATCTGGAATGGGGGAACAACTAATCCAGTTTTTTTTAAATTGTCATCCATCTCCATCAAAGATTTACTTCTTACACATTTGCAGTTTGGAAACAATTAAAAGTCACTTTGCATGTGCCAGCAGAAGAGAAGCTGTTAAGTTATTGTAATTGGACGAGGTCACATCAACCGTGTTTCATTCAGTGGAGAAACTAAATTCATCACTTTGATTTTAAAACGCCAAGCGGAGCGACTCAGTTAAACAGGATGGACGTCTGAGTCAAATAAGTTAGGAACTATAATTTATTACACTGTATATAAGGATCTATACAGTGTTTTATCTATTTTATATATATATGGTGCTTTTAACAAACTAAAAATACACATCATAATCACACTATATGGGTAAAACTAACTAAAATGGAGGTACAGCATATAAAACTAATCCAGTCTAAATAAAACCGTCCTGCAGTAAATCCCCTTCATCAAGGTTAGAACGTTTTTTTTGCACCCTTTTAAAAAAGATGTTCTATTCAGCGATGATCTATTTGGAGGAAGTGGTTCATGACACCGTTGAACTCTTTTGTACTTTGCTGAGCAGAGAGGTGTTTGTGATGTGTTTCCACACGAGTCGCAGCAACCTCTCTAAAACTGTTTTGGACCGAAACCTGAATTGTAACCTCCGTGAACAGAGTGGGTGAATCTGATAAACAAGATACTTCACATGTTTGTTTTTTTAAAATATGATGTGGAAGGTACTTTAACCTCACGTTGGAACCATTTCATATACCCCTGCGGTTTGTATGATCTGATTTGCCTGATTCAAAAAGGAAAAGTGGTCTTTCATCCAAATCAGTTACGTGAGTGCAAAGCTACAGATGTATTAACATTATAATTAAGGCTAAATTAGAATTGAATGCAAGGTAACTGCAATAAATACAGATACTAGAGTATTTATATATGGATATGTGGATGTTTATCAGTTTTTAGCTGGTACCAAGCAGCCTGTTACGTGTTTCCTTTAGGAAGTAAGTCGATGTATAAAAATAGAATGCATGCTGTTGCGTACCAGCTGAGTCACTGCTCTTTTCAGCTCGGCATCCACCCACCGTGTCTTGCAGAACTGCAGCCCCTTCACGTTGGAAGCAACTCAAGTCTCTGACTGGATTTAGCTTCACAGACTTCATTGTGATTTCTTCTATGCATTTAATTACCTGTAAGGTTCAAAGTGGCGCGCGTGCACGAGTATACGTATCTGTGAGGTGTGGGGGCTCTGTGTTAGGGGCTGTGTCTGCACCTACTTGTAAACAGTCATAGTTTGAAGCACAGATTCTTGCTGCATTAGGTAACACATATAAATAATGCATGGGGATGAGGAAGGACCAGAGGACTGAGAGAATCTGGGAGAAGCTTCAGGTTCATAAAGGCCATTAAAGTTTGAGCCGTGATTCACAGACGACTTCTACTCTGTGATTCATGTAAATGTTTCTAACCTTAAGTGCAGAATATATTTTTTATTCGGTGTAAAAAAGATAATTTCATTCAGTGTAAAAGAAAAAATCATTCAGTCAATCAAACGAGAAAGAGAAAAATAAGGTTGTTAGAAATAAAGTTTAAAGGAGCAAACTTATTTTTATTCTTGCAGTATCTTAACAAAGAAGTGTTGATTTTTATTCCTCAAATAATTAGGTTTAATAATTTAATAGTGGAAATAGTTGATAATCAGCTCAGTTACTTTGACACTTTTTGCACTAGAAAACAAAGACACACTTGAAATCAAAATGTCAGTATATTTTTCTGTGAATTTAAATGAATCCTAATCTCTTTTCCATTATTTAAAACATTTTCTCCCCTGAACAATTACACGTTACACGTCAGAGTTTTATCCTGCAAGCAAGTGAAGTTGGCACAGTTCTGCTGTGAGGTCCATCTGGATGGATTACCATCAAATTCTCATTTGCACTCGAGAGCAAATCTTTCCCATAATCCTTCATTTCACTTCCTGCAATAAACACACCGACATATTACAGAGCTGCTGTTGCTTTTCACCTTAGTGGCATTCCCCTTGCTCTAACTCCCAATCTGTCATCATGCTCACACACGGTGTGACACAGGTGACGGCAGCACTTGTCAGCTTCTGGCCACATTTTTCATTCTCATGTTTTATTTTATCCTCTACCCCTGTCTTGCCTTGTCCTCGTCCTTTCATCCTGCTTGTGCTATCCAGCGGTATCATATCCTCCTAGTTACAAGAAGACTCCACCCCCCGTGCCCCCGCGCACCACCACCAAGCCTCTTATCTCTGTGACAGCCCAGAGCAGTACAGAGTCCACCCAAGATGCCTACCAGGATGGCAGGCATCCACGGGGCGGTCTGTGGACCACGGACAGCCTCGGCCGTCCCATCTACAGCTCCACGGACAGCCTGGACAGCACCAAGGCGGTCACCATGGCCATGGAGTCAGCAGGAGGCAAGAGGCACGCATCCTCGGGCAGCCACACCTCCGTCCAGACATGCGACAAAGCGGTGCTGGTGTCCAAGGCCGAGGAGTACCTCAAAACCCCACGTTCCTCCATTGGGATACAGGTAACAAACTGACTTCATACCAATTACATCTGTCTCCCTCGGTGTGATATTCACAACGTTAACATGTAGGAGAGCTGTGCAACTGTAAAAACACCTCTGGGCTCCCAGTCATTCATTTTAATCAGACAAATAGGTTTTTTTTTCACCAAAGAAGAAAATTACAATGGATTTTTGTAGATGTCACAATGAATCACTCTGGATGGAAAAAAATACAATAACAGAGCTGACAGAAGAGGTTGATGTTTCATGGATAACTTTCAGTGCGTCCACATCTACAACTACAAGTGTGCAAATGAGCTAATCTTCGTTATTTAAGAGATGTGATCAATTCCCAAATGTACCAGTCAGTGTGAACTTCAAGGTCTCAACGTCCTGTTTAGCTTTACACATGTATTACCTGGAGGAGTAGTGAAGAGTGATATCTACCAGCTGAGGTAACCGAGAGCTCAAGCTCGAGTCAAAGAGTCACTCTGACAAACCTAGGCTCCTCCTTCCTATTCTGAAGGCGAGCGTCCTCCGTGGTGCCCGTGTGAACTACGCTGTTCCCGCGGACAAAGTAGAGCAGTGTCCAAGAAAATGTGTCCACTTGTTTAAAATGGACGCCGTGTCGATAACGAAACAAACATCCACCTAAAGGATTGTGTCGTGCAGCTCGCCTGGTACCAAAATCCCCAAAACAGGGAAGATCAAACATCCCCAAGGACTCTCGACCAACCAAGAACAACGGAGCTGCTGGTTGAGTCTCTAGAGACGGTGATCTGAAACCTTGGAAAGCACCAAACGTTACCCCAGGGACCAGGCATTGCAGACAGCTCTTGTCTCTTGTGTTTTCTTACAGTGGCGCTGACTGTTGGTTTAGCAGCTACGCTCTGCGGAGCAGGAAGGATGAGTGGGGAGTGTCACTTCACTCCTGACTGCCAGTTGCCCTTGCGGTCCTTGTTTAGCACTTATAGGTTTGAGAAGGATTATGAAAGGCCGAGATCTATCAAGTGCAGTGAGTTTTTACAACTTTGTAAAACAACGTGAAACAATCTGTGCAATGGTTTTCAAAGAGTTGATGGTGGGAGATGATAAGAGTCCTTCTCCGAACCAGCACACCTGCCTTTGTTGTAAGAGAAACAATCTAACTCAGCAACGTGATTGTTCTGTTGAGCGGTTGCGATGTGTGGTGACTTGAAAGTGTTCCGCTGTGCGTCTTCTCCAGGTGGAAACTGTGACAGACTCTGAGACAGAAAGTAAAGTCATTCCTCAGTTCCATTCTATAGGGATCCAGGTGGAGGATCACAAACGGTGAGTAGCACGGACAAAACACATTCTTCTTGTTCTCAAGTCAGCGTATTAACATTTCATCACTGTCCTTGTCAGGCATGGGCGGTTCAAGCGCTCGAACAGCGTGACCACTGCGGTGCAAGCAGACATGGAGCTGGAGGGCTTCCCCTCCATGGAGGACAAGGCCCTGCAGTTTGGCGGCGCCTTCGGTCGCCACTCTGAGCCCAGCACGCCGACGCAGTACGGGGCCATCCGTACGGTGCGCACGCAGGGCCTGTTCAGTTACAGGGAGGACTACCGGCCGTCCAGTGGGCCTTCCAGCCCGCAGCCTGAACCCTGGCTGGTGGGGCCCAGCATGGAGGGCGCCGAAGCAGGCCGCGTGTCCCCCCTCCGCAGGGACGGCAGCTGGTTCATGCAGCTCCTCCACAATGAAACCAAGCGGCTGGAGGGATGGTGCAAAGAGATGGAGCGAGAAGCAGAGGAACACGACATGTCGGAGGAGAGTGAGTGTCCCAAGGGAAACTGTCTTTGTCGACCTGGTTTGTTGTCTTTATGATATTTAATGCGGGATGTCCGCTGTAATTAAAGATGGACGACACATGTCCACTATCCAGCCAGAATATCCTGAATTCAAACCCTGCCATCTTGTGGGTTTGGAGCCAAAGTCTGCAAAGAGGGGGTAGCAATGGAGGGGGTGGAGCCACTGTAGTGACGTCTCAACCAATCATAAAGCAGTCTCAGCTGTCAATCATGACTCAAATAACTAATTAAAACAAAACTTAGCGGAAACATAAACACTTCAACATCCTTAAACTAACTTACATGGCAGAAACCATCTTTGTGAACTTGTTGACATGTATTTTGAGTTTTTAGTTCCAGTCTATAACGTGCACCAGTTTAACCAAAGTGGACACTGACACAATAAGCCGTCGTGTTACCTATGAAAACACTGAATCTTGATGGGATCCTTGTGAATGAAAGATGTTTCTCATCATGTTGCGTCAGTTGTCAAATCAAATTCTGTCCCTTTCTCTCTCTCTCTCTACATGTGTTCGTCCACCAGTCCTTGGAAAGATCCGGAGCGCAGTGGGAAGTGCTCAGCTACTAATGTCTCAAAAGTTTCAGCAGTTTTACTGGTTATGTCAGCAGAATCTGGTGAGTATTCCATGTGTGTGTGTGTGTGTGTGTGTGTGTGTGTGTGTGTGTGTGTCGTGTGTGTGTGTGTAAGCATGAAATCGACATGGTGTTAACATGTCACACAAAAGATCAGCGGTAAACTCGTCCTCTTCCTCGGAAGCAGGTGCTCGCTCTGACGCGGCACTTGTGCACCTTCCAGAAATAGAGCGCAGAGATCGATAGTGAAGCCGTCCCGCCGCCACTGTTGACCCACAGCGGACGGAAGGGGAATTCCAATAGGAAGCAGCACCTGCGTTTCGAGGCTATCCATTAATGCACAGCGGCAGCGGCGTGAACGGGACCTTTAGAGTTTGAGTAATGGACTGACACGCCGTCTCACTGTTTAGCCCTCACTTCACGTAGACGGGAATATTGCACCTTTTTCTATCCACAAAATGTCGTCAATGAGAATGTTTCTGCAGATACGGAAAAGAGACGGGTGCTTAATCACTTCTGTCTAAAGGGCAACTAATATTTTTAATGAAATGCAAAAACCTTGTGGAGGCGGGTGAAATCTGCCTTGCGTTGGGTTTTGTGTGCATTTGTTGTGTGTGTGTGTGTGTGTCTTAGCTTGGTTTGTTGCTCTCTTCAAGATGGATTTCTGCTGCGGTTTCTCTCTCTGTAGATAATGGGATGATGAATTAAGTCTAACATTGTTAGTGACAAGCCTGGAGATAGGCCCCCCCGAGCCCTCAGACAGGTCAATGAGACAGGTTTTCCCCTGCTGGGCGGAAGAAGAACTGCATGACGTTTGGGTGGATAGAATTTCCTCCGGTCTGATTTGGCACTCGGTCTGTGTTGGCTGTCGGTGGTAATGGTTGTGTGGAGCCGCCTGATTGTGCAAGTTGTCATCTGCACATTAGTCAGCAAGTATCACAAGGAGGAAGAAGACCGCTCCACAGAAACACTCTGAGCACCAGATGTTAGTCACTTTAAAGACGTTTGTCATTTAGACAATTGTGCGTTTGCTGAATCGAAGCTTTGGAGCAGTTAAGTGTCCCCCCCGAGAGTTGGCATATTTAATTTTAATGATTAATTTCCTCTGGCTTTTGAGTATCCTCAAGTTGTTGTTATATACTTTTAGCCCTTTATTCCTATTGTATTCCATTTTATTTGAATATTTTATTGTACACAGCTTGGATCAACTCTGGTTGTGTTAAATATGATTTGTACATAAACATGACTTGACTTCTAAATGTAATAACATTATAAAATTACATTATAGAATTATAACATATAGAAATACAGACTAATTTGTGCACACTTGTTTGAAAACAAAGAAAATAAATGTATGAATTGAAGTTACAAACACATTTTAAGGATGTGACCACAAAGTGTCAGTTGAGGTTATGAACCAATTTTGAAGCTATGCTGCCACACAGTGGTGAGGAGGGTGAGGTTCAAGTGTAGATGTGTGATATGATATGACCAGAAAGTAAATTGTGCTTTCAAACCCAAAGTAGATATGATGGTTTCAGTGACATGGTTTCTTTCTTTTGTTTAATATGAAGCAGATGGTTTATCACAGGTCTAAAATACAGTCTGTTATCTGTAGATGGTGTTTAATAATCACTCACCACACCCTCTCCTCCGCCGTCTCCTCAGGACCCCAGTGCCATGCCCAGACCCACATCTCAGGACCTGGCTGGATTCTGGGACCTGTTGCAGCTTTCCATCGACGACGTCACTGCCAAGTTTGATGAGCTGCAGCAGATCAAGAGCAACCACTGGCAGCTGGTGGAGAGTCCGGAGAAGAAGGTAAAGATGGTGATTCTTTATTTAACTTCTCACAGATCCACACTCTGAAAATACTGAGGACTATCTCACTGAACTACAGAGACATCAGTGATCCTGTTTGAGGATTGTTTACTGTCACATTGGAATCATCAGCTGTATCTCTACGATGACGGTCTCATCACTTAGCTTCTGATTCGTGTTCTTCGACGGACACATACACGATCAGAAAATAGACGACATGGAGTAAGAGTGGTGCGAGCAGCTAAAAGGAGGAGTACGTGTGAGAAGCACATTTAGGCGGTAATGTGTTTTTAGATGGACTAGAGCCTTCGGGGCACTTGGATAATTATCTTCATGCTACAGTTGTAGTTGCGAGGGCTGTTATTTACCTCCAGCAGTTAATGGGCACATTGCAGGCTCCTTGAAGTGCTAACAGTCACACAGATGCTCTGTACTGGGCTGATCTCCTTCGAGCAAGCGAGGCACCGATTTACTCCCAACAGCAGATTAGCAGCAATTAGAAAAAGCTTCTATTCAAACGTTTGTGTACGTCAGTCTGTTTTAGGTATGTAGATTATATAGGTGAAATGTTAGTGGCGTCATATGTAATGTAAGCGATGTTCTAACTATATAACTAGTCAAGAACTCAAATGTTGAAAGTTATTCAAAGTCATTTCCGTTCTCAGGGAATCAGGGGCTGTGATACCGACTAGAGCCAAACCGATTCACCAGTTGGTCAAAACATCGGGATCAGACATTAAAAATGACACTAAACATCATCCTCAACATCACACTCCACAGCACAGCAGCCATCAAATCATGTCTGATTCGATCCACTGTTCTATTTGTAATCCATTAAATTGAAGGTCCATATAATTTATATCCTCTGGCAAACATCAACACCCTTTTCAACTTTAGACCATTAATTGAGATACGCTGTTCTAATCACATTTCTCCCTTCAAATCAACACGTTCTGTGGAGTTTATTGCTTAAATAATCGAGACATTTTTTGGATTAATCACGTCGCTCTCTCTCCTAAGGAGCGGAAGTGGCCCCCACCCCTGCCAAAGCGGCCAGCCAAGGGCCACGGCGTCATAACGCGGGAGCGCTCTCTGGACCTTCAGGACCGCCAGCGACAAGAAGCCCGCAGACGCCTCTTGGCTGCGAAACGAGCAGCTTCTTTCAGACAGAACTCAGTCACCGAGAGGGCAGACAGTATCGAGATCTACATCCCCGAAGCCCAGACGCGGCTTTGAGGTCCACAAACTCATCGTCCACTTTCTTCCTCCTCCTGCTGTCCTCATCTGTCCCCCAGCTCGTCCACTGTGTTGCCATCTGTTGTTGCCATTCTCTGGGTTGTCCCCACTGAAGCTACACTAGGCAAAGAGTTCAGAGGAAACCATTCTTTTCAGCCTAACTGACCACACGTGGCACTGCCATGGGGAAGAACGCCCCGTCTTCCCTGAGTGAGGAGCCAGGTGAGTCAGGTGTGTGCGATGCTCGTCCCACAGGAAGAGTCACAAACAAATCTGAAATTTTGATTGAAGCCCGAGCTGTCGCCGAAACAGTAAAACCTGGACACACCAGCATTAGACCTTTTTCCTCTTGTACCTCTGGTCTGATTGGAGTTGGTTAAAAGGGATCTCAGGCCAGCTGGATTAGTGACCGTCAGTATTCTCATGGCTATTCCATGTCATAAAAAAGGTCTACATGTCTCTGTCACCTGAAGCTGCTAATGTGAAGTTGCCTCGTGTAGCTTTAAGCCCTCAGGGGACTCGACACATTCTGCACCATGAGAATGAGTGCTATATCCAAAAAGAAACATTTCACTTCTCATGAATTTCAGCTATAACTTCAAACTTCCGTCATTGCTATTAGCCCCCACGGAGAAGAATGCGAGTAATGTTATATTTGCTCCATTCAAAGGGAAACACAAAGTGCAACTTTATCTCATCAGCAACAATGGTCTTGGGCTAAAGCAGCCTGAGGTTACCACGGCAGCAGAAAGATGGGTCAAACTTCTTCATTAGAAACCTGGTGCAACTTTATTGTTGACATTATAGTCAGAATATAAAGCCGTATAAACAATACTCTCGTTTCTATCGTTATTGCATCACTCCTTCTTGAATTACAATGGCTAAAATAGCTCATTAGAGCACACACCCCGCCATATACACTCATAGATATCAGTTCCCTAAATATACCAGATTTCTTTCCATCAAGATCCATGAATTATTCACTGGAAAATTGTGATAATGTTGACGAACGCTTTATGTTGCTATGTCAAAGAAAGAGAAATAAAAATCCCCGATCTGCGCCAAAATGTAAAGGTTCAGTGTGTAAGATTTAGGTTAAAGGGATTTAGTGTCAGAAACAGAATATAAATGAATCCTAGGATGTTTTCACGAATTTGTTTCATCTAATTGTAAGAATTGTGGTTTTCTTTCACCTAGAATGGGCCCTTTATATTTAAATACTTTATATTTACACCAGGAGCAGGTCCCAGACTGGACAAACTAAACACCTGAAGGGAAGAGTGAGGTGACGGGTAAGCTGCAACATGCAACTTCACCACTAGATGTCACTAAACTCCACACACTGAACCTTTAATTGGTTATTTCCATCCTCTAAAAACACCTGTTGTTTTTTTTGTGTAATATTGCTAACGAACAATCAAACCGAACAAACAGACATGACCTCCCTGGCCGAGGTGACCAGGCCGAGCTGCAGCCGTGGAACAGTGTTGCTGAATGAGATCTGAAAATGAGGCTAAAAACTCTGAGACCATCATTTCCCATCATTGATTCACTTTAATCCATATTAAAAAAAAAACACCCATCTTAGAACGTTTTTTAAAGATATGTACGTTATTTGCTGCTGGATGCATTTCCATTGCAGGACAAATATGAATTATTAACAGAGAAAAAAAAAGAAGTTTTACGAAGCCTGGAAGAGGTGACTGTATCCAACAATGCATTTTGCACCTTATAATATTCATGTTTGTATTTCCAAGGGAAATGTAGTTTATGAAGCTCATGTGATATTGTTGCAGTTGAATTGCAAGGACAGAAATGGAGGATTTACCACAGAATTTCATGTTATTCTATCGGATCATATAAACTGCACCTTGTGTTTAATCATACTCACAGTATCTATCACGTGGCCGACATCACAGTATACATTCAGTATCTCTAGCTAAAGCAGTTGTGGGTGGATTTGAGTGCGTGCGTCCTGCCGACTGAGGGGAGTTCCTCGGCTAACAACTCATTTCTCATGACACACTGCATCCGACCCTTTTGTTCCGAGTGGCGCATATTTAAAAAAAGAAAATACTGTTGTTATTTTGATCTGCTCATGTAGTCTATGAAAGACAGGTGCAAATGACACTTTAACAATATTCAGTTACTATAGTAAATGGTGCTGCTTTTTACTCTGAAACTGTTGTCCTTTACCCAGTCCTATGTGCACGCACACACACACACGCACACACACACAAACACACACACACAACACACACTCAAGGACTTTTTAAAACTGAGATTTATCAACATGGTGCCCGGTGTCTCTCCAACGACGTGTGGGACATTGTGACTTTAGAAAAGATCATCTTTGCAATGCTCTCGCCCTCAGCGGTGAAATCAGGAGAAGGTTTCACGGTGTAACTTCCTGTCTGGCATGAAAGAGGTCCGTTTGTTTATCAGACGGGAGAGAGACTACAGGATTCGACATTCCACCGACCTTAAAAGCTAAATCTAATATGCCCTCCATGAGCCAGGGGCATTCCGCTCCAGCGAGCTGAGAGTACTTCAGTGTACCCGTCCATATTTTATACGACACAGACGAAGAATCCCCGACATCTTGCTCACACACGCCCATTCATTTGTCAATCCAGTCCCAGCTAATTAAGACTACTACAGGGCCACTAGGTTTCCCATGTTACTGTAATAACACCAGTGCTCAGTAGGGGGCAGCAGTCTGTGTACTGTAAATACTTTGGTGAGGCAGTGCGACCTGCTTGTCAGGAGGGAGAGTCTTTTACTTTGTGACACGTGTACATCACTGCTGGATGGAAAACCCTCACGTTACCAGACGGCCTTAAGCAAAAAAAAAAACCGAATGTAGAGCCCCAAACGATGCAAAAAAAAATCCAACGGAATTGGACAAGTGAACTTTTTACTTTAATGAATTCTTATTTTACTTTTGTCGCTCTTGTTTGAGTTATCTTCTTTGCTATTGGTTTTAAACCGAGACGTATGAAGCTTTCTCAGTTCCTCAGTTTCCTCTGGAGTATTATATAGGATTTTTTTGTGAATATAAAAGTTCTGCAAATTTAAAAAGCCCCAAAAATCTATTTAATCAGTCATTTTAATTTTCCACTTACAAGCTTCGGTCTGCGAGAGAGAATTTCTTCCTCCTCGTTTATTTCACTGGTTCCTCCTGAACTTTTGTTCTCAAAGAAACTCACTGAATTACGATACAGCAGCTGATGGGCTACTTCAACAATTCTACTGCTCTTCCACCTGACTGAAGGTCAAGCAAATCAAGTCGACTTCCCACAGACTGCATACTGTGATTCCATCTCGTGTAGTACTTGATCAAGTCATCATCATCCATCTAGGCTTTACTACCTTTTCAAACAGGGGGGGGGGGGGGGGGGTCTCTGTCGTTTTGTAGCTTCACGCCCGTCACTAAGAATTTCCCTGCAGGTTGTTTCCACTTTCAAACCAGTAGACATGAGTGAAATCTACAGAATCTAATTAGTGGTAATAATCCATAGATTAGCTTCTCTGCTCGGGGGGAAATCGTCACGAGCCACCTGACGGAGACGAGGCAGCAAAGAGGAACAGGGACAGTAAAGTGCTGAGGATCGACTGGAACGACCTAATGGTCTCTGGCTTAAATGGAAAACGATGTCACTTTAGCTGTTTTTGCACCAGTCCCCAGTGGGCGGGGCTGATTTCAGACACAAAGATGTCCTCAAAAGTCACAGGGACACCAGCGGCTGCGAGCTGTCACAGTCCGTACGACACACACACACACACACACACATATACGCTGACATAGATATTTAGAAAAGTGTTTTGTGATCTCACGTGGGGCTCGTCTGTGATCGTGGCGCATCGACACGACCCATCTTTAGTGAAAACACTGAATATTTCTCTTCCTTGTCCGTGTCACGTTTTATCTCACCACGCCACAAGGGGCTTAGACGTTTGGCAACTATGTACATGACAAATCCTCAGGTGCCTTACGGTTTGATTCTCATCGGACTCTGTGAGTGAATGTGTTGGGTTGAGATTTGCGGAAGGGACTGCAACACCTGTTAAAGAGTGCGAGTTTGTCTGTGATACCATTACAAAGGGCTGGAAACCGGGCTGGGTCGGACTGCAGGATTTAAAACTTTATATTTGACTACTTTAAACTTCGGACTGTAATAAACTTCAGCACAATAACGTCAAGAGGGCAGCAAAGGGAGGATTTGGTAACGTTGGTTATCCTCTTCTTTTTGGGGGTTTTTGGCTCAGATCTCACAGATGTTCTGCTGCGTGTCACCACGACGCAGTGAGATCCACTTTATGAGTCACGACTGAGGACAAAGGTCCGTTCAAATTTACGATCAAATTGTAGAAAATCGGTGGATTCGACAATTTATACACATTTCGTGCCTCGTTTCCAAACAGTTTTGTTTCGTGTCTGTAATTCCGTGTCATATTTCGGACTCCGCTCCCCTAGTGTTCAACGCCTGGAACTGCATTTCTCTACGGCTGGATAGAGATCCCACTGCAGCCAGTAGAGAAACTGTCGGGTTATGTACCTGGAGCAATATTTGGAAGAAGGAACGTGCTTGATGATTGTTGTTTAAAGCACATTATTTATGTTGATTACATTATGATCATTAAATCTATTGATGTACACAAATCATTTTCAGCAAAAAAAAAAAACTTTTTTGTAATTCATAGAGTGTTCAACTGGCAGAACAGGTATATATTTAATTAAACAATTACACAGTTTGAGTAACAACAGTGTCAAACAATTGAATTCAAATAGTCTCTTAGCTAATTGGTGTTGATGTTAAAACCGCCAGTGGCACAAAGTGTGTAAAGTCCGAACTCCACAGCGAAAAACTTTGGACGAGAAACTACCAGAGGGGGAGTTTTTTGTGACTTATCGGAGATCACGCACGTTGCAAAGGAATGAATCCACATCCGGCCGACTCACACGCCGACACAGAGCTTGGTGGAAACAAGGCGTCGAAGTCACATCCATTTCTGCAAATCTAAAAAAAAAAGATAATTTATTTAAAAAAGGTCTATATTTGTTCCTTCTTGCTGTGATATTGTAATCTCGTGATGTTTTTTGCCTTTTTTCGGGCATCGACATCGGCAGAAATCTGGAGACTGACAAAACTTGACCAGCCAAAAAGTGCAATAGTGTTTTCATACAATGGCAGGCAGGCTCACCTACAGCTATTTACCTCATAGATAAGCATTTTAGCGAAACATGGTATATTAGGAGTAGTTGTAATCTCCACAGGAAGTATTTGTCATGCCTGTGTACTATGCAGCAGTACTTCTGTGGGGCTGCGGGCCCTGGTGCACATCACCTCTCATTCACAGAGCACTGGAAAGCACCGTGCTCACCGTGCTTTACACTGCAGGAGCAAAACATGTGTGCTGTCATTGTCATCCACTTCCAAATCCTATACAGTTATCCGACCATCACTTAGTTACAGTTTGCGTTACGCTGATTTAAAAAAAAAATGTACTGTAAAGAAAAAAGTCAGCTAACTTTCAGTAATCAAGACATCTGTTTATGCCTTGTACAACAACTAACTAACATCTCTTACTAGTCGTCCTGAAGATAAACCTCAGAGAAGTCTGTATAGGTGCTGAATCAAACCACTTCTCTCATTGTACTTTTGCATTTTCTTCTTCTTTTGGCTTTATTCTGACAATCAGCACACATCAAACACACACACAGACACACACACACACACACACACTGCAGCAGCGGTGTGATCTCCTCAAGATGGCGCCCTGAGTTTCCCTCATATTCACATCTTGAGGATTTCTTTACACTGAGACTCCATTCGGTTTTTCATTGAAAGCTTTTCTCCTTGATTCTGATACAGTTGCGCTGCAAAGATGTCTTTCTACTGTTTGCTCTCTCTTCTCATAAACGACCCGAGTTCTGACTACGTGCTGTGGATCGTCAGGTTGTGTTCAGACGGCGGTCGAGTGAGTCGTCATGGGCCATGTTCGATGCCACGCTTCCATCACTACTGGGCTGTACGAGTGTATTTGCTCCTCAAGCAATAAGCCTGATTTAGATATTTCAGCTGGTGTTTCAACCTTATCTTACCTTAAACTGCTTTATTGTTTAAAGCTGCTTGAAAAGTGGTTTGAAATTTGGGGAAATACCATAGACTGTATGAGATAGATGCGGAGACAGTGAAACCAAATCATCTGGATCGCCCCCTGGTGGGTAGCTGCTATAGTCCGGGCTATAGGTCAAAGCTAAAAAGCTAAAAAATGGTTTCTGGGACTTTAGATTCTTCTGATCACGCAGATGTTTGTTCAAGTGCTAATATTTCCAGTTAGCTTGGATTTAATTCGTTATTTGATGCCATGAAAAACATGGTGAAAAGTCTTGATTGGCAGCTGAGACCGATGGCGATGAGTCGAGTGTGAGAATCAATGACACCACAGCTCCACCCCCCCGATCACTACAGATCCGGCTCCAAATGACGTCAAAAGTGCAACGTTCTGGCTTCGTACAACGGGAGGAAGTGAAGACACGTCGTCCATCTTTATATACAGTCTACGGGAAATATACATAAGCACCCTTGAGATGGAATAGCCTAGCATTAAATATGAAAACGGGGAGATGGCTAGCTTGCCTCAATTCACATGTAACAAAATCTGCGTAAAAAGCAGAGTAAATCTCAATCAACGTGTTACGTACGAAAAAATGACATAAAGGAAAAAAACTAACATTTTACAGTGGTTATGTACTGGTTTACTTCTTAGCTAGGAACAGAGAAGCTAGTCCACCATTAACAAAACCAGCATAAAACCACAAATCCTAATTTCCGCACTTGAAACAGGTTCGTTTGTGCTGGTCGGTGGATTTTGTTGCATTTGGGCAGAGCCACGCCCCCCAGTCTCTATGCTAAGCCACGCCTCCAGCCTCTATGCTAAGCTAAGCTAACGTCTCATTGGAATAGCAACTATTTCCCCAAATTACAAATTATTTATTGAAGCAGTCAAATATTTCTCTTTAGCTTATGTTAAATGAGATTTTTTTTTAAAAGTCATTGCAGATGCTCACATGTAATATTTGTTTCCTCACGCTTGATTTCTGTAATAGTTTTATTATTAATATTTTCATAAGTGCTTTTAGTTACGAGCCTGACCAGTGTAATAAACAACAGAAGGGCAGTTACACTATTTTACACCACAAACTCGTCTCTGCACCAATTTCTGGACACACAATCCCGATGAAACCACAATATACAGACGCACGTTGTCCACATATTGTTTTTTGGATCGTGTGCTTCTATCGAAACAAACAGGGAGGAGAAGTGTTTGTGTGTCTGTTTGTGTGTCTGTGCTTTATGAGGGGAGAGAGCAGTCACAATCTAGTTTGCCTTTGGTGGAGAAATGTCTTGTTGTGTTGTGGCTGTGGGTAGAAATAACAAGAGGCCTCTTCTGGGCTCTGGAATGTGATACGAGAAACATTTGATAGCATAAAAGGTTTGTGGTTAGCTTAAGACTATTTTCAATTGTTAGACATCTCAATAATGAGGATAAATATAATGCCAAATATTCAGTATTTGTACAGAAATATACATATATAAATATATAATATATGCCTAATTTAAATGGAACTATTTTCCGCTCTTGACCATGTTTTTGTTGTTTACCGTTCCTTTGTCAACATTATTTTATAAGATCTTCAGATAGCATGCGGGATAGTGAAAATGAATGTATTCTTTAGTGTTTCATTGCTGTTCAGTATTACAGCATTCTACGGATCAGTTTGTGTTTGTAAGATTTATTTAAGCTGAATATTTCATTTCTAGATTTTTTTTTCTTTGATTCGAGTTGTAAAACTTTCTTTTGTTTTCTAAATGCAAGATTCTGACATGGTTTCGCCAAATTTAAATCATCCTATTATTTCCCTGCTTTATCAGCGTGGTTCAGTATATTTTGCCTCTTCTGAAGTTCTGCTATCTACCATGTTGTAAATAATTATGCAAATTAAACTTTTTGAAGAAAACTGCACGGTTGTGAGAGAGAATTTCATTTTGCTTTAAAAGCACCAGGACTTGTTTTCAGGATTGAGCTGTTGCATCAAATACAATAAAATTCACTTTATAATATTGTTTTTTATAGGGGAACAATAAATTTAAGTTTGTAAAAAAAAGGTGCTGGGATTGATGGCATTTGCGTCTGACTCCATTTTAGTTTACCTGCCATTATGACATCATGTGATCCCATAGACAATGAGCAAAGATTAACGTTGATGTTATTTCATCGAACATCATATAAAACGTCCTGTTTGTCAGTTTGTGACTCGTTCACCAAACCACAGACATTGAGTCTATATATAATCTCCTGTAGATATTTAACCTGTATACACATGTGACAAAGAACAAGATGGAGGCCTACCACTGGAGACGCCCTTACAGGTACTTCTTCAGGTTCCTGTTCTTCTTCTCTACTCCTCTGCCTTCTTCTTCTACTCCTCGCCTTCTTCTTCCTGTTCTTCTTCTTTCTCTCTCTACCTCCTTCTCCTGTTCTTCTTCTTCTCCTCTGCCTCCTCTTCCTGTTTTTCTTCTTCTTCTCCTCTGCCTCCTTCTGTTCTTCTTCTTCTCCTCTACCTCCTTCTTCTTCCTGTTCTTCTTCTTCTACTCCTCTGCCTCCTTCTTCCTGTTCTTCTTCTTCTACTCCTCTGCCTACTTCTTCCTGTTCTTGCTCTTCATCTTCTTCTTCTACTCTTCTGCCTCCTTCTTCCTGTTTTTTCTTCTTCTTCTCCTCCTCCTCTCCCTGTTTTACTTCTTCTCTCACTCTTTCCTGTTCTTCTCCTCCTCCACCCCCTTTTTCTTCTTCTTCTCCTCCTTCTCCTCCTCCTCTCTCTGGTTTAACAGCAGCTTGTCTCCATGGTGATGGAGTACTGTCTTATTTAACTCACACTTTATACGTTGGAAAGAAACAATTTAAATAACATTTAATCAATATTGTGATTAATCAACATGCTAAAATAGACAATATATACATGTTGTCATTAACAGTAATTACATGAGTATTGTTGTGGATTTATACAAAATGGAAACTTTTTCTCAGGTTTCAATATCAGAAGATATCAAAAAGAAGAAGAAACCGGCCTCTAACCTCTTCAGGATCCTTGTTGATGTGAAAGTTTCTTGTATCGTAACAACAGACGAGTCCCGACAGTTTCTTTTAATTAAAGAAGTGGTCTTTATTACAGCAAAGAAGCCAAACATTACAGACAAGAATAATTATGAACCATGAATATCACTTTTACACTCAGACTGGCCTCTCGTCCAGTGACGTCTCCTCGGGGGCCACGACCTCCTGTTTACCGAGGAGGACTCGTCGGTTCTGCTCCTCACTTTTCCCTTTAAACGGTTTGATTTCTTGTCACTGACGGCGGCTTCACTTTTCTCTCTGCATGCGATAACGACAGACATCAGCTTTGTCCACACTGCTCAACCACTGAAGGCAAAGTACGACTGTAGCAACGTAATGTTATGGCCTCTACATTTTTCTTTCCCTTCTTTGGGTCAGATCAGAAATCTGGAGGAAATAAAAAAAACAAAACCAAACGGAAAAGTGGATGTTCTACCAACAGAATCTGTCAAAGTTAGTTTTTTTTTTAAGCTGAATCCTCCAGGAGTACAATCTCTGACGTTTTTGTTTTTTTTGTATCTACAACAGAACAAATGTCCTGACATTGCATCCATCGTCTAGATCTCTAAACAATGGAGCCGGTTAGAGTCCTCGTGATTCTCTATTTACAATAACATCCGTGCGAGCAGAGCTTCTCTGGTTCCAACCGAGCGGAACGTCTAACATTTGTTATTTACAATAAAGTTCTTTTTTTTTTTTCCTCCTTCTGTATCATGTTGCAAAAACAAAACAGAAACACATCTGGTATTCAGTGAGGCCTCGCAAAGAATTAAATCTGATGAATGAAACACACTGAATCGTGGTTTCCCGGAAAAAGGTCAAACAATGATCGTCCATGACAACGCGTTCGCCGAAGCCCCGGCTGCCGTCTGAGACGCTGGTAAAATGCTTGTTTCGACAAGGAAATTCAAATGATTAGGCACAATAATGTCTTTTTTTTTTTTTTTTACTCTCTTTTTGTTTCACAGTCCTGCACGTTTCGCTCACTAAGCCTGCGTTGCATCACCGAGTCAGTGAGTATCCAGGGGGAATAACGGTGAGCGGGATACGAGGGTGAAGATAAACAGCTTATCCCGACGTGAAGACGTGAAGAGGGATCGCAGCTGTTATCCAAAATACTCTGATGTTCTACTGACCACGAACAGAGCGATGGGCTTTTTACACAAAGAAACCACGGCAACGTCACAGAGATTCATACGTGAAAACAAGACAATACTACTGAACTCCACCTAAATACTGAAAAACTACTTCTATGCTTGAATATACAGCTTCGGTCAGCGGCTCTTAAACTCTTCTTCACGGACGCAATTGAGCGGAAGTCGCCTCGAACCTCGGGGAACCGTTAAATCACATTTAGGCGCCGGAGGAAAGAGACTCGCGGCCCATGTTGGGTCCTGACCCTCGGATTTAAGAAACGCTGCTGGTAGAGTAAACATGGAATGAAGAATGATTGTTCTTACAAGCAATGCAAGTAAACAAACAATAAATACAAACAATGTGCTTTATCCATATAGACATATTTACACAAAGTCTTTGGCTTATGAATAAACATCAGCTGCAAAGTAAAACATAACCAAAAAAAAACACCTAAGTGTTGGCCACCAGTGCACAAAACGAATGAAGCCTGGGGTCACTTCTAATTCTCTTCAAACCATGAATGGAAAATGAATCCTCAGTCTCACGTTTCTCATATTTATGTTTGCGTTTCTGAAAACATGATCCCATTTGTGAATTGGCTGAATTGAAAGTGCATTGGGCCCAGCCCTGAAACAAACGTGATCCAAACAATCTCAACTTTTCTGATTCGTACATTTTCGGGGGAACAAAGACGACTTGGACGCTTCTATCCAGTAGATCGAGAAATGATAATATAAAAAAAGCAATCAACAGAAACCAATGATACATAATCACACTTTCTTTTTTATACATTTTAGTGAAGATCCTACATTTTTCAAGTTGCCACTTCATGATATTGTAAAATAAAAAACAAAATCTAACAGCCTAATACTCATGTAAACTTGTATATTTTTTGATCTGTTGTCAGACTCGTTTCTTCTTTATCCAAAAGGCAAAAGTACATAATATTTTGTCTCTTTTCCGTGTAACTGCGTGTAACCAAAGTAAAACGGGTACAAAGTGGCTGTTAAATACTCAAACACATAATTATATTCGGAGCAGAAACGTAACATGAGGTGACGACGAAGCTGCGGCTGAATGGAGCGGAAATCAGAAACTTGAAATTTGGCCGTTCTTTTACAAAACATCATCGTGACGAGACGCCAGAAATCAGCCGCTGGAAAGAGGCGGTTATTCGAAAAGCTGTGGAGGCATCTTGCAGGGGGAGAAGGGGGGAGACGTCTACAGGACAAAAGGAGTACTGCAGCTGAAACGGCATGAGGCATCGAGTCCATGCGAGGAGGGGTGGGGGGGGGGCAGTCGTGGTGAAACGCTTAACATTTAAATGGAGCCCCAAACATACAGGGGCCCCGCTGGCACTCAAAAAAGCTGTACAATAAGCATGAAGGAGTAAAAAGGAGGGACGTCGCCTCCTCCTCCTGTTTCCCTTTGTTTACCAACACTGGACAAGGAGCCGGTTTCTCTTCTGCCGTTTGTAGGATGGATGTAACAGAACGGCCACCACACACACAGAGAGAGAGAGAGAGAGAGAGAGAGAGGGAGGGAGAGGGAAGTGACGAGATGTCCTCCCGCTCTTCTCCACCTCCTCCTCGTCTCTCTCTCGTTTAGGACGACTCGATGAACTCCAGCGCCAGGTCGTAGCTGAACCGATACTGTTCCTGGAAATCAACACAGACGCACGGGACTCAATGTTTGAATGGTCACATGATCACAGGCAGATCGCTCAAGAGTTCATTTTCATAACTTTTATAGATGAAGATAAAAAGAAAGTAGACATAAGTAGTTATATATTGTTTCTGAGGTTTCTATTTTTCTATCCCTGACAAAGTCTGACATGACGATGTATATAAATAAATTCAGATATTATATATTAGTCAGTCATTCAGGTCCCTCTCCTCTCTCTCTATCTCCGTGTCTCCAACTCACCGGAGTGTCCACCATGTTGGGTTTGCTGTTCCTCAGCGTCTTCACGGAGTGGAAGACGTCCACCACGCTCTGCCTCTTCGCCATCTCACACACGATGCTGCTGGCACAGAACACTCCGCTACGCCCGCCTCCGTTTCTACGCACAGAGAAAAACCGGCTTTTTACAAATACCCCCTTGCTACGTGGAGAAAGCAGGTGTGTATATATATATCTGGTGTTTACTCACAGGCAGTGCACGATGGTTCTTCCCTCCCCCTCCTCTCCCTCGCGTTGCCACTGGTCCACCTGCAGGATCAGTTTCAGGAAGGAGCGCTTGGAGGCGGGGACTTCTCTGTGCCCCGCCCACCCCAGGTACTGGAACTGACGGACCATCAGGTAGCCTTCCTGAGGCTGCAGAGGCAAAACACATTGAGCTGACACATCTCAACCTAATTCACATGCAATCTAAGAAGTTTGGCGTTATATGAAAGCAGGAAAACAGCGACAGTGTAAATGTACGAACCCTGGTGAGGTTGCAGACTCTGAAGAGGCGACTGATGACGTCACAGTCCATGGAGCAGGACATACATTCCACCTGGACGGGGCCGTAGCGCAGCATGCCCTCCTCTGGCCAGTACTGAGGACAACCCTGGGGACAGAGCATCTTAAAAGTCAGCTTCGGAGAAAACAAGAGCAAACAGCAACATGTCTTTTATTTAAAATAATAAGACATTAGTGTGGCGAGTTACCTGAGCCAGGTCGATCTCGTTGAGCATCACCAGACTGGTACATCCATAGTCGTAAACCAGACGCCAAAAGTCTTTGACGGTGTTGGGCAGAGGATGCTGGGTAACGATGAACGCAGCCGGCTGCCGGTAGCTCTGCGGGAATCAGACAGAGGAACTCAAATCAGCTCCTTGATTCTTCTCTTCAATCCAGAAGTAGTTAGTTTTACAACTAAGCTGAATATTCTTTAAATGCTTTTCCTTACATCTCTCATACATTCACACAAACAACAGGGAGGAGTGACACAGTTTGTGGAACACGACACAGCGAGCATTCTTCTAAAACAGGGGGATGTTTGGTCACATGATCATGCAGTGGGCCTATCGGAGGTGAGGGGGAGGAGCATGCATTACAAATACACGTCTACATCTACTGGGGTCAGTTACCTTCTCGTTCCGTCAGTTCAAGTCGGTCAAAGTCCAAAGTAAAACGTGTGTAAAAGTGAAAAATCCACCCACGGGTTTTTTTAGTTTCTGTCGACGTGATGAACTGACTGAACTGAAGGTCCGACTCCTCCTGAATGAACATGTGCAGCCAGATATGTGACATGGGTGTGAATGATGGGGGGGTGGTGTGTACATGAGGGGAGTCTGATGTGAGGGTCGGGGGTGGTGGTGGTGGGGGGGGGGTCGGGTACAGTAACATGAACCTGGTGGCGGAACGACACTGAAGCCATGAAACAAATCCAGTATTGGAGATTTGACACATAATCGCATTACCTGGAACTCTTCTGACAGCTTGGTTAGAGAGAGGCCAAAAGGTAAGTTTGACTTCGCTAGACTCAAAACGTTTTGCAGCATTTTTTGCAGCATTTTTGTTTTTTTTGTCCTCCAACATCTTTGTTGGAGAGAAGCCAGGTCTCATTCCACAACATGCATTTATTACACGTCTTATTTCAAACATTAGTAGGAAACTAAACCCGCCCGCTACGGACTTTTCCTCCCTCTCCAATGCATATTTCTCAATAAAAAAACAGAACGGCTAATAAACGTTAACTTCTGATTATCGCAGACCATAACCGGCCCATCCGATATTTAAGGTGAGATAGCAGGTCACTGTTAGTGATAATCAGCGGTTGATGATTCTCCCCACGGTACAAAGGCAACACGTCGAGACAGAACCAGCTGCTGCCGGTGAAAGTTGCAAATGTTTGGGTGGCGGCCAGAGAAGCTAATGGTCTTTTCAGAACCTGGATTTGTCTCTAGCCTTCTGCTGCAAAAAACCACAGACACAGCATCACACAAAGAGGGAGGGGAGTCTGTGTGTGTGTGTGTGTGTGTGTGTGTTACATGAACATGTGTTTTTCTTCATCAGTTTAACCTCTTTAAAGTCTGTATCATTTTCAACAAATGTGTGACTGTAGTTTGGGACCACAGACATTATACGTTCATTTATTTATAATTTCTTTCACATTCAATTGCCCGAATATCACCCACTGACCCACGAAATGAAATGTCCCAAACCACTCTTCCTCCATGTGTTGAAAATAACACGACCTTGCTTTGTGTGCACGTGAGCGCGTGGGAGACTTACATCCATGAGCGCGGCGTTGATGTAGTTGCTGCTTTCTCCGTCTATCGTGATGAGGAAGGGGAGGCATCTGTCGGGGGGGAGGCCGTCCATGAAGCGGTTCTTGTCTTGGTTTCTAGGCAACAACGCAATGCTGCAGTCTTCAGGCTGCGGCTGCGGAGTCACCGAGTTCAAAGTCTGGGCAAAAAGAGGTGGACGGACAAAGAGACACAATCACACATGAGTGGGAGGGATTACTTGATTTACTTAGTTACTGTACATTTCTCATACATCTGTACTTTACTTAAGTAGATTTATGTTCGAGTACTTATCACTTGTACTGCATATATCAGCAAATATCTACATTTTTACAATGTTTCAAAGGTGAGTCCCAAGACGACGAGCACATGTTCTTAGATTATGTTAGAGAATTAGTGTCGATATAACTTCTGCGCAGATGAGCCTTCATGAGTTGTTTGAGTTGTTTTGACTGATGCTTGTGGGACGAAGCTGGAGGATAAACACACTGAACACTGGATTTAGACGTTCGGAAGATATTATTGTTTGCAGAACGCACTGAGCCTGGAGACGAGCAGCAGAGAAGTGGATTACGCTGCAGAAGCAGCTCCAGAAGTTTCTATTGACATTGGATGTTTGTTTTGTGCTGTGAAATTCAGCTCTACTAACATACTCACCTTTTACTGCTTCAAACACACAGCGGCTGAATGTGCAACACCCAGAAAAATAGATTTGTGTCACTTCAATGTCTGAGAACAGAGATTGCGATCCGATCTTACCTGGAACTCGTCCTTTATATGTGACGAGTTGGTCTGGGAGTCGATGCGGATCAGCTCATAAAAAGCAGCTTTGAACTCGCACACTGGGATGGCGGTTTCTCCACATAGACACGCCTCTAGTATGGCATCATGGATGAATATGTACTGCTCCTGGAGACAGGTAGTTCAAAACACAATGTCAAATCATCCACACAAACATTACACTTAGATATTGGCAAACAATAAAAACACACACACACACATCCTGTGACGAGGTGGGAAACACACACAGCTGTGATACCACGTGGAAGTGAGCAGGCAGACGCTGAGTGAGAGGTGGCTGATGGGAGATGGAGTCATGAGCGAGGTGAGATGACGACTGTGAAAGTTTGAGTTAATTCACGTATGAGTCAGTCTGTGTGGGAAATTGTCATTTGAGGTTTTTCCAAGCTGTGGGTGTGAATGTTCTGAGGCATTAATTTATTCTTAAAATGTACTGACAATAGTTAAAATATTATTATTATTATGATATACAGCATGAACAATAAAACTGTCCATGAAAGAATGAAAGGAGCTACTCATTTAAATAATTCTATATTAATTGTTGTCGCCATAGAAACGACTTATACAGAGTTTTAAACTACAACCTTAACAGAAATCTAAAAGTCTTTAAACTAAATAATAATGATTTATCATGATAAAAAAAATCACTTTATATGAAAATGATTATTATCTAACATGTCAAAGCCCTAAAGTCTATTTGCTGAAACTTTGGAAAATGGAGCAGTCACAGTGTAATTCTTGATCCAACCACTGGATGCTGCCAAAGTACCACATTTTCAAATCCCCGCAGAAAGCGACTTGATGAGTGACGATGATTTGTTTCACCTTTGTTCGGGTCAGAACAACATGTGTGGTTTCTGTGGAGGGATGGTGTGTGTTTGTGAAATGGGCGCGGTGTCACCTCAGCCTGCACCATGCAGAGGGCCGGGCCTCACAGTGAGAATACTCTTAAGATGGAGATGTGGATGGAGGATGGGTAATGCAGTCACCTCAGTCTGTACCATGTTGATCCTCCTGGAGCGAAGAGCCTTCACACAGTTGTAGATGTCGACCACGCCCTCTCTCTCCGCCATGTCCAACATGATGTCAATGACTATGAAGCAGCCGGTCCGCCCTGCTCCAGCACTGCAGACAGAGGGAAGTTTTTAATTGATCTGTGTACGTGTATTTATAAATGTAATGGTAATATTAATCATACAGAACGTGGTATTGTACAGTGTGTTCATACCTGCAGTGGACCACAATCGGACCAGCAGATGGTGGGTTGGAGATTTTAACCCTGCGGATGAAGGAAAGTAGTCCCGTGGCGTGATATGGAACTCCGTGATCGGGCCAGCCTGTGAAGTGGAACTGCTTGACTTCACGGACCTCATTGAACCCACGCTGAATGAACACAAAAGAAATTTGAAGGTTACGTTCCGAATGATCCAATGATCGATCGCAGCACAGCTCAGAATTTGGCAGAACTGTAAATTACAATCGAAGACAGTTTATCACATTATGCAAAACGTAAGTAGCAGAAAACCACTCACCCTCTCCAGTGTAAACGTGCGGACCACATACTCAGCAAGAGGCTCCACCTCCACAAACGTCACCTTGAAGTCTCCGTACAGCTCGGCATCATCTGGCCAATACTTATAGCACTTGACCTGTAAACAGAGAGAATGCAGGATTAAGTATTTAATCAAATTAGTGTAATTATCATAATAAAACATGTTCTTGTCTGACTGATATATAGACATGCAACATCTTAAAGCATGACGGGAGTGTGCACAACTTACCCTTCCGACCTCCACCAGATTGGTCACCATGACGATGCAGGCGGACTGCTCCTGCCACACCATCCTCCAGAAGTCGTACACGGTCTCATGAACAGGACCTGCACACAGATACACACACACATATATTTCAGCACTTTCTATGACTTGCACCCTGTGTGTGGCAGCATGTGTTTGAGCGTGTTGTAGTATTTCACCTTGAGTAGCGATGTAGTGACTTGGTCTCTGGTAGCCCTGAAAACACAGCACAACCAAAAATGACTCAATATGCATCAATAATAGATATTTAACATCTGCAGTGCAAGATTTATTGTCAAAACGAATCTTGCTTTCACCTCAGACGAGAGAGAGACATTACGAAGCATCTCCAAGATGTTTGACGTAAAGTTAAGAGTATATAGTTTTATTCAAAACTGAATTAGGAGAGTTGGTCGTGCGATTTGACTTTTGCACTTTTACTTGACATTTCTGAACTTTTCAAAAACCAAGCTGCAAAATAATTATGATCCAGAATCTACCGATGACTCTGCATCGCTGCCTGTCACCGTCCTAAGAGCAAAGAGCAATGACAACCACTGAGCGGTTTTCCTGAGGGTAATAAGGCAAAAAATGGCGACTAAGCAAAAGCAACGTTTACAGCTCACAGTGAGGAGTGAGAAACGCTGGTGAGAGGTCGAGATGTGGAGGAACAGTTCATGCAGCCGAGGCCCCAGCAACTCAAAACGTACATTCACCGCGTCGCGATGCACGTGAAGGTGAGAGTGCATGGAGGGATGTGTAAAAAAAACAACAAGCGCGGCATGAATGCAAAGAATCCTCAGTGATACTTACATCCCTGTACAGCCAAATCTACAGCCCAAGCCACAGGCAGAAAGAACGAGTGGAGGAAAGAAAGGAGGAAAGGAAGGAAGGAAAGGAAGGAAGGAAGGAAGAGAAAGAAAGAAAGCACAACAATGTCAGTGAGTGTCAATCAGAAAAAAGAAAAGCTGCATTGATGTAATGGGAGTTTGATCAGGCCATGCAGAAAATAAAACATGATCTCCAGAATGAGAATGAATATAAAGGGCACATCCGGACGTCAGGTCACCACCTCACTAAACACTACTGGTGCAGATTAGATCTATTTCCAGTACAGTCCAAGTTTAGTCCCAGTCGATATTGACTGGATACATCGTGGTGCCCTGTCCATTCATTCTGATTCCAGCTCAATGTGAGCAGCACCATGCCTGCACCAGCTATAATGGAAGTTAATGATACCAGAGAAGAGCATGCGATAAGCATAACAGCATTAAAACAAAAAGCACAACTGTGAAAGACCAACATGCAGATGAGTGTTGTGAAGGTGACAGTCAAGTGGAGGTGATGAAAGATGGAAGATGGAAGATGGAAGATGGAGAGATGGGAAATGGAGAGACGGGTTCGGAAGATAAATAAACACAAAATGAATAGATGGACAGTCCAGCTAAAAGATGGATGCACTAAAATGTGCTTTAATGCTGAGAGTTAGATGAGAAGATCCTTGAATTATGAATCTACAGCCATTAGCCGTTTATCTTAGCTTAACCCAAGACTGGAAACAAGGAGGAACAGAAAATCCACCTACAATGAACCTAAATTCATATTTAACATGTAGTATCTTGTTAGCAGGATTATGGTAAAACTACAGGACGTATTACCACGACACTTGGAAGGATGATCCAGGATTTTCTTTTCTTTTACAAGGCAAGATTTAGTAAATCCTTAAGGAATCATCAGGACTGATATCTGTAAGTGTGGGTTTAATTTGTTGTGGCTGGATTGAAATTTCTTTAAAACTGTGCTTAATCCAAAATCATGATTATCTACAAATCTACGGTTATTTAATGTAAATCACATATGAAGTGGTTTAAATTGTCTGGACGAGTGTAGAATCTATAACCTCAGGATGAAAGGGTGAGTGAATAGACTTGGGTGGAAGACAAGAAGGACACGTGCTGCGTGGACGATGCGTGGGCTTGATGCGTAAATGGTGACGATGGGATGACTAGAAGACGCAATAAAGGTATAGAGGCCTGACATACGAGCGAGGGGTGTGGTTTCGTTGGTTTCGTTGGGAGCCAATAGTAGCATTCGATGCGTTTCCACTTACATCGATGTAGTTGGCGTTGATGTAGTCGGAGGAGGGGTCGTCTTCGATGGGCTGAAGAATAACCCTCGAGTGGTCATCTACAGAAACACACAGGGGGGGGGGGACAGTGAGAGAGGTGACAGAGCAGCGAATGAGTGGTTCCCCTTTTTTAAAAAAATTTTTTTTTCCCATAAAGCCCCTCTGTTTTGGTTTTCTTTGCTTACATGCTATTATGTTCCCGTAGCGGTTCTTGGTGCGGTTCTGCTCCTTCTTGGCGACGTCCCAGGAGGCCGACTGGCCCTCGAAGAAGCTCTGTATCACCAACAACAGACAAGAACATGGGAAGGAAAATTACACGTCATGGATCCTTAAACATACCCCCCCGCGCTGAGGGGGATAGAGGGGCTGGAATGACGGTTCTGCTCTGGTGGCGCTTGACTGTTTGGCAATTTTTCCTTTTATCATTTTAACGTAAAGCATCAAAGTTAAATTACAAAACAATAAAAGCCTAATGTGTCGTACATCAGCTGCTCTGACACTGGAACATCCGTGTCAGGGTTTGTACTTGATAATAACCAACCAGCCAATAACACTTCTGTTACTGCTCCAGGCTCTGGTGTAAAGAAAAGTCCTGATCATAATAATCTTACTTCATACTCCTCCTTAAAGCCGTAGCTGTCAGAGGTTTTCATCAGGTTGATGTGCTGCAGGAGGTCGGCCACTCTGATGGCCGGGTGGAGCTGCCCCGTCTGATAAGGAGACTCGGTGCCTTCACAGTGATACCGAGGAACGTCCAGGAGCCGACTGTTCTCCGCTGCCGAGGCGCTGTGGTTCTCATCTACAAGAGGAAACCAGTTCAGGTTCAATGATAATTTACCAAAAGCTGCTTTTCTCTCTTCCCCACATCAGTACAAACTTGTGTCTCTGACCCAAAACCATCAGAATATTCTGCATTTCCCCACAAACCAGACAAACGCTTTGCCAGTCTGTTTCTTGCCCTTTGTACTCACCTGTGATCGGAACTACAAGTCAAAGCAGCAGAAAAAGAAAAGGGAAAAAGGGGTTTGTGAGGATTTAGTTACAGCTCCAGGTTCAGTTTGACCACTTTACTCCAGCTAAGAGTGCAAACGTACATTTATGATGGAAAAAGACGGGAGAATGTCACAAAACAATGGGAAATGGGCAAACACAAACATAAAATGTGTGGGACCTTTTGTGTTTTTCACTAAAACGGCATCTTTAACCAACATAAGAGACGATTAACAGCAGGACCAGGGGCGTCACTACAGGAAGGAAAGGCCAGGGGGGTCCCAAAGTGAAAGGGGCCCCCAAGAACAGCTGATTCGTTATCTATGTTACCTTAAATGGGTCAGAAACCATCTCGCCACGTCGCTAACTTTCTGCCCAAAGCTTCGTAGTCATCGAGGTTTGGTTGAAATCAAACCACAGATAATAGAACTATTTCTCATATTGTGCAGAAAGTTACAAATTGAATTATGAGTTCAGAGTTTGGACATAATTAACTTTGGAGAAATGAGAAACAGTTTTGAGAGTTAGAGGTAATTCAAGGGTCAAACTTCTTGCGGGATTTCCTACCGCCTCTGTGCTGCGGGGAGGTAATGCGAGGTGACAGTGGAAATGTAAAGACTGACAGGTTGCATAATGGAGTAGCTCGGGGGCTGCGGCACAACCGACCGATTCCATCAACACCACAGTTCATTAACTGACACTGTTTATTTAATCCAGCTGATGCTTTCCTCTGCTCCAAGGACACGGCAGCTCATTACGGATTGTTAAAGGTTTGTTAAGCCCTCATCAGGCCAATTAACGGTAAACTTGACCCGACACCGACTCTTAATTCGTACTTCCTGTTAGTCCCCCCCCCCCCCCCACGTGATGCGATTGGCCGGGACAGATTGTAACTGCAGCCTTCATTTTGTATTAGAAGCTCTGAAACAGTTAATTAACACAGTTTGGTGGCGCGGTGGATTGCAGATGCCTCGAAGACACGTTGGAACTCCACATCGCGCCGCGGCGTCGACACCAGAGTGAACGACAGATAAACACATTGCAGTCGAGCCGGAGACATATCCCAACTTGGCAAAAAACTACAGGTTTCACGGTTCAGATATTCAGACTGGGGCAACAAAACAAGCCTGGGAACTGACACAGATGGCTCGTACTCAGGCAGACGTCTCGATCCAGCGCATTGGAAATAAAAATAAAAAACTAAGACGCAGAGCTGCAGGCACAAAGTTGTTCGCTGTCCCTTGATGTCACAGATTTTAATCGGCGACGCCAACGTGAAAATCTGTCCTCCGCCTTTCAAGCGTCAGTTGCTGTCGTTATTTGGGACAGGAGATGATGGCGTGCCTTAAAACAACGCAGCGCTGTGGAGATAATGAGGTCTCTAAGGGAGAATGGTGGTGATTACTGTGAATATCAATAACGCTCGGTGGGAGACAGAATCCATGGATGGAGTTGGGAGTGATTGAACCCCGGCAAACCACAGGACGACAGATGAAGTGCTTGGCTGCTGGAGGTTTTGTACTGGCCATGTTTTACACAGACAAGTTGGCAGTGGGAGGCAGAAAGAAACTAGATAAAAGAGGAACACACAGTTTAGCTTCCCCTTAGATATCCGAATCCATTGCACTCGTTTCCTTTGAGACAAATCTTAGAAAGTTGCTGTGTTTCCATTTAATTTGTGGTAATACTGCAGTGAACTTACTTAAACACTTAGTACTTTTAATTGGAGATTAAATACAACGTACAGATGCTTCAAACGAGCCAAACGATCCACCTGCACAGGCATAGATGTCAAAGCACGAGTCACGACAGGATGTAATGGAGGCTTTGACCACGTCCGACAGCCACAGTGGGACTTATGTAATGATGCACAGGGACACACAGGACAGGGGCTACAAGCACGGGGGGGGGGGGGGGGGGTCCTTCATGACACTGATGGGTGATCGCTACAGGGCGTTTCTGGTGATGAATGGGATTTGTCCAACCATGCTAGAGGTCTCACCTAACACAGCAGTAGGAACCAGAGGGTCGTTGGGCACTGTAGAAGGAAACATGGTGAGGAGACGCTTTCAATTTCAGCAGAACTCAAACACAGAGGAGGACCAGAAAGTGTGTGTGGGGGGGGGGGGGGGGGGGGCGATTTAGATGCCTCCCAAAGAACCAGGGGAGGAATGTGTGGCCCCTGATGCACTAGATATTCTCCAATACAACATCTTATACATTTATTGGCAAAACCAATCCACAATCTTCGCTCTGTGTGGTCCGGTAAAGCCATGAATTCTTATGCAATCATTTCATTTCTTTGCAGATGATGAACTCTTCTCTCGTTCACATATCAGACCAGAATATTCCCCCTTTCTACAATTCAGATGCCACAGCTGCCACTTTATAAGGTTAAAGGTTAATAACAGCGTTGCTTATGAACCTACATCTGTTGTTGTAGTTGTGCGAGTCCATGAACGTGACGGCCATCGGGTCTTCTCCGTGCAGAGTGCTCTGGTCGGCGTAGCTGCGATCCATGGCGTTCACCATGTGCGTCATTTCCTGCCGCGTGGTTCCGATGGCGTCCTTACGTTTTTTGGCCAGTTTCCTGTCGGGGGGGGGGGGCAGAGACGGACACAGTCAGGCTATCTCACAGACAGAAACACAAACATCAGCCAGCCTGCAGAACACAGCCCTACTGGGTGTAAATGTTCAGATCTTCATGTATAGTGCGATATTGAAATCTTTATGTCTTTTTTTTTTGGTAACAGTAGCTTAGCTGGGGGCTGCAGGCTTCTGATTCAAGATGCAGAGTTTAGAGAAGAAGAAGGGAAGGGAGAAGAGAAGAAGAGATCAAGCAAGGAAAGTAGAGGAGAGGCTTGTTTATAAATGGCAGCATTAAACAGGCTACAGGAACAAAGGGAAAACAGCATCTAGGGAAATGACTTCAAACCTACGGTCAAGAAGCAAAGGGAAAACCTGTTATCAACCTTGGAGCTGGAGATGAGCTGTCAGAGGAATTCCACCTTAACACTAATGTTATTATGAAAATAATAATTTATTATAATTTCTAGTGGTCCGAAACTTTTAATTTAAAAAATGTCACAAGGTGTCTGTGATATCTGATTCAAAACTTCATAACAAAGCAAATATTAAATATAATAAAGACACAAAAATGGGGAAAATAAAATTTGGTTTTCATCTGACAGCAAAGATAGAAAAAAATCCCATTAATACAACAGCAGGGGGGGGGGGGGGGGGGGACTTATGCTCTATTATAGCAAAGGTAAAACCATTTACCAACCAAAGTACCACAGTTAGCATCATATGAGCTGGAGCATGTGAGGTCTTGTCAGTCCAGCGTTATAAAAGAGCAGGACACTGGTTTTTAATGAAATACAAATTTTAGGGATGCCTGATTTTCAATTTTTTTAATTTTAAACTTGCATTTTTCTTCAAAGAAGTTGTTTTACAAGCAACTGAAACTTTGACTCTATCATTTGGCCTGTTACAATCTAAAGGTGTCCTTTTCGGTTTTAACTCCCAGGAAAAGCAACCGCAGACGACTTAATATCTCGAACATGAGAGCATGCAGGAGCACGATGGACCCAGAGCCATAGATATACATCAGTGACGACAACATCTCTACTGGTGAACTGATGTTTTTCATGTTGTGCTCGAGAACAGTAAGCGTCTCACTTGAATTGCAATTTGAGTCCAAACGCGAATTTTGAAAAGAAAATCTCGACAGCTTGAAACAAAATGGCTGCAGCTAATGAACGGAAGCAGAGGATGGATAAAAAAAAGAAAAGAATTAGATTTTCGGTCGTCACAGAATGCATGCTGTGTGGGTTTGTTGTGTATTTTTTTTCCTCTTGACCCCAAAATACACCAACTCCACCTCCAAGACCGCACACACACACACACACACACACAGACACACACTCTCAGCAGAAAACATAGATTTAACCGCTAGCCACGTGTAGCTGTTTGTGTTATTGGTCGTGTGTCACAGAAAACATGAAAGGAGTCGAGAAGGAGAGTTAACTATGCACCACCGTTTGCTGTCAACTGTACAAACTGTAGAGGACGGAGACAAAGAAACAGATATAAAGAAATGGATGTGACCAGAACTAGGGGGGGGGGGATATCATTAATAATTCATTATTAATGATTAAACCATCAGTAATAGTAACTGACATTAACTTAAGGGGGTTTCAAACTAACTACAAGATATAAAAACGGATTAGATGCATCAATAATAATGACTTTCTATGTGTGGCATTGCTGCTTTTGCTTCATTAATTATCTCTATTTTCATGTTGACGATGAACAGTTCTCCATCTCTTTTTAAAGTCAGTGCAGGTTTTGTGGATCTATTTTGGTCACAGAGAGACAGAGAAGAGCAGGAAGTCCCCAAAACACAAGAAGAACCGTACTCGGAGCTACCGACACAACACCAGACCCCGTGAGTCCCAACATGGAGGAGCTGCCTGGTTTCCACCGACAGTGAGAGACGCACTGTGCACGTGTAGCAGAGTTCTACCATGATACCTGTGACTTGATGGGCGGATGGATGATCACATGACTACATGCACACAAAGAGCTACAAGTCACAAGTGCAGCATTCTTTTTTCAAATAACACGCAAAAGGCCCGTGTCGTCCCACTCTGGCCTGCTTTGGTCTGGTTTGTGGCCAACTTTGGCCTTCATGAGCCTGCTTCAGAGCAACTTTGGAGCATGTAGAGGACACCGGGGCCTGAGGCCAATTCACTGTCAGTTCAGTCCCTTTGGTGAAAGACGACATTTCATCAGCTAATGAGTCAACATTGGTTTGTTTCATGGGATTTGATTATGACGGTTAAAACATCATCATTCGCGTTCCGAAAACATTCTGGATGATTTAAGGGTATAGTATAAAATGTGTTGATATAAAAAGTGTTGAACTGACTGACATGAAAGTGAATTGACCCCCGCCCTGGCGAGGCATCAATGAGGATGGCTTTGGCTGGTTGGTCAGAGCTGAAAATGTGTTTTTGTCTTGAAAAAAGTATACTGCATCTTTAAAAGAATAACAACAACTAGCCACTAAGAGTTCGCCCAATAAGGTACCAGCGGCTGGGTGAGCTGATTGTTTGTTTACTTACAGGTAATAAGAGTATGAATAGTAGGTCCTCCTGGGGGTTGTGAGCCAATCAGAAAGCAAAGAATGAGACACAAGGGTCATGAATATGCAAATAAGGACAATACTTGTCCTGTCCCAACCAGCAACAACAGAAACAGAAGAAAACACCTTTCGATTGCTACAACTTGAGGGTCATGCAAGGGGTTGTTGTAATTACTACGGGCCCTATTTCTTTAGTAATAATGTAAACTCAAATTTAATACTGTATAAATACTATAAAACAAGCTAAAAATATTACTACAATTACAACAAACTATCAGGATTAACCTCTCAGCATGCTTCCTCTCCTTTTCGGGTGTTGTATTTAAAGTATTCATGCAATATTTGTCAAATCTGCTTCCTCAAACCTAATTACAGATTTAGCCCCTGATCAGCCAATCGCTCTCGCTGACCCCTAACATTTGGTCAAAGCTGAAAACAGAGCTGTCGGATCTGTAACAGCACGCGGCTCGCTTCCTGTAAAGCAAGCATGATGTCATAGTGATGTCATCATGTCCCACTATTTTAAAGATGCAGTATTGTTCAAAGTTGTAAAGGTTCAATGACGATGACGATTGATCTCCCCAGAAACCTTCGTGGAAAAGAGAGAACGACTGAACAGCTTCACTTCGTGCTCATGAGGGTGACGTGAAAATCACAAATGTGTTCATTACATTTTATGAGTGCTCTGCTGCTACATCACAATTTTGTCATGAATCAATCTAGAAATGTCTGAATCTCAATGTGGCTGAAAACAAACTCAAAATGTGACCAGAAAGTTTCAGGAACTCGTTTTAAGTTACTCGAAGGTCATTTTCTGTCCCAGTCACTTGTTATTTCATCAGGAAACATCTGTTTTATGTTGATGAATGTTTTGCTGCAGCATAATCGAATATATCCTCGTAAATTACACAAAAAAATGAAATAAAAACTAAATAAATGTATAGAAACGTACTTGGAAATATTACGTTTCAAACAGTAATGCTCTTTTTTAAGTTAGTAGATGGATCAACCTGTCAAAAATCAACTTTAGTGATGCTAACGCTGATTCGAACTTGCCTCAGGCTCAGGTAAATGATTGTGGTGTGAGCTTCTTTCACTTTGGTTGAGAACAACAACAGACACTGAACTCGGTTCCTTCAGGCGTTGCATTAAATTACACAACAGTTACATCCTGAAAATGCATTATCTCTCAATTTGGACCAATTAGTAATTAGGCCTGATATCAAAAGGCCTAAAAATCCTCCAGGGACAGATAACGTTCAGTCAAACAGGTTTTTAGGCCACTGAGCGCAAACTGTGGATCAAACACAGGCGATAATATGTCTCTGGACGGCTTCCTCAATAAATACAGTATTTATAAGCTACACTTTAAGCTCAGGGCCTCACTTTAAGATAGACAATTACACTTTGACACTAGAGCTGCGTGAGCCGGATCACATGAATCCATTACGAGCATTAGAATGAAAATACGCATGTCAGGAGCTGCAGGAGCGGATAAGTGCAGCGACCAGAGTTCAGTTCTGACCGTGATTTAAAGTCTAATTGTTTTTGGTTTGCTGAGTGAGATTGGGCTCCGTGGTTGAGAGAGAGTTGTCCTGGTTGTTCTATGTGACACTTCACTATTCAAACCAAATCCTGTAATGAAGTTTTTATAATGTCCAATTTACAGAGTGGCCAATAAGCATTTCACCTTGTTTTTAATCTAACTTTACTCTGTACAATTACTTTTCATAATAATATGAAATAAAAAAGACTTGACATGAATGTATCTGTTGAATTAAATTGCTAATTAGTCTCATTTTAACGAGGCACTTAGTTTCCCTTGACAACAGCTTCTTTAATTTAACGGTCACGAGAAGAGCGCCATGTTAAGGGATAGTTAATTACTGCAAACAAACACACTTAAGTTATAAATGTGTTTGTGCACAAATTCAACCTAATCTGACCTCACTGTCACTCTCTCTGTTTTCTTACCAAAGCCAATAATTCAGAAAATTGGGTGTTGACATTTGAATTTTGCTGATATTTTCCTACTGTATTCTAACCATAGACTGTATATAATATTCTAACGACCCAGCAGCACTGCAGTGGTTCAGGAATAATGCTGCTCTCATGTAAACAGCTTCTGGAGACACCAAACGACTGCTGGTGCTTCGTGGACAAACACTAGTGAAACCGTTTTATTGTAGAAATAGGACGATAACTCTAATCTTCACCTTCTTAATACTTTCTGAGAAACGTTCTGATAAAACACAGAATGAACACCAGGTTGTTTTCACACTGTTGTCTTGTGCTTTGCTGAAAAAAGGACCTGTGTGATTCAGCTTCTGTGTGGCGCTCATGCTGTGATTCTTCTCATCCACCACATGGGGGAGCTCTGAACCAAGTGAACACAACAGAGGCCAGAAACGTTCCAGCGACACCAGAACCGACTCCGACACCTCGAGATGCTTCGGAGACGAACAACGAGGAGACACTGATTGTTTCTAAATATTATTTCAGCATTAATGTTCACTTATTTCTTTCTTTTCTTTTTCTCTGAACAAGGCTTAATTATACCTGCACTTTATTACACTGAATGAGAGAGAACTGCTAAAACAAAGTCCGTGTGCTCCACTGGCTTCCAGTAATTACTTCTGTGTTTCTATCGGACGTTTTTATGTCTTTGTTTCCATAATCCATTACTCTGGTGAAGTTACTTGACATCTTCTGCTTGAGGATTGATTTCACCTGGTTGTTTAGTCTCGTTTGTTTCATAAGCTGTAGTGTACAGAGAAAATAAAAAGATAAACCTCAGATCTAAATCACAACACATCAAAGCAGCAGTTCCTGATTTAGAAAATATAGATTTCTGCGTGGATCTGGTGGAAGATAAACCTTCAGCCTTTGCGACATGTCAGTGATGAGACCGGTTCTGAGGGGAGATCAACGTTAATGGTGGATGGATGGAAGATGGCGTTACTACATCAAATACTGGACCAACACACAACAAGAGAAATGGATTCAGGTGCACGCCGGTGTCCACGTGTTCTTGCATCTGCATGCGTGTCGGTGTGCACGTGGAGCACTGTTCACGTGAACTTCGTCAAACTCCTCATTAGGTCACGTGTGATGTCATATCACTCACCTCTTCTTGACCAATAGGATGGCTACCAACACCAGCAGAATAAAGACGAGAACCCCCGCACTGATCCCAGCGATCTTTACCACCCGGTCCGTCTGTTTAGCCGGGTCGGGGATGACTTCTGGCTCCTCGGTAGCACCTAGGTAGGGACAGTAAGAAAAACATCAAGCCTGAGCCTCTAACGTACCATCATCAAACCGCCAGAAGTTTACATTTTGTAGTATTACGAGCAGAAAAAATAATTAAAATCGTAAAAACCTCATCAAATGAAAACATCCATGAACTAGAATGGCACTCGGTGAAGCTCATACCACCACCAAGGCCAAACAGTCCAATTAAACTCAATCAAAATGTACCAAGTTTCAAACACTCATAAATATCAGTCCCTTAAATCAACATCCAGGCATTATTCCCAGGGAAATCAGTGAGAACGTTGAAAAACATCTAACAATGTTAAAAGAAGTGAAAAAATATTCCTGGATCCGGCCCCTGATCCAGATTCACACCAAATTTGACCAAATATTTCCCGGAAACAATTCAACATCCTCCGACCAAGTTTCGCGGAAATCCGTCCGGTTGTAATCTTGCTTACAAACAAACAAACAAACCAACAAATGGATAGCCACATCCACAAACAAATCTATCAAGTATTAAGAATTTAACCTAAAAGCTTATTAGTGTAATAAACGGAAAGAAAATCTAACATTTGAAATCATCAGTTTCACAAGCTTTAGCATCTCCTTCCTGTAGCCGAGTGAGTTTATGATACAAGAAGAAAAAGTTCTAATCACACAAACCTTCTGTATCAGTTCAAATAAAAACCAAACCCACCAGTAAAATAAACTTTCCAGGAGCCCTGAAGCTGCAGCTCAGTAAACCGTCTCCACATTTGTGTATTTTCCCTCACGTGGCACAGTCTGTGAGCCAATAACACAAATAATGTCAGATCTTGGCTCGATTCTGAAGTATTTACACAAGCCGGCGTCACCTCCGGCTGGCACCTGGCAAACACTGCCACCTGAGCGACCGGCCTCAGGGACGATCTCTCCCTGAAGACGTCTTCAACAGAATGCCCTCACATCGGGGAAAGCGGTGAGCGCGATATGGAGCAAGTCCTGATGAGCCGTTTAATCAGGGAGGTTTAATCCGGCCTGTGCTGGAGATCAGGTAAATATCAAGACTCTAGATATTCAGTGTAAAACAAAGCCAGACAAATGTCACGGTGAACGTCACGATGCAAATAAAGTGAGAGGGTTTGTTTGAGCAGCTTGTTTGACTCATAGATGGAAATATTGACATTAACAGTAATTTTTGCTGTTGTACAGAACCAGTGAACTCTGCACACCTACTACTCCTCCTCCTCCTCCCAGCTGCAGACACACACACACAAATAACAACAGACAATGTGTATATGCATAAAGAAATGTTGTTATTTGATTGTGTGTCTGGTACTTCGTCTTTTCAGTGTATTTCAGGCATCGTGCACTCATTTGAAAATGTGATTTAACCTCGTCTATTACATGAACTCAAACTCGTTTCTGTTCCTCATTCAATTCAGCGAATTGACTCAACTCTCAAAATTGTGTCTGTTTGGAAAATCATTTTTTTTAATAGACAGACTGAGGTTAAAGCCTGTTGATCATAGACAGAGAGCGAGAGAGGCGAGAGAGAGCGAGAGAGAGCGAGAGAGGAGCGAGAGAGAGCGAGAGAGAGCGAGAGAGCATCTGTTTTCATGCTTCTGAGCTCTACTTAGTGATCCGATCTCATAACGCCAGAGCAGTTCATACTGCGACGTAAGAACATTATCATGCATTATGATAATCCAACACAAAGACGTGCACAAAACTCAACATAATGCAATACGTCTATCAAATAATAATCCACTTCTAAAAGCTGAATAGCAACAAGATGAAAAATAATCTGCCTCTTTCTCTTTATATCTCTCAATATTTGTGACCTTAACATATTGTGGAGTTATAACGTTTTTGTGGCACTAAAGTCTTTGGCATGTGCTCGTCCTCGTCCACAGTTATTACGCAACAATATTACCCCGGCACACTGTGTAGGTTTGAGATTGATGGATGAAGTATGAGCAGAAATGTCAGGTGAAAAGAAAATTGCTTTTATAAGATAATTATTCTGTATTTTTCTTTCCGTCCCGCTCTGAATAGTTTATATTTACGAAATGATGTTTTTCATTAAATTCCTCCTTTGTTTGTATATTTCATGGTCACAATACAAAATAAACTAACTCAAAATATATCCTTATTAATTTATATGCATGAGTTTGTGAAAAAGAAATTATTAAAAAATATCTTAACAATATTGGCCTCAAAAATCAAATATCTTGGTAAATTTATCTTGAATATTTAGTCACCAACGAATCAATAGTTGTACATTAAACAAAGTTTAAAAAAAATCTGGTTTGCTTAATGGATAACATTTGCATAACATTTGCAGGTTTAAACATCTTTTATAACTGACCAAGAAACCTTTGGAATAAGGAAAAACAAACTTCACAGGGTTCTGAATCTGACCTCATAATGTCGGCGGTAGCTCTTAATGTCTGCAAAATTATCCAGGTCAGTAAACTAACAATCATAACAACAAGTAACACACACACCGACACACACACACACCGACACACACACACACAGACAAAAAACACCCTGAGGCAGCAATGACAATACACAATACCCCAGATGACCTAATAGGACCATCATCACTTAATCCTCCATCCCGGACGCACGGTTGAGCACACACACACACACACACACGCACACACGGACATAAAAAAAAGAAGGGACAGTCGTCCGACCTCTCTGTCCATTAGAGCGTCTTTCTCCCAGTTATTAAAAAAAAATCTAGAATCCTGTCTAAAGTCTCTGAGCTTCACTCGACGCCCTCAGGCCACAGAGACCAGAGACCAGAGACCAGAGCTTTCTCTCTTTCTGGCAGATTGTGGGTGAAGAAACCACCTGTTCCAGTAACTACCTGCACCAGCAACTGCTTCTCTATGGTCAGGCCCCTGATGTCAGATGGTAGTGATGATGATGACGCTACTCTCAGCTGGTTTTAGCCAAATAACTCGCTTTGTTGATTAATCAATTCCTTGACAGATAAAAATGAATTGGCTCTTTATAATTTATTCAATTTTCAAGCCAAAATGCCAATGGGAATTACTCAGTTTCATATTAATATATTTCTATATTTTTGAGTATTGATACAACCATTTTCAATACCAACTATAAAATGATTGGCGGTTAAATTGATCCTGAAAATAATCAATAGCTGCAGCCTAAGTTGACTGTTGTTTGACAGACAGACAGACGTTACCGTTGTGTTCTACATAGAGCCACGTAAACATAAAATTCCTCCTTCTCCTCTGTTAAAAGCTCTCCGCTGCACAACCACACATCTGTACACATCAGTTTCAATGAAAACATGTTAATGTGTTTTTCTGTTTATCCCCGTTCTTACTCCGCGCGGCTAAACTCTGATCCGTCAGCCACATTTCTAAACATCTTTCCTGAAAACACTGTGTGTGCACACGTGTGTGTGTGTGTGTGTGTATGTGTACTTGTGCGAGGTTGCCCCGGGGATTAACTCCGCACCATTTAAAGCCAGTCTGATAATCTATAAACATATGGCCACTTGGAGAAGCATCAAACGTTAAACTCCCGAGTCCAGTTAAATGTGCAGATAGACATACATGACGTTAACATGTTTTCTCTCGCTAGCAAGCACAAATATGATCTTATCCTCTCTAATGCTCTTAATACAGACTCATCTCTGTCAAACACCACTCCATTCAGAAGTAAGGGACTGAGAAGATTATGAACACTGACTGCATCAAACAATCTGTCACTGGGATTCAACCAGATAAACATCAACCAAACCAAATACATACAAATATTTCAAACTCGGCTTAAGCATTTGATCTTGAAAGAGATTTGTGCTCTCACCTTTAGTCGCCAGCCTCAGACATTGGGTTTTAGTTTCCTGAAGAAAAAGACACATTAAGACCAATAAGTCCACAAACCAACACAGTGAAGCGTGAAACCAAGAGAATGTGACTTTATCTGTTAAGAGCAACCTCGTGTTTATTTACCCGCTCTGTGCTGCTAACAGCCTGAAAGTAGATGTTGTAGTTCTTCCTCGGAGCCAGCGGAGGATTCCAGAATCCCTGGAGATAAAAACATAAAAGGGATTATCGACTTTATATAAAGTGAAATACAGGCACTGAGATTTCACTTGTTAACTCTTCTACAGAGAAAATAGTCCAATTCTCAATATCTCTAATTCAAACGTTTTAACGTGTTATATCTCATTTGCATGAACTGCACTTGCTTGAATTAAGAAATTCCACGGTTACGGGTTTGTTACGACCCTCTTGATTGTGAGTGTGCTACTCAGTGCTTCCCTCTGTATCATATCTCATGATTTAACTATGATTTATTGCTTCTAACTTGCCTGATACGTCTTGTTGTCTCCCACAGTGAAGGGGAGCGGCTCAGGCAGGTTGCTGGGGGAAAGCTGGGCGGCATAATAATACGGAGATCCACCACTGGACGCACTGTGGTAGGAAACTGGGACCTGGGGAAGATGATTTATTAAGAAGATGTTAATAAATCTGAGGTAAACAAAACGACATCATTGAAATTATAGCTCAACGGACAAGTTTTTTCTGAAAATAAAAGCTACTCTACTTTTGCAGTGGAGAAGTATGTTTGCAAATAAACACATAGAAAAGCTTTATGTAGAAAAGATGCGATGTCCTGGCTTCTTACATCTACTGTAGAAACAGATTAATAATCACCTCGTAACAGTCAGAGGAAGCTTGGCGTCGAGTCCGCTGGGGATTCACCTCCTCCACCACAATCTGGTACGCACTGTACACACAAGTAGACAATGTTGTCATTATTTCAATTATTTTAATACACTCATATACACAAGACAATAGAATGAAAAATGAGATATCAATCAACTCTAATTTCAAAAACAAGCTCTGTAGTTGCATGTTTATGTGGTAATCTGATCCCATGCTAATCCTAGAAAATAACAAGTGCAGCGTATTTGTTTTTGTTTTCCTTTATGCTTTAATTGTTGCTTTACATTAAGGATAAAACCCACACTGGACAATATGCAACCCGACCTAACACCAAAGGTGAGAAATATGAATTCTAACCACACACGTACCTTATAGGAGCTCCCTTGGCCTGCGCAGGTTTGAGCAGGACAGTGATGGTTGTTGCGGTTTCATTCAGAAAAGCCTCCGACCCGTCGTACTCATCGATTGTCGGGGCTGAAAAACGAGCACCAGAGCGTTCACGTCACTTTCCCTTCTATCTAAACGTGATAATAAAACATGAAGCATCAAATCTCATTGTCTACCTGAGATGTTAGTTGACACGTTGAGCGTGGTTGCGGGACCAAATCCCTTGGAGGTGGACGCTCGTATAGAGAGATGATACGTGACGCCCGGGTGGAGCTGGGGAAACAGGTGGTAGGTTGCGTTCGAGGGCAGAGACGCCGTGAGGCCCGGCCGCTGCAGAGGCACCGAGGGGTCGAATGAACGTATGCCGCTGTAGCTGATCTGAGGCATTGCAGAAAGACAGAAACAAGTTTTTAATATTTTTTTCCCCAACATGTGGCTCCTTCATCAGCTCCTTCTACTGCTGCGGCCGTCAGTACCTCGTATTGTATGATGATCCCATTGGGCTCAGTCGGTTCCTTCCAGTGGAGAAGAATTCTGTCTTCAAACGGAGTGGCTCTCAGCGACTGACTGGGAACTGCACCTGGAACTGTTGACATATACACAGAGACAATTATTCAATGCGAATGGAATTAAGATACTGTCCTCAGAATGAAAGAGATCCACCAACGACAGGAACACACACATACCTGTAAACATGCTCTACAGATTAAAAACAGGCATTTACCATCTTCATCAGTTTGAATGACGGTCTCGTCGCTCTCTTTCCGTCCCTCTGGATTGGTGAGGATCATCTTCAGGCTGACGTTGGTGTAGGGCGGCAGGTTCCCCACCAGGTGGCGTGGTGCTGAGAAGGAAAAAAACATGTTTAACGATTATTTATTATTGATTTAGTTTAATAACCAAAGATATTCAGTTTACAACAATATAAAGCGGTAAAAAGCTGCAATTCACTAATCAATCAACAATGAATTGTTTTAGCACAAACTGCATCAATATCGCTCAGATCAGTATCAAAGGTCAATCTTAGCATAGATGGATAACATTTTCAACAACATTCAGTTACTAGTTTTCAAGGACTCATTGAATTTATATGAAATTGTGTTTCATATAAAAGTAATTTGATGCATTTTAATCTTTATTTCTGAAAATAACAGAGTCAATGCTCCCACTGAGAATCAACAGTCCATAAATAAGCTGTTGTCTTATTAATCAGACGGTTTTAAATTGGTGTTTAATCAATAAGTTATGAACAATATATTTACTTAAAAACCCTCATAGTTTTTGTTGTATAATATAAAATAGCAGTGAGTAAAACTGCACGTTGGGTCGTACCTTTAGGGTCCATGTCCAGACAGTCGGCCTTGCTGCGGTTGCTGGACGTCATGTAATGGTAACAGATGGTGACGTTGAAGGTGTGACAGCGGGTGATGTTGTAACCCAACGACTCCCAGTCCACGGCGATCAGACGGGACCTGGTCTCTGCGATCTTCAGCCTCTTGGGGGTTCTCATAGGTTCTGCAGGAAGAGGGAACACAGAGGGAAGGTCAACCACCATGACGAGGAGCGGCGGCGGCGTTACGGGAAACGTTTGACCATTTTGTGATGAATCCACACGCAGAGAGACTTCAATAAACTTTAGAAGGTTTATAATTAATGTGCACGCTACTTGCAAATGTACTTGGTCTTGCCCAAAAAAAGCCCAAGAGAGCTGAGTCAACTGTTTCCCTCTATAAAACGAGGGTTTTACTAACATCTATTCCGGCTCCTCGCTGCCATTCAACTGCTCCTCAAATGCAATAACTTCTACGAGGCACGTCTTTGATTTCCATCTTTTATGTGTAATCAGGACTGTTATAGTCAATATAATCTCCTCTCCCGCCGGCCTGGGGCTTTAATTACCTTAACTGGCTCATTTAACTGGATCAATAACCCCCCCCAGCCCCCGTCCACATCCCACCAGCCGAGCGACTCCAGGCCACACAGCCCGGCATTGAGATGTAAATGGCCGTGCATCCTCGCACCACTGGTGGTTTCCTCAGCTATTCAACAGTGAGGGTGGACCACCTCACACAGAGGAGCTACTTCTGAGGCTCCCCATCTGCATGGAGGACCTGCCCTTCTCTGTAGGAAAGCCATTATCTTCAGCAGCCATCAATCGTTGCAGAAGAGCGATTTCTCGAGTGGGGGGGAACCACTTCTCCGGCTCGAAAAAAGATATCTCTCAATCAAAGCGGCTGCTATTACTCCACAGGACAAACTGCTCCTTCTACTAATCACACAGCGGTTACCACTTGATCTACAAGAGTTAAAGTGGAGCGTACACATCTGTGTGCGAGTGTGTGATGACATATATTTTTAAAAAGTGGAACTAAACTTTGGGGCTTGAAAAGTGTAGTTTTCTGTATTTTCATCCTCTGCAGAAATCACACGTTTGTGTTCACAACACATCGAAACCGACGTTGGTTTAATTCGGGGCTGGCAGGAAAAATCTGGAGAACGTCCTGAGCAAGTGACTCAGATATGTGTGTTCTCACATGCAGCCCCTCCAGAAAACTTCAGGAGAATATCCAGACTTCAGTGCATGACTGAAAGCAGCTTTATATATGTTTTAAGACATTTTTAGAAAAGGTTTTCTTGAGTTAATTGGGGGGCATTAGGTTATCGTGACAAAGAACCCTGAAAGAACACACAATGTATTCAGGATCAATAAGAGCCCATTATAAATATGCCTTCATTAACTCTGATACTGATCTTTGAGATTGGCTCTGGACAACCCTGGGTGACCAAAACAAATTTAATTAAAAGTTCTGTTTACTGTTCCTTGTAATGAACTGACAAGATTTAATTCACAGTGATAATCGTTTTTATCACCTGGTGATGTTCTGTCTCTGCCTCGCTGTCACCCTCCTGCTCCCGTCGTCCTTCCCATATATGAAAATCTCATTTTAAATACAGATGCAAGTCACTCCACAACCCCCTTCTTGTCTCATTTTCTGTTTTTCCCTGGGTCTCCCTCTCTCGGGGGAGACAACACAAGGACACAAACTTGTCGCTTGTTCTGACAGCCCATTATCTGCCTGTCACTCACACACACACACACACACACACACACACAGACGCGCACAAATGCACAGAAACTCACATGCACGGCCAAACACGCAGAAAGGCTTCGGGTTGTGACCGAATCAAGATTAAATCTGAGCCGAGCATGTAAAGGTTTATTTATGTGCGTGTGCATGTGTGTGGGTGCGCGTATGAGCCTGTGTGTGTGTGTGTGTGTGTGTGTGCAGGTCTTAATAAAACTTCTGTCAATAAGAATGCATTGTCAAGGTCAAACGTGCACTCACTCACAGAGCCGAGGGCAGAATACAGATTTGAGGTTTGTCATTTAGATGTAAATTGCTCCCTAATAAAGAGACATATAGACATGTGAGAGGAAACCGAAAGAGAAGGAGCACAGAGAGAGGGATGGAGGTCGTGGAGTTCCTCCGACGGACAGGTAATCGTCTGCCGAGCTGCTGCACAAATATTATTGCTCAGCGGCGTGTGTGTGTGTGTTAATAGCTGAGGGGTCGAAGCATTTCATTTTAGCCTCAACCTGTTATTAGATGGTTGACATTTAAATAAAGTGAGAGGGAGAACTGAGGAGAAGAGGGAGAGGGAGGAGAGGAGAGAGAGGAGAGAGAGAAGAAGAGAGAGGAGAGAGAGGAGAGAGAGAGAAGAGAGAGAGAGAGAGAGCGAAGAGAGAGAGAGAGCGAGAGAGAATGAAGCGAGATGAGCTCAGCGCATGAGACGTACAGACTCGATATCTATATCGCTCTTCTCCTATCTCTCTCTCTTCTCTCTCTCTCTCTCTCTCTATGCTCAAATCAATACTTGTGATCCTCATCATAAACCTGGCTATTACACACACGCACACGCACGTACGCGACTGTGGGAGTGCAGGGCAGTCTAATAAATTGTATTGATTTCATGGTCTCTTGATGCTAACAGTGCTTCACACTGATGGTCCTCAACGTGGAATTAAAACAAAATATATGACTCACTGCCTGTCTGACAAACACACACACATATAAAGAAAGGAAGAAAGAAAGACAAGAAAGACAAGAAAGAAAGAAAGAGTAAAAACAAAGCCGTGCATGTAAAAATGAAAGTGGGTCTGGAGGGAGTGAGGGACAGATAAAGGGAGCAGAAGATGACAGAGGGAAAGAGAGAGAGAGAGAGACCGAGAGGGGGAATGGGAAAAGACGATAACTAGTTTGGAACGTGGCCAGGGCGAAGCGGGACCCGGTCCAACGGTAAACCACAGAGGCTGCCTTGTCCTCTCCTCCTCCGGTCGACAGACAAACGGCTGGATTCATGTTGGAACTAAAAGGCTTTGTTCTCCACAGATGGAGCTTTGAAAACAATAACAATACCAATAAACACCAACAATAACACCGAGCACGGCAAGCTTCATATCAGCACAATCCAGAGGTTGGAATTAAAGAGCGCACAACAAGAGAGAGAGGAAATAAAACTAAATTAAATAGAACTACGGTGAGGGCAACGACAAAAGCAACAACAAAAAAAGTCTCCTGCATCATGAACAATTAGGAAGAGCCAAGAAATATAGAGTAAAGGAAAGAGGAGGAAAGAGAGCGGAGCCTGGAGAACAGAGGGAGGGAGAGGGTGAGGGGGGGAGGAGGAGAAAGGGGCGACAGGAGACGCAGCCAAATCCAAGTTAATCTGTCCAATTAGTTCCTGGTAATCCTTCCACTGTCATGAGGAAGACAAATGAAACTCCGCTCATTCGTTCTCATTGTCTCCGTCTCCCTGGACCAGATTTCAAAAACATGAAAGATGCACATTTCAGCCGGACCATGTTTTTCAATTTGCACTTTCAAGCCTCGTGGACTCTGATCTGCCGACGCTGAGGTTAATTACGGGGGGGAATCGTTTTGAAATCAGGACGTTCGGAGCGAGAGAACTAATTCTAACTGGTGATTGATGATGACAGAGGAATGCTCGTGAATAAGAATGACATTTCAAGACATCTATATTTACAAAGAGAGGTAAAGAGGAGAAATGAAATTACTCTTCTAAGGAGGAAGCTGGAGTTTCTTTGTTATTAGTATTACGCAAAAACACTAATTTCCGTGAAATGAAGGCCCGACCCTTAAAGCGTCGCCCTGCTGACGTCGCACGTGTGAGTTTTCACACGTATGAAGAGGAACATGTGAAATATTGTGTGTGATTCCGACAACCTCGGTGCTTGTGTGTCTGAACATGTGCGTTTTTGTGATTCCATTCTTCCATTAATCCAAGTGATGCTGAGTTCGTGCAACACAGGAGAAATACTGTGACTCCTCTGAACTGTGTGTGTGTCTGTGTGTCTGTGCACTTCTATACTTCTTAGTGCATCTCTCTTCTGTGAGTGCCCATGCCCGTGTAAATATGGCTTTAGAGTGTGTGAGTGTGTGTGTGTGTGTGCGTGTGCGTGTGCGTGTGCGTCTAACCTGCCATGACCAAGAGGTTTTCAGCAGAAAATTCAGGATTTGGATTAAAAGCTACTTCATCACCTTCCTCTGTGTCACACACACACACACACACACACACACACACACACACACACACACACACACACACACACACACACACACACACACACTCTATGTGCACACTCTCACGAACTCTTCACTTCAAGTTGATTATTTTTCACCCTTTAGACAAGAGCAATAAATCACCACAGAAGGAAAATCGAGAGGAGTGGGAGAGCAGCGGAGACGGAGGGGAGCACGGAGAAAGAAGCAGAGATAGAAAAGAAATCAAAAAGAAGAGTGTGGAAGAGAAGGGAGGAGATGAAACGCTGCCTCGCGTCACAGTAACTGCTCTGCAGTGTGCGATTCCTGCATTTGATCAAACTTTATTGGTTTTTAATTAAGCAGTGTTTAGCGTGGTGATAGATCGGGTCCATGTCTGGTGTTTGTGTGCGTGTTCCATCGCGTTGCTGAGCGAGCATGTCTTCATCACATTGTGTCGGACTAAATATTCAGTAAACTACAGGTGGTGGGATCAGACCACACAGGAGACGCAAAGGAATCATTAGCATTTAAATAACATTTCTAACCTGCGTGTGCCTGTCGCTCAAAACACCAAACTCTGGGTGTAAGTCTGAACTATTTAGGTTATCTTGATGTGGACATGTGGACATGTAAACTGTATATTAAATTAATTTATACAGTAATTCATAATATCTGGTTGTGTGGTTCAAAGGTAGAGGGGGTTGTCCATTAATTAGAGGGTCGGTGGTTCAATACCCGGCTCCTCCAGTCCATGGGAAAACTACTGTACCCCACATCGCCCCTTTGGCCGAAAGTAGTTTGTAATAGAAAAAGTTCTGCATACAGAAGTAATGTATGAATGGATGGGTGCATGCCACTGGTACTGGATAAGACTGAAAAAGCACAATATAAATACACTCTAATATTTATTATTGACCTTTTGATCAATACTACTCTCGTATCCTGGGAAAAAACTGAAATGAAATCCACCGACCAGCTTCAAAGCTCACTAGCTAACACCATGAATTACCCAGACTGGGGCAGGCTGCCATATTCTAATTTGTTCTGTGTGTGAGTGTTCTGTGCCGTTGCTTTATTGTAGAACCGTGTGCACATTATATCCTGTTTGTTTAATCTGTGTGGAAGTGTAGACTCTTCACGTTGGGGATTTATCGTGGGGGGGGCGCGGCGGGAGGTTATGTGCTATTTCTTGGTTGGCTATTGTCTCTGCAACTAACCTAAGCCACTGGGCATGGAGCTGGGATGTGGGGGGGGGGGGGGGGGGGGGGGGGGGGTTTGGAGTGGACGGCACTGTGATGCACACTGACCCAGATTTATCCAGGCACTATCACAGGGACACACTGGAAACCACTGAGCCTCACAACCTCCCAGAAATGACTAGAGCTCGAATCCATATATCTGATATGAACCTTACATCAGTATGTCGATATGAAAACCTGTATTTTACAGAATAATCACTGCAGAAAAGAGATTAAGAGTATTTCCTATAACGTTGAATGTCTTTTTCAGCCTTGTTTTGAGAAACTATCCCAAACTGTGGAATAGATTCACTCAGAAGTGTCATTTAAAAAAAGATCCTTTTATAAACTGAACAGGAAACTAAGTGATGTCAGCACGAGGACATTTGCTTTAGTGTCAGTAAACGCATTCGAGCAGAAATCGCTCTGAACACGATGAAAGATTTCTGATCATGTCTCGTAAACTTGATTATTTTCTCCTCAATAGACAGAAACTATTCAGATGCACAGGATGATTTGATTCTCTCAACTCATAAACCCCCCCCCCCATTCAACTGCTTTGGTCTGATAATCAGCAGATTACGACAATGACGTTAACGGCTTTAACACAAACGTGCTCCTGCGTGAGGGAGGACGAGATTAATTTCCTCTTCCTGTCAAACAGGAAACTGTTCAATACACGAGTCGCCTGAACAAGTCTATGACTTCCTCAATAAAAACACACACACACACACACACACACACGAAGGTTCATTCAAGCAAACACACACACACACACATGTTGGCAGACATCAGTCAGGCCCTGTGGTTATGAGTTTTTCCTCAGTTTCATCTTTCTCCAGCGCTCTTTCTTTTCCAGCCTTATTGTTTTTCATCATCTCTCCATCGCTCCCCTTTTCTGTTTCTCATTCAGGCTCATTGTTTCTCTCTCTGTCTCTTTCTCTCTCGCATCAACCCGCCCTCCCTCGCTCCCTCGCTCCCTCGCTCCCTCGCCCTGTCTCTCTCCCTCAGGCTAGCTGTGTTTATATTTCAGTCGTTTATTTCTACAAATGTCAGACAGTGTTTCTGCCCTCCGTCTATTGATCCACAGAGAGAGGGAGGGAGAGAAAGAGGGGGAAAGGCAGCGACAGGGAACGAAGTAGAAAGTAGAGACATGCAGAGGGAGGAACGGGAGCAATGAGAGAAAAGAAGGGGAACGAGGTGAGAGGAGAAGAAATAAAAAGAGCAGGATAAAAAACGAGGGAGGTGGAGAGAGCAGCCAGTATTTTAAATCACTCGTTCTCTCAGATCACGGACCGACTCTCCCCTCCTTCCTTCTCCACTTGTATCCCTCGACACATCCCTCCTCTGCTCTCACTGCCTGCTCACAGTACAAATATCACTCCCCCCAACTAAAATATAGATACACAGATAAGAAAGAACAGACTGACAGACTCACACACAAGGAAAAAGGCTGTGTGCACAAGCAGACATAACTCCCACTAAGTTTCCTACGGAATCCAGTTTATCGTGATTTAGGTGGACATCCATCTTTAAAACCCACTTTCTACAAAATACATTATAGCAAATACTGTATAAATCACGTATTATATCTATTGCTGATATAGATTTTATTTATCTTTGCCGTACTTGATTTATTCGTCCGTTTAGCTCAGTGCACAACTGATGCATTTCTCCATGTTCCTCCACAATGAGTCACTCCTGGCCTACCTGCACATTTGGTCCTGGTGATGAGCGGTGGTCCGGATTTGCCCGTCCCTCCCTCTCCCGGTCGGGTCAGTAACACTCGGATCTCGTACTCCGTGTCCGGGTCCAGATGCCACAGCTTGTAGTTGGGAGAGTTGACTGCGTGAGTCTCGATCCAGCTGCCGGATGTCATACGGTACTCGACCTGGAGGGAGAGGAAATCAAAGTATTTCTTGTTATGGCTGCTCAGTATTAATAAGAACTTGAGTGTTGATGTTGGGTTTCTTGAGGAAACTTTAATGAAAAGAGCGGCACTAATCTTTTATGCTGAGGCTACATAAACACGTTAGGTTTTCGTTTTAAAACTAAACGATCTCAGTCCTAACTTGCAATTTAGCTACATGTCAGAAAGAATTTCCATCTTTGGTGAAAAGTAGCAGCACAAGATTTCTCTTCTTGGATTGATGAGGTGTATACTTTACCTATAATTTATAATTTCCGAAGTCAAATGAAAATGTTAGATTTGTTTTCTAATCTGTACGTGCAGTAACTTTGGATGAGCCACGCCAGCTGTTTTCCTTTCCTTCTCTTCATCTCCCAACAACAAAAGCCAAAAGGTTTGTTTCCTTACATGTGCCGCGAAGCAGCCGTTTTATTTCTTTAGTTCTCCGCAAACCACACGACTCAGTGAGAGAATCCAATGAACTTGGTACGGTCGCATCCTTGGGGATTTATATTGTATTTTCTTTACAGGGTTACACGGGTGTTGTTACAGGTTATTGTTTCAAATACAGTCCATTATCTCATAGAGAGAACAAACCTCTTTCAGGATAATCGGTCCGTCTCCAAATATGGAGTTAGCGTTGAGTTGAATCAGGAGGTAGGTCGGGCCGACGCCCAGCAGCTGGGGGGGGGCGATGGGGTGCGGAGGCTCTGGGGAGAGAAAACAATGAACGGGGTCGTGAATGGTGGTTTTCAAAGAGATGAATGGAAAGACGCTGAAACAAGGTCAAACTGTAACAGAGGAGCGCTGAGGCGACAACAAGAAGAAGAAGCCTCGTCAGTGTCACGGATGGGAAACGTCAGAACCCAAACGAATATCTGAGACAAACACATAAATAATGGCATCTATACTGAATGATTGATTTAGATTATTTGGCGGTTGATGAGGAAGAGGTGGCACCGCTGAGGAGCTGTGATGAGTTTAAGAATTAATGGTATGAAAGAAGAAGAAGAAGAAGAAGAGTGATTACAGGCTCAGGAGTGATGGATTCTAAAACCGTTTCTGTTGAAACCATAATTAATGACCACGACCAGGAGATGCTCGCTCCTGCTCGTCCTCCCCTGATTCGTCCAATAAATCCTCTCGTAGGTTTCCTCATTTATTGTTATTACACACAGGATCCTGATAATGAAGTCCACCGGTGCACAGGCGGAGAGAATGACAAACGCCGAGTTAACGTCTCGCGCCCCCCCACGCACAAACCTAAAATTGGCTGTTCACAGTGCTTTTTTTTGGGGGGGGGGGGATTTTCTTATCATCCTTTACCTGCTGCAGCCTTATCGTGTATCTCGTGGCATTCAATTCAGACTCTTGTGTTGGAAGAGACGTGAAAATGTCAGTGTGGTCCGACCCAGGCAGACGGCCGTCGTGACTTTTATGTTAAAGTGACTGGTGTGCTCATTCAGACATGAGATTAACATTGCACTTCAGTAATGAGGTGCCTGTCTGAGAGGGGCTGTGAAGAGTAATTGCTCGATAACTGCAATATAAATACGTCTGGATTCTTTCTGCACTCTTCTGCTCCAGCGTCTGACCGCGGCCGCTCACGTACCCGACATCTTCCAATGTAAAACCAATTTCACCAAATGTTTTCTCTCCAACTCATGTGGAAGACCCACGCAGACACAGAACTCACAAGGGGATTTGAACCGGCACCACTTTGCTGTGAGTGCTTTCCACTTTACCGCCGTGCTGCCGTACCCAACCCGAACATGTGTTGTGAAAACTCTCTATGAAAATAGTACTTGAGTGTATCAGAGCAAACTGCCACACGTCTGTGATTGACAAGTGCAACACACACACACACACACAACCTTAAGACACGTTGCATCAAAGGGTCACATACTTGACACAAACGCAGATCAACACAGGCATTAATATCACACACACACACACATGGATATGCACACGCTGTGATTTGTCTCACATACAGTAAATTACCCAGATTTGATCTTTCAGGCACAAACACACTGCTGTGCAATCGGCAAGAAGTTTTTTTTCCTATTATATCAAAGTGAGTGTTATCCAAATTGTGTGCGTGTGTGTGTTACCGTGCATTTGGTTCCATTAATAGTTATATTTTGCATTGCTGTTGTCTCTTTTTCTCTGGATGCGAGTGTTTGTGTTTACTTTTGTGTGTGTGTGTGTGTGTGTGTGTGTGTGTGTGTGTGTGTGTGTGTGTGTGTGTGTGTGTGTGTGTGTGTGTGTGTGTGTGTGTGCGTGCGTGCGTGCGTGCGTCAGAGGTGCAGACAGGGAAGTGTTTTTATAGCAAAAGATGAAACACTAGGTTGACAGCACATGCAACACAACGCAAGCACACACACAGACACACACAGTCAAATTCTGATAATGAATGTTGAAGTGACTTCAGAAAACCAACATCGTCAACACTATGTCAGCTCCCGACGCCATCAAATACACAAAATAAACAACTTGATGATTAATAAACAAATAAAGAAATAAAACTCACTAAGATTTATTCAAGCCAACAAAACAGCAGGTTCGCCCGCTCGCAGCATGTGTGTTAACCTGAATACATGTTTGTGTTCTACTTTAAAAATCTACTGAATATCTAAAAGATGAATAATAGACATAAGAATGAAACAGTAAAGAATTTAAGTGGGTCATTATGTGACTCCAGAGATTGAGCTGGAACGGGCTCGTGCTTTTCATTTCTCTTTTCTTTTTTTTTTTAAATTCTCATCACTTGTCATTTGAACGGTTGACCTAAAAAAAAATAACATAACAAATCATCAATGGTGTTGTTTTTGAGATGGGTTTGTTGTCAGCATCTTTTTTATTATTAATCACGTGTGAACCCTCTCATCATTTGTCACTTTTTAGGTCAAATCTAAATGATAATAACAAAACAAATCAAAAATTGGGAAAACGTCAAAATGTGGGCATTGTTTCTGACCTCACTCGTCTCCTTGATTCATTCGTTTTCACTTTCTTCAATGGTATTAACATTAATAACTCCTGAGGCCTTGGCGGATGATTTAAGATGTTACGATGAAGTGAATAAACGAGAAAAAAAGAAAAGAAAGACGACAAATATATTTCATCGCTGCCCACTAGGCATGTTCTCCTGTTGTCCATCGTCAGCAACCTTGTCAATAAAGTTTAGCTTTCACCGAGTGCTGCTGACATCACTGTGGTTCTCACTGGAGGACGTCTGACCTCCAGGACGGGCGGAGGCCGTGTATGAGTAAGTGTTTGTGTTTCAGTCGGATCAACAGCCACCAGTGGTCACAGGTTTCCTGTAGTTCCGTAACGCCTCGAGCTCCACCTGTCACTATCACTTACAGTGAGAGGAAGTGTGTGTGTGTCTGTTTGTGTGTGTGTGTGTGTGATAGGTTAAAAGGAAGAAAATGACATTTTAGAAGTCGACCATTACAGGTTTAAGACAGTTGTATAAATTCAAGTCAGTTGTGTGTCCGCTGAAGTTAATATGTGTGTGTTTGTGTGCATGCATGTGTGTGACAGAAATGCTGCCGAGCTTTTTAGGCCATGAGTTGTGTGTAATGCAAGCTGGCATGGTGATGTATTGGGTATCGGTGTGTGTCTGTGTGTGTGTTTGTGCCTGTGTGTGTTTGTGCCTGTGTGTGTTTGTGCCTGTGCGAGATACGAGCTGGCGTGATGATGCGCTGTGTCACCGTAGGAACCAGAGGGCACGGCTTTATTAGAGCTCGGCTCTGACCAAATCACTAATGACACACACACACACAAACAAACAAACACACAATCACACAACACAAACGCTGACATATCCATAAACACGCATGCATATACAGACACACACATTCAAATGCAGTTATGTTCACATACATGGTCTTACATATAGACTTATTTACATACATACATACATACACACACACACACACATACAAATACACACTTACACACATTTACATACACATACATACCAATAGAAAGAAAATGTACTGATAAGTGTATTTTTTGTCACATCTCTGCTTCCTGGGGGGGAAAAAAATGTCTTCCCATGCCCCCCCGCTCTTGCTCCCATGATGCACCTCTGTCTGGGAGAATGTGCTTCTCCTCTCTGATCTCGACAGCTCCCGGACACGGAGGGAGAAGCTATTCGCACCATCTCTGTCATCTGCATGTTATAAATATCAATAGACCGGGCCTGCGTGTACCTGCACCGAGGCAATCTCACGTCGCCCAGCGGACCACTTTCCAGGCTTTGAAGATGAAACCCTGGTTTGCTGTCCTCCTGCCAAACATCTCTAATGTACAAAAAGTCGTATTCTGGCAGCTCCCTGCGATTCCTTCTCCCTCTTTATCTTGTTCTCCAGAATCCTACCAGATTCCTCCAGTAACATCCCATCCCTGATCTCTCCGCCTCACGTTACAGATAAATATTTAAATATTCCGAGTAAAAAAACATTAGCAATGCAGTTTAACTCCGTCCATATCCGCGGCCGTCAATGTCCTGCAGGAAGCTGCGAATCTCCGACTCGCACACTTTTCAAGAAGCGAAATAAACACATTCCCTGTTTCTTTGATTTCTCTCTGGCTCTCATCTCCCATCTGATATTGCTAATAAATAAACATGAGGCTCCTCTCCTTTCCGCAGTTATACATGCAGTACTCGTTCTCCCCTTTATTGTGATATCTCTCTAACAAACAGACTCTGGATCAATATTCATAATCACCAATATCCCTCAGAGCTCCAAAAGCATCTTTTCACAGATTGCGAAAGTGGCAGCTTTTTCAACGCCTGGCCATGAAACGCTGCCCTGCTCACTCTATGCATCTTCTTGAACCTGAATCTATTTTCATATATGTAGATTGGTCCTATTCATGTTTAGACACACATCTCCTGCTGTGCAGATTCCTCATCTCTATCATCCTCGCCTTCTCATATTCAAGTAAGAGCCTCACAATAAATAAACATTAGCCACTTATGTATTCTTACTAAATCAGCAAGGTCCTGCAGAGAGAGTGAATCTCTAAAACTACTTCCAGATCTTATGACCAAAGAACACCTTTGCATTCCCGGTGTGGATTTGAACCCTCGCCCCGGGCTGTGTTGGCGTCCTGCTCGGACCACACCACGCCTCCACCGGACAGTGTGCGAGCTCCTTAATCTGAGCCACACCGGCTAATATTCATATTCATGGCGCTCGCTTCTGCTTTGATTTCTCATTTCATTCTCCTCCGCCATCTCTTATGCAGAATAATAACCACGTCCTCAGCTGTTCACATATTCAGACATATTCCTGATTCTGATATGGATATTCTCGGGATAATGAGCTGACTATTTACATTTAACTTTTTCTCACCATCTCCACTTCCTCTGTTTGCATCCCCCCCCCCTCCTCCCTCCCCCCTCCGCTGTCACTCCGGTATCATTCTTTCTGAATCTCTTTTTGCCTTTACCCCCTCCTCTCTCTCTTTGCCCTCCCCCTCTGTCTCTCTCTGGGAGATGAATCGAATGTGTAAGCTATTGGATGTGAATGAATAAAGCATCCCGTCTCAAACACACATTGGTGACACCTTATTAACCACATGTCAGCTGCATATGACAGCTGGAGCACACACACACACAGACACACACACAACACAGTTTCCATTCACACACATGTGCACATTGACACAACTGCAGCAGGCAAACACACACACACACACACACACACACATTACAAAACACAAGGCTGGCGTGCAGACATCTACATACACACACACACCTCTCCTCATTAGCCAGACACAGTGAACGTGCATCTGATTGGAAAGATGTTTGACATTCTAAAAGTTGCAGTGCAAAGTTTGTCATGGCATAAAATACATATCTAAAAAAACAACAACCCAGAAATTGGTCAACAACAGGGTCATGATTTAAATAAATCCTCCAACAAATAGCAACTGTCCACTGTCGAGGTTTCTCAACAAAAAACATGTGGTGTCACATTTTAGCCCCTGAAAAACAACAAATCGCAAAAGAGAAAAACGTCAAGAAACTAAGAATCGTAAAGAACCTCCTCACCTCTGACGATGAGCCCTGCGAAGTTAGACACCCCCGAGCCGCGCTCCGATTGGGTGACGCAGCGGTACAAATCCTGATCCTGACCGGTGACTTCTTTGAGGTGGAAGGTGGCGGCAAAGCGTCTGTGGTTGATGTTTTTGGTCAGAGCCACGGGAATATCTTCTCCATTTCTCCTCTGAATCACAGACGGACAAGACACAGACAGACAGATCAGGTGCCGCAGGGGTCGTGAACGGTTAACTGCCTTGCTCAAGGTCACAAGGCAGCACTGGACCACACACCACACCACTCACTCACTCCCCCCTTCTGCTAACTGACAGCAGGTTTGAAGGTCGACATGACTACAATAGAGCCATAATTAAATCAGGAGCTATTAAAGTCTTAATCATGTTAGCTGCTAGGATGTATGGCCTGGAGTGTGTGTGTGTGTGTGTGTCGTGTGCTGTCGTGTGTGCGTGTGTGCGTGTGTGTGTGTGTGTGATGAACACTGTGAGAATAGCAGATATCTAAAACACGCGAATCTCAAATAAAACCAAACCTTCATGGGAACTGCGAAAATATTGTGTACAACCTTTTTCAACACACACTTCTTATTGATAAACAAGGTGTGCTTGTGTGCGTAGCTTTACCTGCAGCCAGAGTTTGTTGTTGGACGTTTCTCGTCCCGTGGCGATACACTGAAAAGTGGCGTTCTGTCCGGCGTTCACCTCCACGTCCCCGAGACGCAGAAAATGAGGGGATTTATCTGCAGGGAAAATGGTCAAGCAGGGATATTAGAATAAGTTCACAGCAAGGTTGCATTATTCTGTGTTTCTAAATGTGTTTTTCAGTTTCATTTCATTGAGTCTGCTAAAAGTGGAAATGAGGCGACGGAGCCACAGGGAGCTATAGATACAAACGGGTCGGCTTATCACGGACGCACGTACACATTTACGGGCCTTTTTATATCCCCGAGGAGTGTGTTCATTATTACTGCGATTAGATTTTACCAGAGTCAGATGAAACCAAAACACGGCGCTGTGTTGCCACTGGGAGCAAACATCAATGTCACATTCAGTGTGTATAATTCACATAGCCTCCAGTTCTTAAATACTACGCTAAAATATGAGATGAGGCTTTAAACCCTGAAGACGCAGTTCGGCTATGACATTTTTATTCCGGGGAGGTGATTGCAATCATACATAGCAGCTCCCCTGGTGAATGAAAAACACACACACCCATCCACACACACACAAGCTTGCACACATGCATTCATGCACACACAAACCTGTGTGTCCAGAAATGCAGCTGTGAGAATGAATGCTTCCACTGTGGAGACTAAGTACTAATTCCTTTTCAAATACGAGCTCCTTCCTATTAGGAGTGCTGCTCCTCTGACCTCAGAAGACTGAGGCTCTTCTTTTTTATAATTACTCAGATTCCTGCTTCGCTTTAGTGACAAAATGAATGTGCAGATATTTCTTTCAGAGGAATATCGACGAGGTCTGACAGAGACAAGTGCAGCAGCGATACCGGGACGTCAGAACCTGCGTGCGGGGACGACGCGAGACAGTTTATCTCTCTGACTTATAATCAATAGAATCTATTAAGAAACAAAATCGTCGTCAAAGATTCGGTGCCGCCACGAGACAGATGACCAAAAGGAGTTGTAATTGGTTCCTTTCAAAAACATAGGGACCCTCCAGGAACCGGGCCCCTGGCTTTGAATTAACACACGCGTCTGTTAACAGATACAGTTCATCGTCACAACCTTTTTTTTTGGGGGGGGGGGGGGGGGGGGGGCCTCGAGCAGCAAGGAAACACTCAAGCAAAGGAGAGAAGAAGACTCGAGATAGAGTGAGAATTTAAAATGGATCACAGCCCTCATCTCTTTCCTGTCAGCGCCAGACAAGACAACTACTGTTCGCTGTGTGTGTGTGTGTGTGTGTGTGTGTGTGTGTGTGTGTGTGTGTGTGTGTGTGTGTGTGTGTGTGTGTGTGTGTGTGTGTGTGTGTGTGTGTGTGTGTGTGTGTGTGTGTGTGTGTGTGTGTGTGTGTGTGTGTGTGTGTGTGTGTGTGTGTGTGTGTGAGAGAGAGAGAGAGAGAAAGTGCTGAGTGGTCAAAATCTCCTCTCTCCATGATTGCCCTAATACTGTCTCATTTCCCGCTTCACTCTCTCCTGTTCCCTCTTTCTCTCCCTCTCGCAATCTCTTGCTCTCCTCTTTACTTTTCTTCTCTTCCTCTCATTTCTCTCCACGACTTGCTTTCGCATCCCTCCTCTCCGGTGTCACCTTCCCACTTATCTACCCATTCAGCTGCAACAGAAACCATCCCAGGTACAGTCTAATTAGTGGCCAAAGCTATCAGCGTCTATTCAGCGAACTAGGACTAATTGCTGGCATGCTAATGACTCACCGCACGGGTAGCTGAGCACCTGAATGTCGTCGATGGCGATGAAGCCGGCTTTGCTGTCCGAGACCTCGGCTTCAAATATGACCTGTGGACAGAGAGGGTATCCATATTTATTTGTGCTTACGAAACACATCTTTGCAAATAGCACATAACTAAAAGAAGGAAATCACCCGGCACATACAGAGTGTACGAAAAACAAACAAAATACAACAAAAGCAAAAATGTCTGAAACTGAAATGACATAACCTACAAATGCTCTGCTTGCAAATCACAAACCAAATCATGAACTGTGCCTCTGAACTGCAGTTTGAGAAGCATGGGTGATGGATCCACTCTGAATCATCACAGAACACCAGCATTGTGCATAAAACTGGATAAATACAAAGCTGCCGTCCTGACTGCAGCTGGATTTACAGAATCTGGCCAACAAATCAGGAAAAGGATAAATGAGGTACTTTCTGCTGGATCACAGTAATCTCCTTAGGTACACACAAAATGGCTGCCAAAGAAACGATAATAGGTACTGAGAGCCAATGCGGTGAGGTGGAGAATAAAATGTCTATTTGTTTTTCATTATCCTCCCGTTCTGTCTTTTTCGGCTTTATTTCATCTTTACGCGACTTGTTTCCTAAATCGGTTTCTTCACTGGCAAAAATAACACGTACACATTAATTTCTTTACTTTTTTTTGTCACAATAGTTGCTTGTGCAATATCTCCACAACTACAATGATCCCCATAATGTACTTTGTTCTCTAAGGGCTGCTGCACGCTGGAGGATTTTCGACTTTTGACCGATTCTTTAAAAGCGTGGGAGACCAAATACACAAAGATTTAATGGATTTCTAATCTTCAGAGCCCACACACCTGTCGATTTGGTCAGAACGTCAGACCACACACTTGTCGTTTGTAGGAAACGACTTCACAGTGGAAATTCCAGAGACTTGAAATCTCACAAAACGTGCTCAGTACCGCCACCTTCTGAAGTGGAGTGTGGAACGCTCTCTCTCGCTATCGAGGGATTCTGTCGGAGCCGATTATTCGGGATCGGGGAGGCTCCGACTCAATCGTCAGCATTAACAATATTTTGTAAACCCCCCCCCCACACTTCGGGATTATTTGGGCAGATGATGATCCACCACCACGATCTCCATCTACCAACACTATCACTAGGATTCCTTTGCTAACCTGCTTCTCTAAATCCTGTATTTCCAGCAGTGTGTAAATTCTGCATTCAACAGGTGCTTCAGCTCGCCACCATCTCTGTTCATCAACTCCTGGTCTGAATAACGAAGATTCTCCTCAACCAACTCATCCCCCCCACTCGCTCCTCCTCGTCCATGTGTTCGCCCTCCTACTCCCTCTGCTCGTCGTCATCCCCTTTTATAAACATTTCTCAGCCCCTAATTTCTCTCTTTTTGCGTCTCCTCTGTTTTCCAAGAGTGTTTACTCAGAGAGCAGCACTGTAATAAACGGAGGAGGAGGAGGAGGAGGAGGAGGAGGAGGAGGAGGAGGAGGTCGCTCTCAGAAGAGAGACAGAGGGAGAAAGAGAGCGAGGGGGTGAGCCGTTGTTGTCATTCATCACCTGTAAAAGGAAATCTGCCGTGAACTGTTTACCCATAGCTTATCACCCCCTGCTTGTCACACACTCCCCCCCCCCCACCCCCCTCTCTGCCTCCCTCCTCCACCAATCTATCTTGTCTCTCGCTCCTATCATCTTTCACTCATCGCTCAGCGCGGAGCACGGCAGAAAGTCATCAGTTGACTTTTAATACCTTCATCTCTGTCTGTGTGTGACGAGCGGCTCGCTCGCCCGTCTCGCTCGCCCGTCTCTCCCTCCACACTCTGCTGATCATCGCTTGTCATTATGCGCACGTTTGTTTTGGAAGCCGCCACGAAAAATCCAACGTCTCCTTCGTCTGCACACGTGTGTGTATTAGACTTTCTCTTCTTTCTAAATCTACTTCAGTATAAATAAGCAGGGAGGCGTGATTAGGTCAAGTCTCGTGTCATCACTGTGCGGTTTGAACCTTTCTCAGGAACGTGCCTGAGAGATAATAGCTACATGTTATAAATTGGTGCCGTACAATTACAATTCATTTGAACTGAGATGAGGGTTACTGATAGCTTGTGTTGGCAAGTTCTCACGTGGGCCAAGCGGCTGTGAAACGCTGAAGGCTGAGCTCTGACACATCATCACTCCAGAGTCGGGTTGGGTAACGGCAAACATCCTCTTATCAACCAATCACATATATCATTTTGATGTATGCAAGTATGGGCACTGAATCAAAAATGTTTAAACCTGCAGGGAGGGGACTGATTTATTTATTTTTTTACATTCCTTGTTATAGTCTGAATCTGGGTTATCTGTTATAGTCAAAGATATGGCAGCTGGGGCGAGGCGCCACCTGCTCCAAACACAACTTGTATTTACTTGAGGAAATATATGTTAAACCGGGGGGGATGAAAAACAGCAGTGGGATTTTGAATGGAGATGTAAATGACCTTGCCAGAAATTCACTGGAAATAAAAGTAGAATGTTGTGTATGAAATGTCAAAAACATTAATACCAGTCCATAGTTATACAAAGTATCGTAAGTAAATAAGTATCGTAAGTATCTGATACCACGTTTTTAAAACTACTAATTTCTTTAACCGTAAATAACTTCTTCTTCGCCACTTAAAATATTTTGTTGACTGCCACTGGGGTGAACTGTTCTAGAGCGGCGAGTAAAGCATCAGGATCAGGATCCGTACTCGGTGTTGGTATCTGGAAGGGAAACATGCTATCGGACATCTTTATTATCATATATGACGGAAAAAATACTTACATTTGAGAACCAGCTAATTTTGGTATATTCTATAGCTAATAAATTACTAACTTATCGATTAACAGATTAATCACAGCAGCTCTTGATACAGTAGGAATTTAAATCTGAGTTTGGTTAACTCGTGATTGTTGAGGAATCCTCATTCACCTCATGTGATGTGACGTAAAAGTAATAACAAGGTCTACCTAAACAGAGCTGCGTGCGTGTGTGTGTGTTTGTGTGTGCATGTGTGTGAGAGTGTGTGTGTGTGAGTGTGTGTGAGTGTGCACGCGCCTACACATGTCTGCATGTGCCGAGTCTTCCCTGTGGTGGAACCAGTCTCATTACAACTCAAGCCAAAGTGCTAACACAGAAACATGTTCCAACGTGATAGGAAATAGCTTCATAACCACAAATCTAATAACCTGTTTCATAGCCTGAAAAAAACCTACATAAGCCTCAGCAAACCCGGATGATTATGTTCAATTAAAACATGTTGACACACGAGTTTCAGGACGGTGATCTGCTCCCGTAGTCACCGGGGGGGGGGGGGGGGGGGGGGGGGGGGGGGGGGGGCACCAGATGGGCCATTTGGAGGATACTTCCTCACTTTGCCTTACAGTAATATTATTGGTCCCCAGGCTGTGTGTGTTAACATAATCAGTGTGTGTGTGTATGCCTGCGAGAACAAGCCACCTGACAACGTGCACACATTTGTCAACGCCAGCACACGCACGCACACACACCACACACACCACATTGACTGACATTAATTAACAATGAAGAAGAGACAGACAGTAATCAAATTAATTGCAACTGTCCTGCGATACGCGTTACCTCTGTGAAGCTTATATTTTTTGTGTTTATTATTATTAAAAACACGTAAAGCTACACACACACACACACACACACACACACACACAAATACACACACACAGTTTTCCCTCAGTGTCTTTTCTAGCCTCGTCGTCACCTCCTGAGCCTCAGTCAACACAAATAAATCAGCTGCCTGCCTCACAGCATGTGTACGAGTTTGCATGGTGTGTGTGTGTGTGTGTGTATTGTGTGCGTCTAGTCACATGAACACAACTGGAAATAAAGCAGTACATGCATGACAAAGGATTCATGCGTTAACACAACACGACACGGCCGTTGGTTATTATTTAAGGGAGTTACCTGATATTCATTAGGCCAAAAGGTGGACACAGCCAGTTCAGCCCTCAGCCAGTCTTTACCTGCACGACAACGTCAGAGTCACGTGAATGAAAATCACAACCGTGTCAGAATATGAATGAATGAGGTGTAATGTGAGACGGTCGTTACCGGTGTAGGACGTCACGTTCCATATGGGGTTGGCCAAAGGACCCTTGTTCACCTAGAGGGAGAGAGACACAAGACAAAGATTCAATATTTCACACAAATATTTAAATGTTTATAACCAATGTATTGTTTTGCCAATAAAATTTGTTCAATAAGTCCGTTTCTTGCTTGTCCCTCCAAACAAGAAGGTCAGAGGTCAGTGCGGATCCTCTGGGTGAACACACAATATCGCTCTCAAGGACACTTCAGCAGAGAACATGTTTGCAGAAAATAATCTGCAGTGTGAACTGAATTTATCATATTTATAGGCAGCCAGAGTCAGTAAATGGTAAAACCAATAAAAACTGCAATCTCCTGTTAACCTTTACAAGAAAATGTGCTTTTTTTTTTTGGAACAACTTCCACAAATTTCCAGGAGGAGGAGATGACAGACGAGGAGTTTGGTTGTTTGTAATTTGTCGAATCTGATTCATTTTTGACGTCAATCAAAACATTTCTTCTAAACATTGTGAGTTAATAGTCAAAGATGTAAAGGGGCATGTATGCTGTTTTTTAAAGTAAAAACTTTGTTGCAAAAGGCTCAGTAAGGATTCTTACCCAAAGTCAAAGCAGTCAGTATCATCTAAGGAATTCTAGCAGGATTACTTGTGGTTGTATTTAATCAAATCAAGACCACATTTCCCATCAACACGGTTTTGTTTGACAAACAGAAAAGCTTTAACTCAGCATTTGAACTTTCAAGTGTCCAATGAAATCAAACCAGCCTCACATTAAGACAAACAAACCACTATATCTTTATTCTGTTCTGTGTGGGGTGGATGATTCGTACCTTCACCAGGACGTTCAGGGTGCCAGGGCTGGAGCCGTCGGGGCTGGTGAGCAGATAGTTGAAGTCGATGCAGTGGGTGTCATTCTCCTTCATGACCGGCAGCTGAAATCGGGCCTTTTCGCCGACGTCGTACTGAGAGACGTCCACGTACATGAAGGAACCTGCACACGGAGACAAAGACAAGGTCAAAAGGTTAAAAGAGACACCCACACAACCTGAAGATCATTTTTTTTATGCTATCAGTTACATAAAATTGTGATATTTCCCTCAGCTGATTTAGTAAAGTCAAAAACTCCCGTCATCAGCGGAACAGCCTCTTGTTTTAAATGGAGTTTGTTTAGTGCGCAGGTGGCGAGTGTCGAATAATCCTGTAATTCAGAGTCAGCGATAACAAGTTAATCCCTTCAATCCTTTAAAAGCTGTTTGGGATCTTTCTGTCGCTTGTTGGTGAAAAGTTCTGAGGTCAGAGACGACTCTGAAACAAGTCATCACATAGAAAAACATTTTATGAAACTCAAAGTATCACAGGCACCACTTCTTGTTCTGATTACAGTATTTTTTTAAGTTTCAAGAAAAAAATTTCAAGTTCTGCTCCCTGAAAACGAAATGATAACTGACAGCGTACAGACTGTACTGATTACTATATTTTCATAGTCCATGCAGATTTTGGAGTCTGACCAAAATGACGACCTCCTGAATTACCTCATTCTGTTTTGAGGCGTTTGTGCTCGTACATCACAGACCAGCGGAGGTTCACTGCCGGAGCAGACGAGCAAACGCTGCCGTCTGAGGAGGTCGTTAGTGAACAGACACAGTGTGTAGTTCAAAATGTGCTTCTGTGTATATGAAGTGAGGGAATAAATGTGTTTAAAAGTTATACACTATAATTAAGGAACTACTTTCTTGCTTGTTTTTCCTTTTTCCAATATCTTCAGAGGTTGAGGCCACTTGTCAGGTCAGTGAATTTACTTTAAAAGGTAACAGAGAACTTTATTTAAACTTTAAAGTTGTGTGTTGTGTTTTTGTTGAGATTATTTCTTTAGTGGGTTTTGGTGTCTCTTCCACAGTTGTGCGATGCTTGTCACTTTTCAATTCACTGCACTTGCTGACAAATAAAAATCCTTGAATCTAAATTAGGGTTGGAATCTGTCCAACAACCTGACATATGGATGTATAAACAGTGAAACTATGATATATGGGGAAGGGGCTGATGGCCCCGATGACAGGTTTACTACGGTCAGATGCTAATAACCATTAAAAAACATATTGTCGTTTTTATCTGGTGCCGAATATTAAACTATCAAGTGAGCTGCTGGTGGCTTGTGGTCGAATAAGCTGCTGGTAATTAACTTGATAATAGTTTTAAATCCAACTTGTCTGTTGTCGGTGTGTCTGCTCTCTGCACACGCCTGTCAGTGCTTGTCAAAGATTGTTTGTGAGGGAAGAACCACCACTCTGTAACATCACGGTACACTGACAAGTGTCTCTGCAGCTCCAATAAATCCAGCAGAGTGAGACCTCTTAAATGTTGTCGTGGCATGTCACTGACAGGGGTGGCATTCTCCAAACTGAACTTTCATCGATATGATTTATAAAAATAAATCTCCATCGCCACCTACCCCTCACGATACTTGCCTCCATGAGGTATTATAAACATGAAAACAAAAAGATGTTCGACAAGACAGCTCCCCACAACTATCTTGAACTCTGCCTCCATGTTAGTGGATGGGACACGTCAAAAAAACATTTCCTTAAACATGGTTTCTGTCATTTAAGGTTGTTCATATTTCTGCTAAGTTAGCTTTTAATTAGTTATTTGATAATATCAAATTGAGTGAAATGTCATGATTGACAGCTGACACTATCTCCCGATTGGTTGAATACAGCTGGACCTCGACACTCTTCATTCTCCCTTAGACCCCAAATCAATCGTCAAGTCGTCCATCGTCATACACTATGGTTAAAACATCGTCAGTCCTGGGAATTGAACCTTTTGCCACCAGATCTCCGTGGAATCCCTGTTCTCTGCTGTACCTTCCCACCTTAGCTAACGTTTTCTAACCGGGAGTTTCCTGTAATGGAAACCAAATGCTTTGATTCCACCCTTTTATGTTTGCATGTTCTCTCTCTGCTTTCATACCTTTTGGGCTTTTTGTAGAATAATCCCCCCCCCCCCCGACACATAAAACAAACCGCCTTTCCTATGACTGTGTAGTTTGTTTCTCCTTTATGATTGTGGGGCTGTTTCTTCACTCGTAGAAAAACAAATAAGCAGAAGAGAAAAATCCTCCTTTCATGTTCTTATGAAAACCTTCCACTTTTTTCTTCACGCCGTCTCTCCTTTCATTTCTGTAAATAAACGGTGCGGTCTCGAGGTAAATGTAAATGTGTGAGAGAAGAGCGGCAGATCAACAAAATTAATATCAGTGAAGCTTCATCAGAATCATGTATAATGATAAGCTTGCAGCCAAAAAAGCATGTTGAAACCAGTCCACGCAATTTGCACAGGCCCGTTAACGGCACTCGTTTCCCACAGTCTGCAACATATTATTACCTGCGAGTAGCCGGCAGTGAAACGGTATTAGTTGCATTTTCACAGAGGAACCCCGAGGCTATGCTTTACCTGCTTTGCTTATTTTGTTCGCATCATGTTCCTCCTTTCTCTGCTGAACTCAAACATAAATCAGTTAGCTTTGTTATGCTAACATTCTTCTTCCAGTGCTATACCATATACCTACAGTATGAGAGCAGGAAATGAAGCTCAACATAATGCTTTATCAAAATCAGTCAGCCCATCCAGATGTTCTAGTAATCAGCTCAGAGCTCAACCAGATGGAAAAATAGGATGAAATGTGATATTTTTTCCTACCTGATGTTTAATCTCACATTAGCTCCTCACGAACTAGGAGAACGTCCACACGCTAATACTGGATGGAGATCGTTCACATGAATAGAAATAATCTCTGTTTAAACTATCACATGTGTGAACGTAAAACAAAAGTGACACGTTGGGATGTGGCCTGAGAGAGAGTAACCATGGTAGTGTCGGTTAATCCCTCAGATTAGATTGTTGACTGTGGCGGTAGCTGTGAATGATGAGTGTTGATTGCATTAGGCTGAACGACAGGTACACAGAGGCAGGCAGGTGTGGTGGTGAGTCCTGCCTGCGGACAACTACACGCCTGTCACAGGGACAGGGACAGTTTAAGCGGTGTCAATACAAGTTCTCCCTGCCTGCTGAGGACAGTAAAAACTTTATGGATGCTTTGAAGGCCCACCTACGTAGTCGGACTACGACACGGGGGGGGGCATAGAGAGAAACACAGCGCTACAATAACGCAACAGTGCAATTCTCTAAGTTGGAGACTTTATATGTTGCTATGAAAAGGTTTGTTATGGAACCGTGGTGAGACGAATTAGACGACGTCTGGCTGCCACTGTCAAGATAATGAATGGAAAACACTGTAGTGTTGTTTCTGTTTGAACAATTGAGGTGGATAAATAGAGCCATTATCATACATTGATGGATTGTCAATATTTGACAAATGATTAATCATGTGTCATTCCTCAAGCAACAAAATAGAACGGAAACAAATAAATAAAAACAAACTGGGGCTGCAACTAGTGATTATTTTTTCATTGTCCACAAATCTGCTGATTTAGTTTTTTTCAATTAGTAGATTGTTTAGTTCATAAAATAACAAAAGAACTAAACTTTGTTGCTAAATGTTTTATTAATGTTTCATTTGACTCAAAGTCCAGAGAATTTGAATTTGCAATAACACATGACAAAGAAAAGAATGAAATCGTCTCATTTGGGAGGCAGGGATCAGACTTCCCCCCCATTGTTTCACTGTTTTGGCTTGAAAAGTAAAATAATCAAAATAATACAACGAGTTAGAAGTGAAACAGAAAAGAACAGTGCACAATCCCAAAAATATTAAATAAACGGAACATAATGGAGTCGAACAAAGAAGAACAGAACAGGACCAAATTAATACAATTGAATAGAATTAATTGAAGAAAATAAAGCAAGGACAATATAATAAAACACGATGCTGTGCGCCAATAAAAAGAAACGCAGCACTTCTGGGTAATTCTATTTTCAAATTATAACATAAACAATATGCGCTTCACAATAGGCTGCAGAACAATGGTGATTATCAGTTATTGTTTAGCTAATCTACTGTGAGAAAGCACTGTTCTCTGCAGAATAGAGCGGAACATAACAGGTTTTTAACTGGTGCACACACACACACAGCCTTTCAGTATCAAACATGTATCCCAGTTATTGGTTTGGCACTTCTCCTCTCTCCTCCTCCTGTCGTTTCCACCACCCAACCCCCACCTCCACAGCAACACACATTTCTACCCCCGGCCATTGAAGTATTATAATAATCCTACTTCCTGGTTCTGAATGTCACTAACAAGCCTCTGTCCAAACAGGACTTCAGCCAAACAGGACAGAAACAAGACGAGGACAGCACCACTCTCTCTCTCCCTCCCTCAATCTACATCCATCCAAAGTGAACACACGATGGATGTCACTCCTATTCCTTTATTTTCTGGCACTGATGCCAAGATGGTGACATGAGAAAAGTGTCTTGAAGATGGCTGCCAAGATGGTGTGCCAGCTAAAAATACTCCCAACAGGCTGTGGGCCCCAGATATGTCATAATAAGACACACAACAACATGGCAAAAATATAACCTTTAGCACTTCAGATAATCATAACACTGCAAGCTGCAAAATCACAACAACAAGTGGATTAGCAATAGGTAGAAATAGGGGGATGATATTTGGTAAGAGTAGAGGGCTGTCAATTCCACAAATCATTAAAATGCTTCAGTATCAGCGAGGGAACTGAACATTAATAACACCTCTTCTGAGATGGGAAATATGACTAATTAAGATTGACAGTACATGAAACTGATACAAGCAGACCTGGTGACGCCAAGAACATCTGACACTCGAAGTCTGCCAGTTTCTAAAATGGCTGATGTCTCTGAACTGCCAACGTCTAAAATGGCCACCACTAGAACGTCAACACAGGATAACGACGAGGCTAAAAACAAACAAACACGCTCTCGACAGCCTTAAGACCCAGATACAGTTTGTCACATACAGTACAACAGCAGTGTGGCAGACAGAGGACACGGTGCTGCAGCAAGCGCCTGCTAACGTTAGAGTTATACCCTCAGTCTTTTTATGGTGCCGACCAATTTCGGTGATGCAATTAGCTAACAACCTCAAGGAGTAAATTTCCCCCACAAAACACTAATAACAGCTAATAGCAGCTCCTTCAAAATGCAGAAATGCACTTTCCCTGCCGACACCAAGAAGGAAGCATGCATGAGATGATTTGTCTTTCATGCATCGTCCTTGTGGCCAGATTTACTGTCGAGACCTCTCAGGTTTACGGACCAATCACTGCTCTTCGTCCCACGTGTCCACGTTAAAATTCAACGATGATCGAAGTATTTTTCCCCGAGTGTTGGAATAATTTGCCCCTCAAACTTCCACCCTTTCATCCCATTGTTCCTTTTAGGATTTACTTTGATGAATGTTATTATTAAGGCATGATTCATTTCAGATTTGAATGATTTAGAAAAGCCAACAGTTGCTCTATAATATATGAAAATACGAAATAATTAAAACTACAACCTCCCAGTGTCCAAAGAAAAGTGTTAAAAACTCTTATTTTGCTAACCAATCGTCCAATTATTATTTAAGACAGACAAAAAGCAGTGAATCTCCACATTTGAGAAGCTGCAATCAGATAATTATTGGTATTTGGGCTTGAAAATACAATAACAATTATTTTCTATCACAATGCTAAACAAATCAATTTAACTTACTAAGTCTAACTTAGATTTAACTGAACTAACAGAGTGGATATATCACAACCCAATGCAACCCGGAGCTTAATGTCCAGGTCTTGCAGAGACTCATGTCAAAGAGATTTTGAATTTGACACTGTTTGAGCTGCTGTATTAATCAACACCCAGTGTACAAGGAACCAGCTCTGCAGCAGTTTAAATGCCTTTATTCTCTTCCTTTACTGGAGCGAACACAGTGAAAAACAAGAGGACAGAGGGAGGCGCGGGGAGCAAGGCATGCCAAATAGGTTTAGAGTGGTACTGGCTGACAACATTATGAGTCAAGAGTATCTGCTTTAGTCCACTGAGCCACTGCACCACAGCCCATGAATGTTCGACTGGCACGACGCACAATGCCAGCGTAGCATCGAGACCTTGCCACGGCGACGAGTGCCAGCATCAACCCTCAGAGAAATTACACAGAAGAGTTTTATCTCTATTACAAAAACTGCCAAACCATCCCTGCACACTCGATACTGCCTCAAGCACAAATGGCGATTAGCAACTGGGACGAATCGATGTAGGTTATAAGGAACAAAAGTATAATTGTTGGCTCAACTACCCGATGATTGGGCGTGAAGCCACAAGATGGCTCCTCTACTTCTGCCAATACCTTTGACAATATATGACCCTGTGAACTACTAATCAGCAAAATAAACTCCCTCCCTCAGGTCTTTCAGATGCCAAATGCTCTTAACAACCCCTCTTAATAAAGGGCGTCGGTATCTCTTTGTTTTCAGGGGTCAAAAGCTAAAAAAGGTTTAGTGCCACTAGCTCCTCTAAATCATGTCAGGCCCTCAGGGACACAACAGCCAGCCAGGCCAGAGTACTTCGAAATTACTGGTGGCTATGATTGCCCGAGAAAATAACAATACTAATAATGGCCGTTACCCATGTGTCCCTGGGCAAGGCCTTTAAGCTAGCAACTCAGCCCCAACCCATTCCCTATAAGTGCGTCCAAACTCAAAACCTAGCCAAGTGTTGTATCTGCAATCCCCTGCAGCCATGTTGTTTTCCATCCAGTGCACCGCTGTCCCCGCAGCCTGCCGGCATTATTAACACATCAAATGTCAGTTCACGCTCCCACACCTTTAGGCAAAAGGCTCCGAACCCCCCCTACAGCAAGGAACGTCTCCAAATCATTAACCTGCTGTGCCAACCTCGTGCCCCCACTCATTCCACGAAAGCTTCTGCAGGCCGGCGCCGCTGCTATGCTAATGCCAGGCGCTCTTGGGCAAGGTATTTAACCTGTTCAAGCTGCCAACTCTGCCCTCTCTTCAAAGCGACACCTCTTGGTATTAATAGCAGCAAATGCAAGAGTTTGGCCTTGTACCACTGGGCAAGGCACCCGACGCTTGTGTCATCGCTCAAATATATGCGGGACCACATGTGCAAGAGAGCTACACACATTTTGTGAGGAAATGTGTGTGTGTTTGTGTGTGTGTGTGAAAACCGTTAAGAGCTGGTGTTGAACCGAACCTTTCTCTAAATGTCAGCGAGCCTGGGTTGTCATGATGATAAGCATGAGAGATAAATAACGGCATTACATTGTCATGGTAACAAAGACATAATCTTCCACAACAGACGAGGAGGAGAGGAGACAAAAGGACGGGAAAGAAACGGAAATGAGGAGCGAGGAGAAGCAAGAGGAGACTAAATGAAAGGATGAGAGAAGTGGAGGGATGGAAGGGGGCGGAGGAGATGACAGACAAAGAAAGGAGGAGAGGACACGAGAGAGGTGGAGGAGAAACTCCTGAAAGACCTTTTAATGGTCACCGTCATTGCTCGGACAGCAGTGGACATTTCTACCCTGTGGTATTTAGGTTTTTGTAAAAGCCAGCTGAAGGATCTCAACACCGCAGAGCTGCTTATTGTTATAACAGTTTGCTTTTAACACTGTAAAGTAGGCAACCTTCCCCTGTTCACTGCCGTTGATTAACGACCTCATATTCTGTTAATTAGACCCCCAGCCCTGAGGCAGAAAGATTTAATTTCCCCTTCATCATCATCACGGAGGAGGGAAAAAACAACTGATTAAAGAGGAGAGGAAGAGAAGACGAGGAGGAGGAAAAAGTACCACTACACCAACAAATATATATACTGTTCTTTGACCAATGTACTATTAAATGTTACACAATTACATTGTTAATACAGAGAAACCAACTTGGATGAAGCATTTTATTGCTGCATTGGTTAAAATTGAGCTTGTTTTAATTTCACCATATAATCATGAATTGATGGTATCATTGTTTTATATTTTAAACCCAGTGGTCACTCCAAAGTGTCGTTACATTAATCTGGAGGGTCGCAGATGATTGAGGGCGTATAAAAGAAGAAAAAACACAAAGTTATGACACAAAAATCTAATATTTCTATAATCTTGTGAAGCTTTTGGTCTTAAATACTTGTTTGGATTCTAAGTTTTTAGGATTTTTAGAGAGGAAATGTCTCTTTGTGGTTTTCCTACCAACTAAAAACCAATGAAGAAGAGAAGGTTTGGTGGGCTAGTGGATGAAGAGGAAAGGATAAATCTTTACCGTGTGGCAGGTCCGGTGAGACGTAGGGCACATCCTGGGTGTTGATGTGTGTCCAGTCAAAGTCATCATAGGGATCTTGCTGGTAATCACACTGAGTGAAGCCCTCGTCAAATGTGCAACTTCCTGCAAAGAGAAACAACAAAAGATTTAGTTCACCTCGTAAAAAAACAATGATTTTTTTTTGTTGTTTTTTCAACGCCACACAACTTCCTCTCTGGTCTGATCCGGTAAAACTTCTGCTGCCTGTTGTTTGTGTGTGTGCGTGTGTTTGTCTCGGCTCATTAGCGAAGCACCAGGAGTCTGAGCTCCGACAGTCATCACTCAGGGCCAGTCAGGATCACCTCTGACTCAGCCACCAGGGCCCTTCAGCTGATCATCTGAGCCCATCGCCGCCGCCCCGGGACACGCATGTGTGAGCTGGCCGCCCGTGGATCCGCCTAAACAAGAAGTCGCACTAATACAGAGAGACGCCACTTGTCCCCGACGGCGAGCTAAACCAATCAACTTGCAATGATATGTGGCTGGTGCCGGCGATATTGCTTATAGGAATAGCATGTGAGCCGGCGGATTCATTGACCTCGTAGTGACGTGCGTCCCTGGGTTAGTAAAATGGCTAAAAGGAGCGATATGGCGAAGAAAAGCCAGAGTGGCATCTGATTCAAGTCACTGGGCGTTAGTGGTCATTGTGTCCTCTGTGCCCTTCTGTTGGGGTGGGGGACCGGGATAACATCTTCTATATCAAATAGTATGATAGTGATATATATCATGACAATTGTACTACACACAAATACATAGAAAAACTTCATATTCTCTTAAAAATATAACGTTTGGATCGCTGTCGGTGCTTGAGGAAACACTTCATGTATCATGTAAATATGAAAACCAAACCGGTAAATCCCCTGTTCAGCAACAGTGACTTGGTCGTGACAACATTTAACATTTATTTCAAATATCAATAACCTTCACTGTCCTTTAATCTGACAGTTATTTCCTTGATTAATTAATTATATGGTTGATAAAATGGTTAAAAAATATATAAAAATCTAGAAGTTCAGTGATTCTTCTGATGATTTTGCTTTAAAAAAAATTACTGAAAACTGTTGAGCAGTCAAACAACAAAATAGCCGTTCTAATTAAATCCAATTCATCCTCAACAATGAAAAAAAAGATAAGATAGCATTGTTTAATTGCTGACGTTGTTAGACAAATTAAATATGCAAAGGAACAGATAGATAATCTAACTCCTTACGTCAAATAAACATTATATAGTCAATGTTTTTAGGATTAAAAACTACACAGAACTGAAAACTAAAGACCAGAAGTTTTATTTCTTTGTTCTTTGTAGCTCCTCTACTTTTCTGAAGAGTCACTGAGATAGAAAACACAAAAAAGGAGGTATACAAGAGCAAACCACCCAATGGAAAACTAACAGCGCCCCGGCACTGCAGCAACATAAATCTCCCCGCGTTCAGTTAGTGCTACAGCTCTGCTACGTTTGTCCTGGAGCGAGCTGCGGCGGCGGCTGTGATGGAGAACAGAACGACAGGCCCTCAGATACCCCACTGATCTGAGCTCCTGCTACAGAGGGATACCAAGAGGTGACAGCCACCACCGGAGGAGAAACAAGTTAACATCAAACTAAGTGACTGTCTTGGGCTGCCGGCTGTACGGCTGGCTGTGACTCACAGCCTCCGAGACGCACTGGATCACGTTTCCTCGTGGCATCACCCTTAAAACCAGCCTCTCTCTCTCTTGGTGCATTTCACTTCGCTCCCCATTCAATTCAATTAAGTCTCCGTCGCAGCAAGTTTACCTCAAGTCGTAACGCAGAAAATGTGTGGGGGGGGGGGGGCACGAAGAGGAGCACAACTTGAATTTTTACACTATTATATTATAAACCAAACTTGGACGCACACAATCTGATTCCACTGCTGTCTAACAAATGTTCCTGTGTGTGTGTGTGTGTGTGTGTGTGTGTGTGTGTGTGTAAAACTCCATGACTTCCTGTCTCCAACAGTGTGTGTGTCAGTTTACATCTTGCCGTCAGGTTGCTCTCTCTGCGTGGCTCCCAAGAGTGTTATTCAAGTGTGTGTGTGTGTGTGTTTATGTGAACAGAAATGTGCTGCACCTACAAACCTGATATCAATTTTTAAACAGAAAACAAAACTATTATATGTATAAATGTTAAATATCACATAGAAGTTGCACTGACATACAAAAAAAGGATGTTTTAAATGCAAATTCACATTTAATTCAGTTTAAGTAAGTGTGTTTTAGGGCTACGGTGGAGAAGTTTGGTGTAAATCCTGAGTATAAAACCTGGCTTTGAATGTTTTCCAGGTAAAAGTCAGTAGCTGTGAATTGCAGAACCACTTATCCTTGCTTTACCTACCAAAACATTTGTTTGGCCTTGCTTCACCTTGCCGACGGTCCACAGAACATACACAAGCTCTATTTAGTTTCCAAGCTTCTTAAATGCAATTCCTGCCCCTGAAAGCAGTATACAGTGAACGGCAAAATTGGATTGAAACCCACCATGTTTAAAATATGTGCTGTGGGCTTTTAACTGTGCACACACACAGTGTTCCACTCAGCTCGCAGTAGAGGAGGTATTTCGCCTTGGCTTAGCGGTGAAGAAAAACATGGCCTTGTTTTAAATTCCGCTTTACCGACTGGTTTAAAAGAACCTCTCTCAATTGTGGAGCATTCCTCTCCTTTCATCTGAACACCTCTGACTGACCTTCACTTTCAGCGGCTGACACACCAAGCAAAACGACCGTGTGCTCATGTTTGTGTGTGTGCTGGAAAGGGGGGCTTGGAGAAACTGAAGTAAGAGTGAAACTATCTGCACAGACACACACACACAAAAACCACATGCTAACTCGCTCAAATTCTCAGTTAACACTTTCCTCAATGTCCTGCCAACTTGAACCCCCCCCCCCACACACACACACACACACACACACACACACACACACACCAACAGAAACATCTATCTGACAGTAAATCCTTGCTGCCAATAATGAAAAGAACAGACCACGAACAGTTATTTTTACCTCTGCTGAGAAAAGACTCCACGAGGAGCCATGTCTTCCCCACATGTTGTATGGAGTTCACATCAGTCTATTTCTGGAACACGTCTGTTTCGGATGTTTTAACCTAAATGTCATGAATCAAAAGTTCTTAATCGTACTTAACAAACGTAGTGTTGTGGAGTTGTGTGTCTGCCCCTAAAGAATTGAAGTTCAATTCCTGAGGGAAATATGTGGCACTACGTTCTCCAGCACCACAGCTCGTGGGGCCACGTCTCTGGGAGGACTCCTCTGGACGCCTTCGTAGACTGAGTAGCCCGCCAAGCCTGTGCAGGAACCCCCCCCCGCTGTATTGTGCATGTGTTTGTGGATTTGACCTGGAAACAGCTTTAGTGGATTCCTCTCCTAAATGATATGTGTCACCATTACGCAAAATTCAACAACTCCTCTTTACCCTGACAAACCAGTCACTGAGGTTTTTATAGTTTCCTGCAACATGTCTCATCTTAACCAGAAATCTCTGCAATACCACCCCCCCCCCCCACCACAGGATACTTGCTGGGAATATCTGTGCTGCACTTAGCTCTTTAGCTTCGTCACCGGCAAGCAATGAATGCTGGGAGAGGTTGGACAAACCAGCATCCAACCAGTCCGTGAGGGAGCCTTGAAAATGGGACAGCCTGGTTGAAAAGTGCAGATTATTGTCGCTTTGAATGTTGCACATGTACTGAATGTGTGTATTTGTGCTGTGTGGCTGCATGTGTGTTAACTGTGTAATACGATTTAACAAATCCCTACAATTGTTTTCAAACCAAATGCACGAATGTGTGTCCAGATGGGTCATTACCGCCGCCGTCCCCTCCACTCACAAGGACACGGAGACACACAGAGAACCCGACTGCATGCTAATCACTTCCTAATCAGCTTCTGTGATTGGCTGCCTCGCTAATGAAATAATGGTGACTCATTTACATAATAAAATAATTAGAAGGACTTGATAAAGGCTCAAGGGCACAGAGAGGAAACCACACACACACACACAAACACACACTGACGGTGACACAGGACAGCCGCAGTCTTTTCGGAGAGCGATTGTTGAATGGCATCAGACACAACATCTGCCACCGCCACTCAAAATCATTTGGTGCATTGACCCCCCCCCCACCCCCGGGAGGTGAGTGGAACAAAAGTGGTCTGACCGAAAAAACACGGGTGCACAGGGGCCTCAGGGGAGCGGCGGCGAAGACGATGTCCATTCCTCAGTTATTAGCTTACATCAAGATTATTAGCTGGCAACACGGCGAGGACGTGTAACAAAAGCCAGTTTGATTAACTTTCCCCCCCGCTCCGATGTGATCTCACCGATCTGCAGAACAGGCAGAATTAAATCTGATCCAACAGCTGAAGTCTGCTCACATAGACGTTCCAGGGACGCGTTTAAATCAAATGAAGGTCTGAGGTGGTTTCGTTCTCTAGACAATTCCAGAAAATATATTATGACAAAGAAGCAGATTATCAAATCTAAGAAAGTTAAATCAATACCGGTGCCCTCGTGTGAAACATTCCTCCAGTGAGACTGTCTAATGTGGTTTTCTTGGGAAATTTACTCGATCGCAGCAGTAGCACGGCCTTGACGTGGCAAAATCACTTAAAAATAAATAGCTATACATTGCCTCAATTCAATAGAACAAATTATTATATTATTATCTATTATCTGCCTCACGTCGTATTTACTACCATTACTGTTTTAAGTCGCATTTTTGTTCCACTGAATCCTGCGGTTTCGTCACATGAATGTTTAAAGTCCTGATAGGGATTCAACAGTCGATGCCACTGAGCCCTCAGACAGGAAAAATACTCAAAACGTGCATTTCATGAGAAGATGAGTTAATGTAAGGATAACAGCTGAGGGCGGCGGCTCTGTGAACTGTGAAATTATGATACGGCAATAAGGTTCGGGAGCAAATACACACGGACGCGGAGCTCTGCAGGCAGGAACTTCAGGCTAATGTCAGATGTAAAAGATGTAAAGTAATGTCAGCGACGTCTGTGTCTGCAGAAGGAAACTTTTCCTCTTTCACGAGACTTTCTCACTGAACACGCTATTTTCTTCTTCTTCTATATTTTGACAGTTGAGACACTGATGCTTTCCCGGCGCAAACTTATGATGGGTATCGAACTTAAGGGCATTTGGTGCCGTGATTTCAGAAAGTGAAACAGTGAATTTCGGTATTTAAGAGGTATGAAAAACAAATGCCACGTTCAGACGACACAACTTTCAAAGTCGTCGGATCGCTGTGCAGTTCACGCTGCAGGACAACGACATATTTAGCCTCTTGAATCTTTGACCAGTTCACGCGTAGCAACTGGTCAAATCCCGATCGAACGCCGATTTTGCTCCGATCTGGGGCTCTTGTCAGCGACTTCCATAAATGTGGCTAAAAATCATGTGGCGTGAACTCAACATAAGCAGCATAACTTACATCTCAACGCCCCCCCCCCAAAAACCTCACACAGTTCTTTGCTTCTCTGTCTCGCTCGCCCCTATCTGTCTAGTATTCCTCAGCCGAGCTCCGTCTCAGTCTGCAGGCAGAGATACTATCACCAGAGAGGAGATAAGACGGGATGAGTGAGAGAGGATGAAACAGAATGGAAAGAGAGAGGAGGCGGGGGGAAAGAAACGGAGATTGGCAGAAAGAGAAACGGGGAAAGTCATTTTGGGGAGATCATAATAAGCCTGTTGATTAACGACATGATACAGTAAACACGAATACATGAAAAAGATCTGTCTTCAGTCGCCTTTAGTCTTTCCATTCATGTCCCTTTATTATTTGCTGCATTAATAACGAGGAGGGGAAAAGACGAGACGCTCTCCCAATTTGCGAACGGAAATATCATTTCAAGGACAATAATTACATTTACATCATTAACATCCAATTCCGACCACCAGTAATCCTGTTTCCCTCTCAATCATTCCAATTTAGCGGAGTCCAGTTAATAATAACGCTCGCTGACCCGGATTTGTGATGGTATGTGGCTTTGTGGGACGTTTCCTCGCCCGAGTCTTGGGCTCAGACAAATGAAGGAGAAGAGAAGGAAATGGGAGGAAGGAATTAATTTAAAAAACAATGGTGTACAATAACAATTATACTAACTTCACTATCACCCCCTTGATCTTTCTGCGAGTTGAGGTGTATTACACTTCGCACTCCTGCGGCTAGTTCCTGTTTGTTGTTTGTAATCTACGTGCATGTGTAGCACGGAGTAGCCCCGATGTCGACCGCCTCAAGGACACTAATAAAGTTGTACCTTATCATTTACTTTCTCTGTCGCCCTTTTTTGTTCCCTCCCTGCGGTTCTCTCTCTCTCGCTCTCTGAGAATAGGTGAAATTAGCCTGAAATGATACAAGGTGACATCAGAGGCTGACACACACACACACACACACACACACACACACACACACACACACACACACACACACACACACACACACACACACACACACACACACACACACACACACACACACACACACACACACACACACACACACACACACACACACACACACACACACACACACACACACACTCTCTCTCTCTCTCTCTCCACTCGTCACGCCTCAGTGGCCCTTGCAGCGCAGCGCCATCAAAGCCAAGACCCATATACACACACCTCGCCTGTTAAACATACACACTGGCAAGCGCAATCACACACCCAAATACACACGACTTGCGCAGCAACGCACGCACGTGCACACGCACAGAGAGAGAGAGAGCGGTAGTTTAATTGGAAGTGCTGAAGGCTGAAGAATTTCTCCTTCATCTCACGATGTTGTAATTGAATCTGAGGCGTGTGTGTGTGATTGTGTGTGATTGTGTGTGTGTGCGTGCGTGTGTTCAGCTGATTCAGGAGTTTCCATTGACAGTATCAGTAAAACAGAATGTGTGTTTTCCCTATGTGAGGAGCCTTTTTGTCCTTCCATCCCTGACTATCTCACCCCACTCCTCTCTTGCGGTTAATGCAGCTTTTCAATTCAAATTCAACCTCAAGTGCTTTTCAAGTGCCGCGCGCTATTTTCCACAAACCGATGATTTTTGTTTTGCGGAGGCTTGTTGGAGCCAGCCATGACCTCCATCTCTGCGTGCCGGCATTTCACTGACCGGCGTGTGTGGACCGAGTTTTTGATGAAAAACCTTCATTTTACGAAAGCCAACGATTGCGATTCTTCAAACTTGAACTGTGTGTTCCTCTAACCTTTGCATGGACGGTTGCTGTTGTGATCTCTGCTTGGACAGGCGCAAACAAAAAGCACCATCGGAGCACAATGAGGCATGAACGCCTTACTAATGACCTGCCATCACGGTATCACTGTCCCCCAGCACAATAGGGAGGGAACTGAGCTGTGAGGAGCCATCTATTGATGCCACGGCCCCTGTTGAGCAAACTCTTCAGTTTTCACGTGGCAACCTTATCATTAAAAGGTTCCATCTGAAAAGGGAAAGTCACTCATACTCAGGGAAGGGATGTTGCCTTTTGCAGGGCTGCTGCTTATTCAATGTGATAAAAAGACGACAGCTCTGAGAGTGTGTGCTGGTGCGAGGCTGAGAAGCTGAAACCAATTAATATTTGGCATTTTTTATTGACAAACATGTCTCAGAAAGATAATTTCTTGAGATTGATTAATTGGCTGATAAAAATCTGGCCAATACGAGCCTCTTACAGCTATATTAGTATCAGAGTTTAAGTTTGTAGGTACAGAATAAACAATGCAGAAAAGATGTGCTTGAACACTAATTTAAATATTATTATTTAATTTTACTTTAATAAATTCAAAGAAGTTTATTTTCTTCATTCACTACACGAAAATGATTTATTTATCATAGCATTTATAATTTAAACCGTAAAAAAAAAAAAAAAAAAATGCTTTTAGGTTTTTTGCTGAAAACTAATGACTAAAAAAAAGGTGTTGGCCAAAAGTCAAAGACCGATTTCCCTTTCACTTGTGTGTGAAGTTTCCCATTGAGGCTCTAATCGCTCATGCTGGTGACAATTAAACAACATGAATGACGTGTAGACAACATGGCACCTCAACCCTAAACGCACCACACCTCAGAGGCAACGGCTGCTTTCTCCATTATCTTCTCTTTATTTTTCTATTTGTCAGTGTGTGTTTGTGTGTCTGTGTGTGTTTGTGTGTCCAGCTGTTACCAGGGGTCGCAGCCTTCCAGCGACTCTATCTTTATGACATTCACCTCTCTTCTGTGCCGCCTCGCTCTGCCTCTCCGCGCTCCCCCTGTCTATCTCTCCATCATTAATCTCTATTGCTATTCAAATGCTGACATTTAAAGCAACTTCACATGCCGACTGACTGGCCGACTGGCAGGCAGATAAGGCCGGGGGAACGGGGGGACAGGGGAAGGAGGGGAGGGGGACGATAGAGAGACGGAGAGGAGCGCTTGTCGTTCAGAGAAAATTGGGAAAATCCTCCTCACCTCGCGTTTACCTCCCTCCCCCCCATCCTTCACGCCTCCCTGTCTGTGAATGAGTTCATAAGCCCCCGGAGGGAGTCGGATTTCACTCGTTCTCAGGGAAGCTGAACCGTCCCCTCCTTTTTGTGTGTGTGCGTGTGTTTGTTCACGCATTTACCTTTTCCCCACACCCACTCTTCTGTTTACCGTCTCTCTCTGTCGGTGTGGGATAAAGTTTGGTACTGTGGGCGTCTATTTAACAATTCGCAATTAAACCCAGAGCTTTCACAAACACTAACACACTTCATCTTTGTGGCAAACGTGACAACTTTTCTTTCCCTCTTCTACTGGAACGAGAGCCAAAACCGGCAGAGAACAAAGTTTTCCGGCTGCGATTGGGTCTCAATGGGACTCCGGGCATTGGTGTCCTGTAACCTCACTGAAATCCTAACCCATAAAGCATCTGAACCCGTGTCAGTGTGTCTCATCTCGATGAGTCAGAGGGGAGTAATTACTGAGCCCTGGGACGGCACTCGGCTCAGGACTCAGAGCACAGCTGGTATTTTTCTTTCAAGTAAAATCCCCAAAACAACAAGTCTCAACTGGCTTCCTCGCTCCATCCTTCACCGCACACTTGACCCCAGAAATGCTGACTGGCTGACTAACTGCAGACACTCAGGCTGTATAAACTTTAACCACGATATGACTCAAAGCGGGGAAAATTCCAGAGAACGCCGTTAATATTTAATTGATGATCTCCTCGCCAAGCATCTGAAGATGATGCGAGTGATGTGTAATTCATAAGATGTAAGCAATAACCCTGCTGGGTTTTACTGTACCGCTCGATGTCTGACCCACTGACTGATACCAAAAGATGCTGGACTCTAAAAGGGATCAATACGGGACGGGATGGGGTCCAAATGATTGCTGGTGGTCGGTGGGCTGCATTTGGACCCCCGGGGCTGCGGCATCAGACTGAGTATTGATAACTGGTGACATGGGCGTTACCACTGACACACACAAATGAACCAACTGTGTTTCTATGTTTATAGAAAATCAAACAGCGTGTAACACCGGTAACACAGACCGACCCTTAACCATACATGTTCTCTGATAGCTGAGTCATTGTTTAAAAAAACACAACAGGAAAAATACAATCAAATAGGAGGATTGAAGGATTTAAACGGGCCAATCACGGGGCAGACAGGAGGCAGTTTGTTTCTGAGCCAATCGGGGGACACAGCTGAGGTTTTGGACTCAAAAGCAGGTCTGGTGTGGACGAGATAAGAGCAGAACAAACACACATTAAACAGCAACCCCCCCCCCCACACACACACACACACACACTCCAACAGACACACAAGTAAGTAAGGCCAGATGGAGAAGAGAAGAGGAACATTTAGGCAAAAACAAAAGGCAAAGTGGAGTGAATTAAAAACAAGGGAGGAGGAAGGGAGGAGGCAGAGGGAGAAGAAGGAGGAAACCCAACTGTGAGTTAAGAAAGAAATCCCATCCGAGAGCCGTAAGCAGGTTAAATCTGAAGCAGCTAGCTTAGCAAGTCAGCACAGGGGCTGGTGGCACACGGAACTGCCCGACTGAACCCTCCAATTGTCCAGCACGCCGGTGCAAAGGCTGGCGGACTGATTTAATGACTGAACGACTGGCGGGTTAGGATTTAGTCTGTGTTTGTGCAGCAGAAGCACTTCAGTTGTTCAGCCTGTCGGACAAAAAAAAAAAGCGCTTCTCCACACCGACACACAAAGAAACAACCTGAAACAGCACTAATACTGGAGAGACCGACAGAGACAGAGGAGACAGGGAAACAAATAAACACACATCTAAAATATCTAACTTCAAAGGAGAGAAGGTGCCGAAAATAACAACTGGAAAATGTTTCTGGGACTTCTGAAACCAATAAAAATCAAATATATATCTGAGGGTAGAGAAGAATAACGTGTCAAAGAAGCTCTTTTATCTGTGGTTGTAACACAGTTCTGTCGAACAACAAAAGATACCTAATGATAGCATTTACTGTCCTGGAGGAAATATACTTTTCACAGAAAGAGGCCATATTACACAGCAGTGGAAATCATAGACACCCAAACAAAGGGAATAGCATTCAAGTGGGAATAACATGCGAGCGGCCCAGACAGCCACCAGAGCTCCCAGTCTGTCTGAGGCTGTCTGCACAGAAACAGGCATTACACGTTTCTGTGAGTGTGACAAGGCAGTGGAGGAGCAGAGGATAAAGACTTGTATATCTGCAATGACAACAAGCATCTAAATAAAAGACCCACAGCTGTACGTCACCGGAGCCAAGACCGCGTGTGTAGAAACGACTTGAAACAAATATTTACAGCTACGCTAATACTGGCATTAGTCTGTTTACACCTGTGACGACGGGTGTTTATTAAAAGGTTAATGTTTTATACAACCTGCATGTTGTGTTTTCTAAGATCTCATCAGGTTTATTGCCAACATCTGGACAGACGGGATAAATCTTACAGGGGTGCGACACACGGTCGTGCAGATGTTTTAACAAAAACTACAGGTTAGCCCGACTTATTTGGAAGAGAGAACAAACAGTGAAGTTATGACCCAAAATTGACATTTTGCTGAATTTTACTTTTGATGCAACCAGGCCTTTTAGAATAATATATAAATTCTATGCTTTTACTGAATAGTCACACAAAACAATCACAAATGTTGTTTAAGTCCTTGAGAGAAATGTGTGTTTCTAACTTCAAGTACTGGAAATAAGTTCCCTTGTTCACCAAAAACAGCCAAAACAAAATTCCCAGACCTGATAAACCAGAATTTTTCAAATTGTGCGCATGTTGCTTCACACGTTTAAATGTTAACGGCCATTCCTCGAAGCGTAGCAGAAAGGGAAACTACGGGGAATGCAAAGACACTTCGACTTTCTCCTCCTCCGTCTCTGTTCTCCTCTCTCCTTCACAAACACACACAATCAGTCACACTGGCCTGGAGACTGGAGGGAGCGCAGGCTGCAGCGTGTGCATGAATATCTGTGTGTACGTTGTCACCTTCAGCTGTAAAGTGTGGTCAAACGTCACTTATGGGGCTGAAAAAGAGAACGATGTGAGGCGGAAAGAGAGCGAGAGAGAGAGAGAGAGAGAGAGAGAGAGGGGGACAGAGAAAGGAAAGGGCAAAATAAATGTGACCGAGAACTCTTTCCTCCCTCCAGGTCCACGACGTGTGTGTGTGTGTGGTAAATGAGTTCGGGGAGTTGACGTCTCTTTACGATGGCTGTAACTGGCCCGAGGACAGCTGTTATTACACTTTACAACAGGGAAATACTTTATATGAGTGTGTATGTGTGTGTGTGACAGAGAGAGAGAGAGAGCCAGTGTGTGTGGTGAGCGTCAAAGAAAGAAATGGAGAAACACTGTGGTCATGTACTTGTGTCCTTGTGTGAGTTTAATGATATGGAAAATTAAAGATGTTTTTTCGATGGCACTCGTTTGAAAAGGAGCCAATTTGGCAACTGATATTAATTCACCTTGATTCAATACACTCATGTCTAGTTACAGAAACGATCATGTTTCAGTGTGTGTGTTTTGTGTGTGTGTTTAAATATGTGTCTTGGAGCTAAGGAGTGGCTCATGGGAAGGAGAGGCCACTTACCTACAGGGGAGTAGGAGTGGTCTCTTAATAGAAATACTGTGTGTGTGTGTGTGTGTGTGCGAGCTCGTCCATTGTTAAGTGACAAAGCTGAGCGGAACCAGTTTCTGACTCACATTCAGGTTACAGAGCTTTGCCTCGGGCACACACACACACACACACCAGACACCATTGTTGAACTCGTCCATTCTCTGGACTCTTTATCTCCGTCTGAACATATTGAGGTCAATAGAAAAGTGCATTGGGCTGGTCTGGACTGCCTTTAACGGTCAGAGACATGACTGGAGGGTTGCTGGTTGAAATCCCAACACACAGACACCCAGCGCCAGGCAGTAATGAGTGGCTGTCTCTCAGTTGTTGAGCACAGAGCACTTGTGAGTGGTGTTGAGTGAGCAGCGGGGACTCGGGGGTCACTGGAACCGTGTCAGTCTTTCTGGAGGAAAAGCTCACGAGGCCTCGGATGTCAGAGCGGAGCCGTGTCTCTTTCTGTGGCTGTCAGATGAACACAGTTCGAGCACAGTCGACTTCTTCAGAGCTCAGGATCTGAAGCAAGGGCACAGTCGTCATTACGCTCATTACAGGAGTTGTAGAGAGCGAAAGTCGTCTTCGTGGATAAAGTCAGCATCGACTATAAAAGGGTTTGTCTGTCCCCCAAAAAATAAAATGTATAAACAAAGACATTTTGGTGAAAATGTTCCAGTGACTGCAAGAATTATTAATTATTTAATAAATACTTCTACTACCTGTATTTTTATTGCTTCCTGGGTCGTTATTATTGTTTTTCTAAATAACAGAACACATCACCATTGATTTTAATGCTCTTGCAAATAGGGCTGCAGTTGTAGTTTTAATTATTGATTAATTTGCCATTAATCACTTCCGCCAGGGAGGCGATGTTTTCATCGGCATTTGTTTGTCTGTCTGCTAGTAGGATTATGAAAAACCTACTGAAACAATTCCCATGAAATATTGTGGAAACAACGGCCCCATCGTGTGAAACCACTTGTGAAGCTGCGACTCACAGAAAAGTGTAGCGGCTGCACTTGTGTCTCGTCAGCACTGAACAGATTCGGTGACTCTTACTCCGGCTGACAGCGAACACTGTCTCCTGTAAGCACAAAATGTTTCCTGACCTTGACAGAAAGTCTGAATGTTGATTTGGGGACAGCGGTGCATGAATGAGCAGCTTTCTGGAAGTGCTTGTTGGAAATGTCAAAAAGACAATGTTTTTTTTGTTTTTTGTTTTTTTACAAGTCGGTAACCTTCTGCGATACAAGGATTCTGCCTCAACTCGTGTGTACTGCAAAGTTTGTAAAGTGTATCAATGCAAAAACTGAATTTAAGGTTCCCATATTGTGGACAGTGTGAATAGATGTTGATTATAGTGTTAATTGTCCCAGCAGGTAATAAACCTCAAACAAAATACAGTTAAAAGAAATTCCAAGATAAAGTAAACCCTTCCTCCAAGGACTGCAGCCATGTCGCTGACCCTGAAATGTCCATCTCATGGGGAGAGTGTGAGGGCACATTTGAGGGGCCGTGGCCTATTGCTCCAGGGCATCAGACCCTGTTTATCAAGCATGGACCCATACTGCGCTGGACCCTTTCACGTCAACATCATGGGCAGAGATACAGAGGAGGGCAACACTAATGTATACACAGGCCGCACCCGTGACCCGAGACTTGGACACGAACACAGCAGAGGCTGCACAAAGCGAGTACTGCAAGTCAGCTCACTGTGTACTCTTCATACCAGCACTGATTACTTCCATAACATTTCATGTACGCAGCACAAAACCCCTACAGTTCTCTCACACACAGTCCCACTGCCAGCTAAGAGCTGCATGCGTGTCCTGTTCAGCACCAGCTGAAATAAAAGAGGTGCGACAGGGAGATTATCTCCTGCAAATTTGTTCTATAACTGAATACAAATAGTCAGGGAGTAATATTTTTACTTTGTTGACCCTTATGGGTACATTTATTTTGCGTGCGCCCGTCGGGGAGGAGGAGCAGAGGTCAGGATATGATGCTGAACATTCTGCCCTGAAGCTGATGAAGAATTATTGTTTTGGAGACATGTCAGCAGTGCTACATGTTACTGAGGACTGCAGATGAACACACCCCATCCCAAAATATCCATTTGTCTCCAAGAAACAAATATAATCTTGTTTTTCAGGCTCAAAGTGTTTGTGTGCAGGAAAATGATATTAAGGATGACATGCTGCCAGAGTAGAGCCCCTCAGGGATTCATGACGATCACCAACAAGAAGCAGCCACTTTTAAAACAACAACAAAAGTAGTCTTTCTCTAGATTCAGCAGATTCAGCATCATCAAATAAACAAATTGATTCATAAGAAGTGGGTCACTTACTGCAAATTGATGCCATTTAATTACTTAACTACTCTTTAATCTATGCTAATGCTGTAATGGCGGCAGTCTCCAGAAGTTAAGTTGTCCACATTTTGCCGTCACTGCTGGTGGTGAACTGGTGATGGATTAGAACCAATCAGGAACGTGTGATCCGCTCTAAACGTCTCGGTTGTTGCTCGTCCATACTACGACGCAAAAACGAGTACAGCAGCATTTCCTAACTTCTCTGATTTAGGTGCTCACAGATTCTGGAGTAGGCAGCAGGCGTAAAATGTAGGACTATAAAAGGCCTGGACTGGTGTGAAGGGTTTTGATCGGATGCTTTTATTGAAATTTGAGTCTGGTTTGTTGTCTGCGAATGATCAAGAACATTGTGTTTTATGTGAGAGGTGGGTCACACGTATCTAAATCACCTGGAGAAGTTATTTCCCCATTGGCTGAGTGGAGAGGCCTGTGAAACGAATCAAATTCCGGTGACTTGAAAAGCAATCATCACTTGAGCAGTTGACTTTACATGGGAGCGTTTCTCCAGATCATGAACGCGGTTATTCTCTTACTAGGTGAGAACAAGTGCTTGAAGACCACCGGAGCCAAAGTGCAGGAGCTGCCGATGACCACCCTCAGGAGGATTGTCCCACATCTCTTAAATTTCCCACAGCGTTGCCTTTCTCCCCTCGTCTCCGTCACATACGAGCTTGTCATCCTCTTGTTTTGTATACATGCGCACACATTCACGAGCTTTCATTCCCATTGTGGCACGTACGCCGCAGTGTGTGCCAAGTAATTAACGCTGTTTGTGTTTGTTCTGTGAACAGTTTGGAATCTTGATAATGGAAAACAAGTACAGACCGGCCCGGATTTTTCATTTATCCCATCGCATGTCCATCTTTCCATCCATGCATCCCTCCTCCTCTTGATCACTCATCCCTCCCACTGAACACACACACACACTCACTCCATCCATCGCTTTCCTCCTCCCTCCTCCTCCTCCTCCCTCCATGTCAGTGCCATCGTTCACGGCAGCCAGGCAGAAAACGCTGGTTCCTCTCTGGTTTGTCGTACAAGGAAACCATTGGTTGTTGTACAACGACACAACAATCACTGCTCTGTCTGGTTGTTGACTTGTGTCTGGGCCGAACACACACACACACACACACACTCTCTCTCTGAAGAGCACACACACACAGGCGATTCCAGAGCACAGTCTTTTTCTTGCTCATGTTAATGTAAGTAATCAAAGTGGACAAGGGGCTTTGAATGCTGAGAGTGAGTGAGAAAGAGAGAGAGAGAGCAGGGGGAGAGAGGGGGAGAGAGAGGGGGGGGGATCATCTCCTTTAACTGTCCGCTCCTCTCTGCCTCCTGTCCTGCAGGCGGGGGGGAAGGGAGAGAAGGGGACGTGGGAGAGGAGTCGGGGGGGAACTGATAGTGACACGGGCGGAGGAGAGAGGGGATGGACGGACGTGATGAAAGACGAGATCAAACCAGTTTCCCACTTTCCCCGACATTAGCAGCCCATTCTGTCCCATAACTGGGATAACTACATTTTTCTTTCCTTTCAGAATAAACAAATCCCCTGGACGACGTCACCGGCGCAGGTGATTTGCCGCACCAGGCTCTCTGTGAAACTCCGGAGATGGACTGTAATTTCCCCAAATCACTGCACGGTATTACCACTAAAAGCATCAACTACAGCACACTGACTCGGCTCCATCCTTTGATTTACCACAGATCCACGTCCATCAGAGACACGGGCGGAAGCTGCTCTTAAAGGTTGTGCCGCAACAAGAGAGACGCAATTTGAGAAAAACGCACATTTACAGAGTAATTGGCCTGCGCAGCATTTCTGGCAGGTGAGCTACTCCAATCTGGCGGCTGCTTTTTGGACGGCGTCTCTAATCGTGGCTGCTGCTTCAATGGGAAAAGATGCAGCCACAAAAATGTATACGTGTGTGTGTGTGTGTGTGTGTGTGTGTGTGTGTGTGTGTGTGTGTGTGTGTGTGTGTGTGTGTGTGTGGTGTGTGTCATGCCCAGCGGAGCAGAAGTCCGTATAATCAGGCCGAAAAACGTGCAAGCGTGTTTCCACATGTCTCTTTGAATGCGTGTGTGTGTGTGTGTGTGTGTGTGTGTGTGTGTGTGTGTGTGTGTGTGTGTGTGTGTGTGAGTGTTATGCCGAGGGCATTGTGTAGAATCCACTCAAACAAACAACTTGAAGTGTATTAAAGCAGCTTCCTTGGACTGAATATGTAGCCACGGGAAATGTGGCGAAGTGTACGTGGGTGTGTGTGTGTGTGTGTGTGTGTATGTGTGAGTGTTTGTGTGTGGCCTGAGGCAGCGACGAGTGAGTGAGGAGTGGATAGCTTCATGCCTGGATGGACATGAAAGGTAGCAAGAGAGAGCATGCCCACACACACACACACACACACACACAACACACACTACAAACAGGAGAAAGCCTTTTGACATCGGATTCATGTATGAATGCGTGAACAAACAGCCACCATCTCCTTTCACTCCAGAGGACACAGACGCACAAACACTCATCATCACTGTGGAGAGAGAAGCAGAGTTTTTCAGTATGTTCGAGCTGACGATGGAGGATTATTCATATTTCATCCCTCTGGACTTCTATCAGGGTTTTTGTGAGCGATTTAAAAATTTTGTTGTTTAAAATGGATCTATTTGAGTTTTTTCTTCATCATCATTTCATTAGTTCAAATAAAATAGGGCAAAAGCAGCTGTATTTTTAAACATACTATTTCTAGTGTGTGTTCAATAAGTGAACATCAAATAACAAAAAACCTGAGATGTACACAACACATAAGAGGAAAGAAATCATAGAGTTGTCATTATTAAAACGAGTAGCTGTTTCCGGCATAAACAGAAAAACGATTTTTTGGAATCGAAATTTGGAGAGAATAAAGTTGAAGGTGCTTTGTGTAATTTTGTGGCTTTTTACCGTGATAGCGTTAAACAATAAGTGTTAACTTTGCATTTAAAGTGGCTCAGGACCAGTTAGCAGCTGCACCACCTAAGCAGCAGCATCTCCTCTCACTGATCTTTGGAATATTAAATGGGTGAATCTTTCTGTAACAGCAGAAAAGCTGAATGGCGTATATTCCTCTATACACACTGAGGCTGATTTCATTATAGATAAATCAGGTTCATCTATTCAATCTCTCTTTCCTTCTATCTGTCGCTCCCTTTCCATTTCTCCCCCTTTCTTCCCCCTCTGTGTTTTTATTCAGCTCCCCCCCCCCTTTTTCTTTCTTGAGCCTTCGCTTTTACTTTTTCTTAGTCTTGTCTGTCTTCTCAATTTCTGTCATTCCCTGTATCGGTCTCGTCTGTGTAATGTAATAAGTATGCACACGAGGAGAAGAGAAGAGAAGAGAAGAGAAGAGAAGAGAAGAGAAGAGAGATACCAGGGGGAAAACTGAAAAAAAAGAAGAAGTGCTGCGTTAAAAAGCTGAGTCCACCAGAGCAGTCACAACAAATTCATCTCTCTCTCTCCTTTCTTTCTTTCCCTCGCTCCCTCCGATACAAGCTGGCCTCAGTAATACAATAAAGGACTTGGCTCAGCTCTGTGCGTCTGTATGCATGAAAGTGTGTGGTGTGTGTGTGTGTGTGTGTGTGTGTGTGTGTGTGTGTGTGTGTGTGTGTGTGCAAGGTAGACGACACCTCTTACTCCCTACTCTCTGTCTCATCATTGCAGCTGTTCCACAGAGGTGTGTTTCAATATATCACCCTGTCACACACACACACACACACAGACACACACCACGGCCCCTGCTTAATAAGCGGTATTCAGAGCTCCTGGGTTTATAGAAGCTGAAACTGCACTCCTGCACAAAGCCGGAGCCTCTTTCCTTCCTTCAGTCCTTTCTTTATTTCTTTCCTTTATTCCCTCTCTTCCACCTTCTTCTTTCCTTTGTTTCCATTTCCCTTTCTCCCCTCATTTTATTCAATTCGAAGTGCTGTGCTGTTTTTCATTAATATCTCTGCTTACTGCCCCAATTCATTTCTTTTCTTGACCCTCACTTCCTCTCGCTCTTTCATTCTTCTGAAAAACCTGAGGGACCCGACGCGAGTTGATGAGTTGTAGAAAAAGATTTAGACCAGTGAATCAGTCAGTGACCATCAGTGGAGCTGAAGCTATTAACCAGAGGAGTAAGGGACATAATGAACTAACCAGTATCTACGGGCTCCCTATGGAGCTACATGTCTAAATTTAACACAAATGGAGCTGAATCAGTTAATTGCTAAATTGATCTCGCCCTAATTACTTATAATTATCAACAATTTGTTTCAGTCACGTTTCAAACGAAGGAATGGTGAAAATTCACTGATTGCAGCTTCTCAAATGCTTTTCTTCGGCTTTGTCTGACTCTTTTACGAAGCGGTCAGAAAAGACATCACTACTTTCACATGTGACGAACGCAGCAGGAGATCGTCTCGTCCAAGTTGACGTCTTCCTCTGTGTCCGACATTTCACTGCTGTATTCTCACATGGGCTGACTCTGACTTTTAAAATCGGGGGCTGGCAGAAAGAAGAATTTCCAGAGAACGTCCGCAGCAACCGACTTGAATGCTCAGCTTCTCCCATCGAGCCATTTCAGGGGGAAAATCCAGAAATCAGTGCAATGTCTGAAAGCAGCATAATTTAACTCTGCCCTGACTAGGTATCACATGTGAGCGATCTGTCACTGATCCAATGTTTTACAACAGGACGGAGACAAAACAAAAGGACAGAGAAGAAGAGAATGAGGAGGAAAAGGAGCCGGAGGAGGAGTGTGGACACCTGGAAGAGTCCTGAGGCTCCGCGGGGAGGAGGGGAGAAATGGAGGAGGTCGGAGGATGGGCAGTTTCCCTCAGCTGTTCCCTTGTGTACGTGTGTGTGTGTGTGTGTGTGTGTGTGTGTGTGTGTGTGTGTGTGTGTACGGTCCATATGGGCATTAGTGCTGGAGGAGTTGAACAGGGGGTCATACCAGATGGACATACACAGACTCGCACACACAAATTACAGATTCCACCAAATGGCATCATGTAGCCACAACTCAGCAGCTCTCCTGCGTGCACGCTCCTCCACAGACACTCTTCTCACTTTCTGTTCTCACTCGCACACGAGCAGACGAGCGTTTGGCACGAGAAGCCGAAACGAGAGGTTTTTTTTCTGTCCAATTCTGTTAAAACACAACAAAGTTAAATCCTCTTTTCTTTTTCCCTGCTCTTGCTCTTTGAATTAAATGGGGCCAAACTGTTCTTGTGAGCAGTGTTTCCCATTAATTACCAAGACTCTGGCGGGCTGCCGCTTCTAATTTGTCCCGCCACAGTTTCATGGCGAACTGAAACATTTTCTTTTACACTTCTCTTAAGAACATGGGAGTGGAGCGCTGTTGCTTCCCCGTAGAGCTGGTGCACAAACCCATTGTCTGCGATGGGAAGCGCTGGGAGGAAACCTGCCACCTCCCGCCTGGCGAGACGCCGACTTCAGGGGTTTTAATCTTCACAGACATTATGTTGTTGTGCACCTGTACATCCATAACCGGTGTTCTGCCTTTGATCGCAGACGGGGAAACACCAACTGTACCGACGTTCGGCTGGGACGTGGCCAGAAGAGCGACACGCACTAATGTTCTCATCCCATACAGATTGATGCAGCGCGGGTTTACTGCAAGTTAATTTCATTTTGGATTTTTAAAAAAGGGCTGCGATGATGGAGTATGATTACTTTGAGAGATTTACTGCAGCAGGGCCTCAATTAGCAGGAAGTATTAAAAAATGCCAACTGCAATATCCTACAGCCCCTGATGATGTGTTCAAATTGATCGTTAAGCAAAACAAAGAACCAAACCCCCTAAAATATGTAATTTACTATGAAGAAAACCAGCAAATATTTAGCTCTACTGGTTATTAGAGATGCTAAGATCCAACTTGTATCTTCCCAATACCTGGATGGTACCGATTCTCTACTGGTTGTCAACTTGTTACACATGAAAACCTAAATTCAGACTTTGTACATCATCCACTTTTTGTTAAGAGCGGATCCTGCAAAGCTCTCACGGGCAAATTGTGTCTATTGACCCCGACACACACACACACACAAACACACTCCACTTAATATCCTCAGCGTTTGACTCACCCCTCCATTCCTCATCTGGTAAACTAGCTGCATGTGTGTATGTGAGTGTGTGAGGTGAGAGGTTAAACGATGGTCATTAAGATTCATCTCTGAGTTCACTACCAGCAAACGGTAAAAACCTCCCACGCACTCGCACGGAATCGTACGAGTGCGGCATCGCTGTCAGAGTGCGGCAATTGTCTTTCCTCTCCTGTTGGTCTCTCCCCTGTCGTTTAGGCCAATTCAAATCTCTGAATGCATAATGAATGCAGTAATCATCGCACTATACCGGGGATCACAACAAGCTACTCATCTCGCTGCTTCGCCGTTTTTTTGGTTTTTAAATTCCAGTTTTGCTAAGTGATTTCAGCGAGAGGTGAACAGCGGGTTTTGTAATTCCAGCATGAATCACGCTCTCTGCAGTCGGGCCGTCTCTCCGTGGATCTGTTGTGACACGTCGTCCAAACATTTCATAATGTTCGCTGGCCTCCTGCTGCCTCCCAGGATGAATAAAGGAGAAGAGAGTTGCAGATAGAGGGAGGGGGGGGAGAAGAGAGGGAATAATAAAGTGATGACCGAAGTCATTTCATCTTCACACCTACGGACTGGAAATCACCAGGCAATTTCCTGGTTTCCCTGAGCTTACCACACACAAAGTGCCTGTGTGTGTGTGTGTGTGTGTGTGTGTGTGTGTGTGTGTGTGTGTGTGTGTGTGTGTGTGTGTGTGTGTGTGTGTGTGTGTTAGAGTAAAAGTTTAGACTGAAGAAAATGAGACAGTTTGCCAGTTAGTTCTTTGTTAGTCAGTTAATCATTTAGTCACACACACGCACACACACACAACACACACGCACACACACACAGCATGATGACGGAGTGGACCCTGTGTCAATCCCAGCATGCCTCTCTGCTCCGAGGCAGGAGATTCTGTCATCGCCACAGTTACTGTCAGGACACATCACTGGTAACCGTGGCAACTAATTAAGACCTGCCTGTCAGGCCTGTGGTCACCGTGCACGTGTGGACGCGTCTACAAATGGACAAACACACTCGTGTCATTAAGTTTCTATAATAAACGCACACACGCACACACAGACACACACACACGCTCCAAGTTACTGTAACTGCCAGTAGGTATCACATCAGCATACTCAGTGCATTACTCAACACGACTCCCCAGCCATTAGTCACACACACAGACACACACACAGACACACACACACGAATCCTTATGGAGACTTACTCATTTTATTGGTTTCCGTTTCAGTGCTCATCAGATATTTAATCAGAAAAGTGCTGGAAGTTGTGTAAAGTGTTTGCTATGCACAACATTTAAAAGTGTGACTATTAGAGTGAGACAACTTCTGTTCATTCACTGAGGTTTAAGTGTTGTTTTGAAAATATAACGTATACGTACCAAGACAAATGAAAGAAAAATAACCAGGTATTACTTTGATAATCGATAAACTTTGAATCATTTTGTGAAACATACATGTGCTTTTCTTTTTTGGCCTATATGATATAATATAAATATGACACAAAGAAGAATTCACTATTGTTTGACATTTGAGAGTCTAAATTCTTATTTGAAAATAATCACTGCATTAGCAGATTACAAAAATACATCACAAAGTATAAATAGCTAAAAGTAAAATCCTCATTTAAAATACAATACTTCAGAAATGCAGTATAGTGTGTACTTAAAACCTCTAGTAAACCACAAGTACCTGAAATATGCGCTTGAACACAGTACGCCTACTTGATGTACTCGGTTTCTGCACCACCGCTGAGGATGATTAAATCTATAAAATTGCCTTTGATGATGATGGACTGCTAATACATGTCGTCCCGTTAGCTAAACAACATTATAATCGTGTTTCGGCCAGTGGCTCTCTCTCTCTCTTACACGGTGAAACGAGTGAGCGTCCACATCCGTCCACACCACATTAAACAGTAATGTGGGTTCACTGACTGAAAGCTGTGTGTGTATTCGTGTGTGTGTGTGTGTGCGTGTGCGTGTACGGTCAGTAATGAGGTGTAACTCGTGCGCGTCAGTGGAAGTTGAGTGATCGGCGTAATGAGCAGCAGAACATAGAGGATAGGGGGGGGGGCAGACAGGAGTAGAAGAAAGAGGAAGAGGAGATGTGCGGGAAAGAGGAGGATCATGTATAAAATTCTTTAGCGTAACGATTGATTACACATGTAAAGGCCGCCTGAGTCTCTTCACGTGATGTTTCATGCTGCTGGAGATGTGATGCCTGACGGGACAACTCATAAATAATAAGTCAGGGAGAGTGATGATTAAAGATCTAGAAATTAAAGCATCTAAATACACGTTTTTAAAGTTAAAAACATGATAATTAAAGGCCCAACTTTGAATGGATGAGGTCAATATTGAACTTTTGATGATTCCTTCAGGCTCTCACAACTTCTCACAACTGACATAAACCTTGCATTGGGATTTGTAAGATTTATCTCGGGTTTAAAAGGTGAAAAACTAAACCTCGACTGATCAAAATGACTGATGCCATTTTAATCCCTCACTCCATCTTCCTGGTTAAATCTTCAACGGCTCCAGCCAAAAGCTGAAGAATGCAAAACAGAACCAGGCGCCCCCCCCCCCCCGAAAGACAAACAGACTGATTTCGGAGCAGGAACCCACGAATCTCTGCACGGGATTCCAGCCAGTTAACAAAGTAAACACGCACGAGAACAAAGGACAAAGTCTCCATGTGGGTTAGCGCAGGTTAACAACTTGTAGTTCCTCTCCTCTTGGTGCAGGGTCAAAGTGGAGCGCAAGTATAGCTGCAAAGGGGAAAAAAGCAAATCGTGCGTTCTGGTTGCTTTTTCCACTGAGCGTGTTCGAGCATTAAACCCAAAACCGGGCGCAGATTCATGAGGAGGGGGAAGAAAAAAAAAAACCTCGCCTTACAGAGTGAGATCTGACAAAGAAAAATCCGAGCCCTGCATCCTATCAAGGCGGCATAACTTTCACTCCCTCCCTCCGTCTCGCTCCTCTGTTGTTATCAGCAGATACGGAGGAGGTAAGGAATGAAAGAGAGCAGCTGCAAGTGTTTGTTGTGTCAGTCCGCTCCGGTCTGAGCTGTTCCTGCGTAGTTCCTTATCACACTTGAAACAGCTCTGCCTCCCTCTCCCACACACTTTTCTCGTCCCACTTCTATCCCGTATCATTCATTCTCATCCCATTCATTCTCCCCTCCGTTTCGTCAAAAGGATTATGGAGCAAAGTCTGTGTCACTCAGATTCGAGGCCCCGTAACGCAACACATCTAAATAGCTGCTTATCGCGCTTGTGAGCCAATCGACAATTTTACAAAACACACTGCTTTCATATCCACTTCTGCTGAAAGTAAGTTACACAACGTAACGACGACAATAACGGAGCAGAACTCCCCCCCCTCCAGCATATCTCTGTATATCTCCTGCCGTGCCAGCTTTGAACGAGATGGGAAAAAACGGTCAGAAATTGCAAAACTTTGCGAAGCTAACATCCATGAAAAGAGACTGGTACCAATACAGTCCTGGTTGTTAGCCGGCGGGTTCAACAGACACCTCATCACAGGATTCAATTCCCATGCACAGGGCTCACGGATTTCAAAAGGTGATCTGATTCAATACTAAGGCAACAGGAATTTAACTCCCACAGTCAAATATAGAAATGAATTCATTTCTCCCCCACACACACACACACACACTCCCACAACAACCCAACACACACCCACACCCCCACCACACCACACACACACACACACACACACACACAACAACACCACCACAACACACACACACCCCACAACACACACCACACACACACACACACACACACACACACACACACACACACACACACACAACACACACACACAGTGTGCCTCGGTGTTCACTGTTGTTTAAAACAAACGCCATGAGGTCATTTTTCCAGCCTACGAATTCCCCCCCCCCATGTAAAAAAGATCAACTTTCTAATTTATCATATTGAAAAAGCCCCAAAAACAAATGCAGTCGTGGTCCCGTGATAAATTACACTGCAGTGTGTTGGACCATGCTTCATTACATTGTAATAACACAACAAATTGATTTCACAGCAGCCAAGAAAACAGTGATTTACAATTCACTTAAGAAATCACAGAGTGTAGTTATAATAATAATTTAAAAAAACTCTGTCTTCTGCCAAACCCACTCTTTGTTCATTTGGGGAAAGTTTGGATTCCTACATTGTTCTCACTGGTAGGTGAAGGTTTTAACACAGTTTTCTAGGATGTGTTAGAAGGCTGTGGATTCTTCTCTGGTTTTAATAAAAGATATTAAATAAACTTAAGACAATTAATGTTCTACATCTTTATATATATGTGTTCTTTTTCTTCATAAAGCTCTTAAAAGTGTTTTAGTGCAGAAGGTCACAACAAAAATACCATTAGGTTTGTCTGTTCTAACTTAAAAACACCGCTCAGTGGGACTAATGAACTCTGGCATCTTTGAGTGAGTGAAGTGAAGTGAAATAACAAACCAAAGAACAAAGATAAGTGTCCGCTTACTGTGTCAGCCGAGCTGCTGATAAAAAACCAAGAGGAATTTTCAATATTCAGTCTTATCTGTGTCCTTGACAAAGCTTTGGGCGTAAACGCTGGTGAAATACGAGGTGTTCTGTGCGTTATGTCCGTTATGGGCCCGTATATAAGTAAATCTGAAGTATTTCCAAATAACAGACACCGGACCAATCGGTGGGCTCGTGTGTTATCATTCGTTCAGACATTTCGTTTATCCACGCTCAGACAGTTTGGGATAAACGGTAAATGAATGGCTGTCTGTCTCAACCACATATCTACAATAGGGCGGGTTGGATACGATGACAGAGAGGAGCGCCATTGAAGTATCTGAAGTAGTCCTGCTTATACCGAGCGTCTTCATGGCCTTAAAGAGACAGGAGCTACAACCAAGTGTTTCAGACAGAGGCTGAGAGGAGGAGCTGCAGCAATGGACAGTCTGAGGGAAGTTTTAGTGATGTTTTCTCAACATTGGAACCTGTTCAAGTAATAACACAACCTGACTATGAACAGAATATGTCTCCTTTAAATAAACTTGACAGAACACATTCTGCCCACACAGCGTTTCTGTAATCGAACGTCTATCCGACTGTGTCCAGATAACGCCCCGTGGAATTTCAAAATTGAAAATGAGAGGCTATTGAAAACACTGCAAACAGCAAATTCTTATTGTTGTCCTGACTAGTGTGATGTCAACTTTGTTTAGGAACATATGGCTTCTTTTACCAAGCATCCATCTTTACCACCACCACTTATAGATGTGTCTTATACCGCGAGTACAGGAGGAACCACTCGGATCTACTTCCTGAGAGAACAGTCCAACGGGGTGAGAAGTGTAGAATAGACAATATCCTATTATTAGCAACACTGCAGATGGATAAACCCACTAACAGCAGATTATTTCCGCTTTAAGCCTTCAAGAAGTAAACACTCCACCGTGACCTGTTTTTATCCACGTTCACGGGCTTTCACGTCAACATTAGCACCAGTTGGATTAATATAATTATGTGCCGCTCGCACACACAGTTCAGTTGGAATTGAATTCACTAAAAAACCTGAAGTGAAGTCACTCTCTCTCATGTCTCCTCTCTCACTCCCTCCGCCGCCGCTGCTGCTGCCTCGATTAAAGTCTCCTCTCTCCCACTCTTTCAATCTCTCCTGCTCTCTTTGGACCACTAACCTTGATTCACTGTTCTCCTCCACTCTGCCTTGGGCTGGCACATGCATTCACACACACGCACGCGCACTCACACAGACACATTTACAAGAAAATACACTGCGGCATACACTGAATGGAAGATATACTGTACACATGTACTTGACCATGGTAAAGTAGAAGTGGTTTGTTTGGGGCCAGTGTGAGGGGAAAGTGTGGCTAACCGAAACCACATGTGGCTGACTCGCTCGCTCTCGATCCTGAGGTATGTGAGCCTCTGGAGTGTGTGTTTATGTGTGCGTCTGTGAGTGTGTGTGTGGTGTGAGTGTGTGCGAGGGGGAGGTGTGATACGGGGCAAGCGGCGGAGAGAGAAGCAGAGTGAGCTCATGCCTTGACTTTAACCTTTATTTATCCAGGGAACAGTCGTGTTGGGCAGACAAGCTGCTTTCTTTGCCGTGTCGCTATACGTCCACACGGGAGCTGCTCTACTGTAACCACCGTTTTCTGCTGGTGGCCGCTGCAGCGGTGCCGCCAGATCAGTCAAGTCGAGTTAAGTGCTTTGCTCAAGGTTAGAGTTGTTAATACTATAAATAGTACTTACTGGAGCAACTTCATACTGCTGTTTATGTGTTAAATAGGACACAGCACACAATAGTTATTAAATGTTTGCATCAATCTCTACTTTGAGTCTATAATCTAAAGGGACTTCATTTTGATAAATGTATAACCGTTTTCAGACGTGTACCCCAGAAAATGTCCGGAAAAATTGGGTACAGACGTTGGAGATTGTCCGAGTAAAACATGTTCAACAGGAATATCTCCGGAGCATTCAGGCTAGGAGGGTTCGCCTGGGCAGAGAAGGCAGGAGGCAGAACATGACGTGGAAATTCCACTGCGGAAATCACATGCTTTTGTTCCAATTACATATCATCATCTGTGTCCTCTACAGACATTTGTTTTTCAGACAGGTAAAAAGGATCCATCACGTCTAAGGCGTGGATTAAGATGCTTCAGTGGGTAAATGTGTGAGATTTAAAATAAAAATTACCTGGGTGTCATGTTTTCATCCTGAGCTGGAGCTGATAAATATTCCTGTAATTCTTAAATACATTTTGACGAGGATGCGATTGCCAAGAACCATCCTTTCCCCGAGATATCAAGGATGGAGTGCCTCTGCACCCAGGAGAGTAAATGTCTCACGTTCTGCAGTCATATTAATCCCTAGCGTAGATATGAACGTGGTCGAAGAACAACGGGCAGGCACGGCCTTTCACTTTTTTTAAAATTATTTCTCTATCTAGCTCTGAGTGAGAGAACAAACGGGAACAAAGACACAAAGACGACCGTAGTTCAGTTCCGAACCTGCACTTCATATCGCTCACTTTGTAATGAGGGACTAACCCTTCAAGACAGAACGACGCAGTGTGTTAAGGTAGTTCTGTGTGCATGTGTGTGTGTATGTGTGTGTGTGTGTGTGTGTGAGGTTGAGTGCAAGAGACAGTTTGTGTCATGGGGAGGTAGCGCTGTATCTGCTAACCGCTACTTCAACAAGACAGCTCGCTTGGCTCACACACACACGAACGAGATGCACACAGACACTTCATTTACCTTTGGCCCGATATAGACATAGTGACAGTTAACCTAGCCACTTAATACAAAGAGACAGTTTCTTCTACAAAGACTTATATCAGGGGGGCAGCGGTGTGTGTGTGTGTGTGTGTGTGTGTGTGTGTGTGTGTGTGTGTGTGTGTGTGTGTGTGTGTGTGTCAGAGTAAATCTGGCTGAATTGAAAACAGAGCAGAGAGAAAACACCAACAAAAGCATTCCAGAAAGTGGGTGAGAGAGAGAGGGAACAGGGAAACAGAAGGACAAGAGGAAGAGAGAGAGAGAGAGAGAAGAGAGAGAGAGAAGAGAGGAGAGAGAGAGAGAGACAGAGACAGAGAGAGACAGAGACAGAGAGAGAGAGACAGAGAGAGAGAGAGAGAGAGACGAGACAGACCTTGCCATCAGGACGGGGGGGGGGGGGGGGGGTGTCCTGGTGTCCTGGTGTGACACTGATCATTTGACCTAAAACTGGTTCTTAACTGTTGGCCGGCAACATTCTCACTTTTTTTTAATCTCCTAATAAACCCAACGTTTTTCAGTTCAGGTTGAAACAAACAATCTGGAGACACTGCTTCAGGGTTGCGGAGCTCTTCAACCTTTTTTTAAATGAATCAATGATGGAAAGAGACATTATTTGCAGCATGAAACACTTTTTAAAGATGAGTTCATGTATTTCTATCCTCACTCTTTCCTATCCACCACGAACACCCAGTAACATCTGGCTTTTATCTACAATGGGAACAGATACAATCGACTTTCACTCCCGAGTCAAATTACTCTGCGGTGGACACACGTTTGTCTCGGCTGCGTTTGGCAGTACTGGAAATATGACACCGGGAGGAACGTGCTAATTTCTTCTTGTTTTTTATTTTGGCAGTCTCATGCCGCACATGTTGTGGCACGGTGATGCACAATGAACCTCCGGGCATTGCCGCATAAATAGCCAAGAACAATTGTCTTATTGTTTGTTTTACATCTTGGGAACATTGTGCAACAGCAAGTTCTTCTTTGCACGATGCAGCATTGACACGACTCCTCTGATGGCAATGGGAAAGGTGTCTATCCCATTTACTAAGCCAGTAAACCTTGTTTAAAAAAAAGTATTAGACACTCAGAAGTTGAACGATTGGTAGATTGAACGGTCAGTTCTTAGACATTTAACCTAAACTGTGATCTGAGTAAATCCAAACTTCTACATCAGTTATTGAGTCAAACTACCTTTTTTTTTTTTTAAACTTAATTTTTATGACCATCTGTTGTTCCGCATATTCACTCTGTTTAGAATTATTTCCACCTTAAACAGTCTGGAAACTTGAAGTCCCACCCTTGCTCTTGTTGTGGGGGAAACATGGAAACAGGAGAAACAGGGAGGGAGGGAGGGAGGAGAGGGGAAAAGAGGTAGTGTATATGCGTGGAGGAGGACAAGAGTGGAGAACGGGGGGGGGTCAGAGAGGGAATGGCGAGTACATGAGAAGGGGGGGGGAGGGTTCGATAAATGCCGTGTTGCTTTGTTTAGGTTAGTGGGCCATAAATTCCAAGGGAAGGAAGGAATGAGGGGGGGGGGGATAAAATAACCGTTAGGAGAAGCTTGGACGGCAGAAAAGGAGGCAGTGAAGTCATACTTGGAGAGGAGAGGAGTGGAGGAGGAAAAGAGGAGAGGAGAGTTTGTTTGACTAAACTGACTGATTTTGCTCGACTCCACCAGACACGGTGCCGTCTGCGTAATATCAACATCCCAGGGGAGTGAGTGAGTGTGTGTGTGTGTGTGTGTGTGTGTGTGTGTGTGTGTGTTTGTGTGTGTGTGTTTGTGTGTGTAGCGAGTATCAGCTTTAGAAAATACACCTCCACATTAAGAATCCCAGGGCTACCTCCCAATGAAAGCATCACATGTCCTATTTTGGTGTTTTTCTTGGTTCACGTGTTGCTCCGCAGACCCGAGTCCGTTGGGAATTTTTTCACTGCACTGTTTTCTTATCACTTCCAGTGGAAAGGAAACAGTGTTTGCACCGTTCAAACAACCCTGCAGTTCACTAATCGGAGCAGCAGAACTCACGGTCAGGGTTTCCCACGAGCATTTGCTCAGCGCGGCCCACTTAAAAGCACAAGTGCCTCTGGGAGTTATGGTCTCAGTAGGTGCTGTAAAGCTAGCATCTCTGGAAACTCTGGAAAAGCTATTGTTTGGTTGGATGAATGCGTAGAAATAGAAGTGAAAGGAAAGAGTGTTTGGAGGTGTAAGGTCACAGATCAGCAGGCAGCCCAGAGCTTTAACAACCTCAGTTAAAGCTGTTGGTGGTGCTGCATATTTTAATTTTAATGTAGGCCAGTCAAGGCTCATTTACGCTCAACCGTTAGACACGGAAACGGTCGGAGCCTTCTATCCATACTCTGAGCTCATTTCGTTCGTACCTGCGCACGTCTTCTGAATTGCCACCGGAAATCATCGGGGGGGCAGTGTAGCCCATAGTTCAAACGAGACGACCTTCACGACACCACGAAGTAACATCGTATATATATATGTGTTTTTTCCATCTATGCACTAAAGAGTTTCTGGTTGTTGAAACCATACCTCCTCTTCGTACTGGCCGTGAAGATCCATTTCCAGTGTGGCTCCAGTGGAAGAGATAAGATACAAGGTCTACAGTCCTTGTTCTGTGCAGAAAATGCATTTGAGGGCTGAAGGTAATGCAATGTGTGCTGCCGCAGTGTGAGTTAGACAAATCGAGTGGGTATGAAGTCCCTTTATTTTCCATAAACAGGTATTCTTTGCTCAGCCAGGGTGAAGTGATAACACCACAAAACAGGCATTTTATAATAAAACGGAGTTTGGTCAGAATAACTTGACTTTTCTAACTTTTAGCACAAAAACAGGGACTAATATCCATACTGAGAATACCGAGGTAGCTTTTTCTTATAGCTAGCTGCTAACTCCGCCTCTGCTTGTTGGTGTGTGACGTTTCCCCGTAAAGCAAATAGTGCAACACCAGGCGTTCTGGGAGTTCTGTGGCTATTTCAAGTTCGCGTAGCATCAATATGATTTTAACGATGTTACTTTTACGTTAAAAAAAAAATATTACATTGTGTTGCTTTAAGACAGGCTTGAAAATAAGTGAACCTATAATTTGTATTAGTTGATTATTTTTTACAATTACAGTAATCAGTCCATAAACTGTCAGTGAGAAACTGTGAAAAGTGTCCATCAGCATTTCCCCAATAAGTTAATGAATCAATGACTCTTAATCATCTTTCTATTTGAATAAATTTGTGTCTTCTTCGACTTGTCTCTTAAACTAAACTGGGACGTTAAAAGGGGCGATTGTTGGGGGGGGGGGGGGGGGGGGGGGGGATACTGAATTATGATTACAGACATCAAAGCTTAAGAATCCAGCTACTTACATATTCATACAAATGAGGCTTGTTTTGGAATTAATAATGAAGACATTATATGCGACACTATATTTATATATTCTGAAAGCTCTCCCACGGGAAATAATGTAAAACATGCGACTGGGTTGAACTTTCAGGGCTGAGACGAAGCAGCCAGAAGTCTGACGGACAGACAGATGTTCAACATTTAAATGTCCGTCTCCCGACTCCCACACACGGCCCCCGTCTGTTACAGCGATCGGCTGTAAGGTGCGTACGCCATCGCTGTCAGACTGACCATGTGTCTGCAGTCATCTAGTCATCTGCAGACAGGAGGGGCACACAGACAGACACACACACACACACACGACAAGTGGCTGGCCGACAGACAGACACAGATTAGGATGTCAGACAGACAGATAAAAGAACTCGGCGAAACACCATTTAGAGGGAAAAGACAGCTCAGGAAAATATCTGCTGCAAGATTTAAATCTCTGCTCACACAGACAGACCGAGGACCAGCACCGCGGTGATGTGAAGATACATAGTCAGGGATGGAGATGATAATCTTAATGGACCGGTCATCTGTCTGTAAGCTCCTGGTTCACACACACATACACACACAACCGAGGGTTTATATATCTCGAAAGCTTATACCGCTCTTGACATGAAATCAGCTTAAAGAGCGGAGAGTTATCAGCAAGGAATGTAAGAAGAGTAAAAATAGTGTCCTTGTCTTTTTGATATCCGTGTATACATACTGTACGAGGCTGAAAGTGACTGCAGCACAATGTCCTCTGGGAGTTTATCACGAGACTACACACACACACACCACACAATCCAGGATCAGTAAACCAGAGAAAGTCTCGTTCCTGATGTGTGTCTATGTGTGTGGTGTGTCATGACAGATGTCTTCTTAACTGTACTAATGTAAACCACTTCAGCCACTGCCCAGAGCTACACACACAACACACAAGAGCTCTTTGGACATGTACACTGTAGATCCAGTCCACCTGAAGGCAAATACAAAGACGCTGAATACATACACACACACACACACACACACACACACACACAACAAACACGACCACACAACACACCACATACACAAACTCAATTAACTAATCAGATAAACCCATTGTCTAAAGTAAATAAAACAAAGAGCATCTCTTATGTAAAGTTTCTAAATTCTGATATTACCTGTCACTGTAAATACACTTTCCGTGACTCACAAGGAGCTTTGAAGGAGACGGAAACAGCAACAGCACGTGCCTCCGGAAAGTCAAACTTTGGATCAGCTCCTCATTGAAATTCTTCTTTATAGATTATTTTGGGCATTTCGCCTTTGTTTGGAAGTTGAAAGAGAGGAAGACGAGGATGAAGGGTTTAAGGAAAAACAAGAGACGTGTATGTGTGTGGGAGCAGATCTGTTTTTGGTTTTGATTTCACATCAGCAACTGAGTCAGCAGAATCCCCCCCCCAACTACAGATATGATAAACACACATTACAATATCAGGGCTTGGTTACAGTGACGAAGAGGAAAACTGCAGATTAACTGTGAGGTATCACCTTTATGCATCATTTAATGGCAGAGAACCATTTTGCCTAAAGTACAGACCTCCTTCACTAATAAGAGGTTTATGTCCACTTGAGGCTTTTCTGGCCGTTTTAAGTCAAAGACTCAACTTATCAATAAATGAGTGGATATGAAGTTTGTGTTTTACATTGATTATATTTATACATGTGCATTTACTTTACATATAGTAAAATATGTTTGTTGGTGCAAACATGTGACAATAAAATTCATTAAACGTCTGCTAAGTAGAACAAAAATGATTATGAGCTGTAATGTATTATAGCGTAAGGAAGATTTATATATCTTGAATAAATCTGTCTTCGTGGGTTTTAACTCCCGGATGGAAAATTAAAACTTGATGGATATGAGGGTTTGATGTGGAGTCTGTTCACAAACCATCAAAACAAGTTGGGGGATCTCCACCCTTTTTATTGAGTCATGAATGATTCACAGCAAAACAAGATAATTACAGATTTGGCCTTCAGAGAGGTTTCGAGTCAAGTTGGACTCTCGGCTGTACCACTTGATGAATCTGACCGTATCCTTTAAAACACTACACCTGTGTTAGTCTCTACAAACTATCACCTATGAACCAGACGACCATCAAACACATTTTCGTCTCAGAGGACGAATTAAGGGAAATCTCCTCAGATCAGTGAGCGCAGATGCAGAAGGCTGTCAAATCTATTTTCAAGAACCTGTCCTGCTTAATGTGAGCCGACAGGATTTCTGCCCCAATGGTCGACCATTAGCTCGCCATTATTTTTGTATTAAATAATTTGTGTTTTCAAGCGGAGCACTGCCCAACACACACACTCTGAGCTTCTCTTTCAGTTTTTAACGACTAAGCAGAATAATACCTTCTGCAAAGTTTGACAGTGTAAAAAATGAATTTGGCTTTTTACTTCCTTTTATTTTGTACATAAAGTTTATAATTGCTCTGTTTTTTTTGGCACAGCAAAGCCTTGTGGGATACCACATGCACCAAACTCCGCAGCGACACAGCGATCTCTCTGCCTGTCCCTGCTGTGTGAGGCGTCTGTGGTGTATTTTACTAACCTGTCACTTTCCCGAGAAAAAAAAAAAACCCAGTCCCTCATTAACAACCCACCGCCATGAGTGTGTTTGTGTGAAAGAGAGGGAGACGGAGAAGAGAAGAGAAGATGACAGAAGAGAAGATGACAGAAGAGAAGAGAAAAGATGAAAAGAGGTGTATTCGGCTACTGAAGTTACTCGGAGCTCTTTTTTATTAAAGACCAGGCTCAGCTCACAAACGGCACCTGAAAACTTCAAGACTCCCAACAGCCGTCGGACTTCACACAGACAGACAGCGACAGGAGGGAAACACGCAGACAAATGGCAAATGGATTAACTGACAGCCAAGCTGGCAGAGCGGCAACGACACACACAGCAGCAACGCTTCAAATATTTCATTGATTCAATGCAAGTTGGACTTTGTAGAAAGATTTCCAAGGAACGGAAGAAGCTGCAGACGTGACCTGAAAGAACCGAAAACCGTCTCAACATCCAATCGGCTGCGGTGTGTTTGTTTATACATCTCTGTGTACAAGGCTGAGTTGTGCGTTCGTGTGGTGTTGAAATAATCTGACAAGTTAGTTCCAGACTCAGAAAATTCAGAACAACTCGTAAAGTCGGCGAAGATTTTGGTGCACGAGTTGCCAAATTGCTCTGCAGCTCTAAATAGTAGTTTCTATGTGAACTTGTCAGATGTTACTTTAGTCACTTTCAAACTTTAGCCAAGACGTTTTTTAGGACCAATATACCCTTTGTTAATATAAAATATTGTGATGAGCAGTGAAGGTGTTGTTTAGACCCTCTAGACACACAAATACAACACATTTTGTTTACAGCCTCCGTGTTTTTTGAATGAACACATCGAAGTTGGACGTCCTGAGGAGCAAGTGAATGCACAGTGAATAACGGCCTCTAGAGACGTCACAGAAACCACTATACATGTAAATGAGCTTGAAGTCAAAAAAAATGCAATGGTTAGTGAAGACACAACAGCTAAAACATGGCAGGAATACGGTGGACAAAACTAACAATTAGGGATCAGGGAACACTTGGACCACTGCAGCTGATCTCTACACATGGAAATGAAGGGAGGTTAAGGCACAGACCCAGGGTTACGTGTGACGACAACAAAGACGATGACATGACATGACGATGACGAGATGACGATGACAGACGAAGCTCAGCTCGTGGCCGGCCGGTCATAACTCACCCTTCTCAGCGCGCCCCATGTGAGCTGCGTCCGGTAGAAGCAAAGCAAAGAATAAGAAGACAGAATTAGATTGGAAGGCATGCACAGGTCAACACATGCACATTAGAGAAAAGCCCTGGACTCAATTTGCTGTCCAAGCACAATGTTTTCCATGATTACAGGCACATGCCGTGTAAATAAATCAAGCAGAGAGCCCAGCCAGATTTTCCAAACCTTGATTAACAATAAGGTTTACGGAGAAACTGTCAGAAGGTGAAGTACAAAGAGTTTTCTGTAGGTCATTAGCAACAACACACACACACACACACACAGTGGGAAAAACCCACTGCTTTAGTAGGAAGCCATGTTGTCATAAAACACAGTGCGTATAAAAAAGGCATTCAACCCTCCTGGAAATGTTCAGGTTTTTACTGTCCTATCGCCTTTACTGCAACATGTGAGAAGTCTGGCTTCTCCTTAAAAGAAAAAGGATCTTGTAAAAAAATAAAAGCTGTAAATATCCTTGCAGGAATGGCCAAGTTTTAATGTACATGCAGTTTAAGAGGGAGAAAAGGGACCAGGGGCCTCAGAAATAATCTGCAATAAAAGTAAACACCTCACAATAAATGTACAACCTCTCGTTTAGCACAGATTGGTATTTTAAAAAAAGTTGTTTGTGTGGACAACTGTAACTTTAACCTTTGACCCACACACGTCCGACCTCAACCTTTCCCCTCTGCTTCACCTAACCCCTGTGGTAACCAAAAATAATGGTTTTCCCAAGACTGTCGTCACCTGCCTGCGTCTGTTACTACACACCACACACACACCACACACACACACACACCACACACACACACACCACACCACACAACACCACACACACACACACACACACACACACACACACACACACACACACACACACACACACACACACACACACACACCTCCATTATATATATACCATTATCATCACACACACAACTACACAACTGGTGCTGAGGCCGCTCACATCTGTGTGAGTCAATGAGTGTGTGCGCGCACTGTAATGTAATTAATCAGCTGAGAGTGTTGATTACTTAATCTGTCATTAGCCAGCCGTGTGTAAGTGTGTGTAAGCGAGTGTATGTGTATGTGTGTGTGTGTGTGTGTGTGTGTGGTAGCAGTGTGTTTCAAGCCCCCTCCTTGTACCGACAGCTGTGACCAGAGCCAAACAGGGCAGAGCGGAGATTGATGATATTGGACTAATACCATCATTCATCAGGGATGTGATATTTCAGGGATTCTGGATTTGTTTGGGATGTGCTGCCTCCTTCATTTCCATAGGGACTGTGCCACCTTCTTGCTTCACTTCCTGCTGGATGACTGATGATTTACATCCATCATCTGCCAGTGTATAAAGGTTAATCCTGGCCACAACACTCAGTATATTCACATCTGTCTCTTTTTGTGTAATTTGTGCAAGTGGAAATGTTGCATATTAGCTTAACTGAGGGGGTAAAGTTGTCATATAAGACAGAGAGAAGGCAACAAAAGCTCAAATACAGATGAAGCATCCATGTCACACTGCAACTCATTATTATGAGTCTCCTCTTCACCAGAAAGCCCAAAAAACAAAAAGCTATTCTCAGACATGAACTCCAGAGAACCTCCGGAAAATTGAGTCCAGACATTTTCTGGAGGTTTGATTGTCCAAGTCAAAAATGGTCACAACAACAGGAAACTGTCCAAAATAATCCAGGGATGGGTGGAATCTGGGTAGAACATGCAGGAGGCAGGAATCACATGTTCTTGTTTACAGCACATGGACGCCAGCATCGGGTACTGGCGTGTACAACACCTCTTTTTCATCCTGAGATATTTGTGTCTGCGTGTTAGAACTGTCATTGCAGTGAATTCTGCAATAAGACAATATTCTGCTGTATTCTCACGTGGGCTCACGCTGACTCTGACATTTCACTCGGGGGGGGCGGGACAGGAAAAGTTCTGGGAAATGTTTGGAGCAACTGACTCGTACATTCGCGTTCTCACATTCGGTCCCTCTGGATAATTTCGGGAAGATTAAGAGTTCAGTGCACGTCTAAAAGCAGCCAATTAAGTCTCTTCTCCACCAGAAAGCCCCAAAAAATTAAAGAATAAAACATCTCTGGTTGAAGTCCAGGCCGAGACTCTTGTTTCTCCTACTCTTTTGCCATAATTGCTGATATACAACACCACAGGGTACTTATATCTCAGCATGGACAAGATTAATTAATTAACAGTCATCTTATTTAGGAAGCAGCCGTTACATCAGCGTGCAAAACAAAAAGGGACATTTTTCTTTTACCATGTGCTGAGCCCAAATAACCCACAGACTCACAGCACAATTAATGACTTCTTTTAAACTTTACTGAATCGGGGAAAAAAAGGGAACACAACTCAAAATGTTCTTCACCAGATGCACTAAAGTAGAAGCGAAGCAATGTTGCGAAGCAGAAAAGTCAACAAGGGAACTCGGTGATTTACGAGCATCGCTGGTGTTCGGTTAATTGTGGCCTCTTGTCGGGTCCTCTTGAAAAACGAGGCGCTGATTCACGCCAGGATTCAACAGATTCACAAAAATAGAGAACACACATCCAGTGGCTAGCATGACACCCTGCTGTGTGGTGGAGAGGTTTTCCCTGACAGGTCGGCGTGTCAATCATGCGCCGTCCTCCGTGTCACTCGCTCTTCGAAACTCTCTCACAACTTAACCTAAGTCGCTGTGTGTCGCTAATGCATTTCTCAACCCCCTCCAACTCACACACACACACACACACACACACACACACACACTCACACACATGCTAATGGGGGATTAGCTAATGAATTCTCTCAACAGATTAATTACATTGCTTGTGTGCGCTCAGACTTCATCCCCAAACGGCAGAAGAAATGAGCCAGTACTTTTCAAAGAGATGGGTTTGTGTGTTTTTTTTCCTCTCCCCATTTTCTTTTTTTTAAATCTATCACTAAATTGAAAATCCGTAGAAACAGATTGGCTCTGGGCAAAGTGGCGTTTTATTTGAAGAAGAAGACATTAAGATGGATCTGAGGGACGGCGGCGAGAGGCATTACTTTTAAACGAGAAAATAAATAAAAAAACGGGCCTTTGATTTGGCGCCATTTTAACATGGCATGAGTAGAATGAGGCGTCTTTCTAAAAAGTCTAAATGAGAGGCGAACATTTCACATGCTCGTCTGTGTTACCACTGTACTCCGCGGGGCTTCAAAGCATCGGCCTCCCTCTTCCTCTTTAAATGACAGCAACACACATTCTCACACACACACAGACACACACACACACAAAGAGGCATGACAGAGAAACACACTGACACTCCCTCCTGCCGTTTTCACAGTCTCTTGAGTGGAGGAGATGCCCACGGCCAAAAACCAATGGTTGCACTTCTTGTTATTTTTCTCCCTCTCCTCTTCTTGTCCTCTTTCTCACTATCACTCCCTTCCTCTCGCCTTTCTCTGGGAAAACAGACAATTTTTTTTTTCTTCTTCATCTTCCAAATGGAGCAGGAAAGTAATTATAATTAAACCAACTTGGTTCTAATGCTCAAAAATACTAAAATAATTTACGATTATAATTAAACCAGCTCAGTAGCGGCGGCGGCCTTCTAATTCGTCTGGAGACGCTAATGGAAAACAATTATTTCACTTCATTAAGATTACAGACGCCGGGAATCTGTGTCACAACTCGATCAGAGAGGAGACACATTTAGAAAGTTGTCAAATTATCGCGAAGTCTGTCGTCGACTTCGCAAAAGACTCGTTCACATTCATTACGCTGACTTCCTCGGCGATAAAGCCGAAAAAAACAAACAGCCTCAGAAACAGCACAGTAACAAGAGATGAGAGTGAGAGACATATTTACATAAACGCCATAAGTTATACTTTCCCTTTGTAAATGGGGAATTAGAGGATAAGGACAGAAATGAGGCAGATCCAGAGACGACGTGTTAACGCAGACTTTGTCGAGACGTGACGCGTTTTTACATTCCTGCTGCTGACGCATCCCGTCAGTGAAACAGGAGGCTGGTGAAGCACGAAGACACACGTTCGATTCCCCAAGTGATTTCCTTTCATCGGCAACTTAATAATCGCCACTTATTCTCAGCGACTGGTCACGTTGGCTGCGTTTTCGATCCGCCCATTAACCCCCCCAGCCTCATCACTTACACACATCGTGGTGAAATGATTGGATAAAAGTGCTGCCACAGAAATGACCGATCCACAAAATCCCCCACGCTCTGCACCAGGATCTCGTTGGATTCACAGTATAAGGCCATTAATGCCTATAAACTGGTTCCTTTCATTGCAATTAAACAATACATTTTCAAATTATTCTGCAAGAGAAAAGCAACTCTTTTACCCCCGTCCCCACACTAATGACAACCCTCCTCCCACTCTATGTTAATGCAGCATCAAGCCACTAGCATTTACTTGCAAATGAACGGCACTCTAATTCCCAGAGAGGCCTCCGAGAAGAAATTCCACACATTTGTTACCCACAGGACCAAATGGCTGCAAGGGTGGAGGGGGTAGGTGGGGTAGGTGGGGTAGATAGAGGCTTCAGGGGGGGGGGGGGGGGCAGTAAAAACAGCTCACAGATGAATTGGTAATTAATGTGTAATTTCTATGCAAATCATTGACAGGCCGGAGCCGGAGAACAGTGGAGCAGAAAACGACATTGTTACACAGTTTCTGGTTATTTCCAGAACTTAAATGGAGCGTGATGTGTCCTTTATTACATCCTGACGTGGCCCGGGTGTGAGTTTTTGGAGGTCAACTTGGAAAACAGCCGTGAGTGTGTGCGCGTCTGTGTGTCTCTGTGTGTGTGTGTGTGTGTGTGTGTGTGTGTGTGTGTGTGTGTGTGTGTGTGTGTGTGTGTGTGTGTGTGTGTGTGTGTGTGTGTGTGTGTGTGTGTGTGTGTGTGTGTGTGTGTGTGTGTGTGTGTGTGTGTGTGTGTGTGTGTGTGTGTGTGTGTGTGTTGAGTTCAAACAACAGCTGAATACGGAAATAAAACCGCACAGGAGCCACGCAGACACAGGTACAGAAAGAGTTTGCGTGACTTGCAGGGAGATCATTTCTTGTGGGGGGGGGGGGTTTCTCTACGTGGTAACTTCCTCTGCGAGTTCCTTTATCGGACCTTTGCAAACGCACGGTCCCGTCACAGCACCGGGGCACATGCACGCACGCACCGCTGCAGGGTTTTCTCCCGTGCACCGTGCGTGTTTCTGCAGGACAAAACCTCCGAGTCCTGCAGCGTGCATCCCCGCAAAAAAACAAAACACGCAGCGGTCATTTCACGCATTCTGAACACTCAACACCCCGGATCTCCGCGGATTCCCTTGATTTACACTTTTATCACGGGATGAAACCCCAGGAAATAAAAAAGTAACCGCTCTCGCATTCCTCCAACAGGCGATCGGCGTGCACGCTATTTTCCCAACCATTAGGTTTTAGTGCGTAAAAGCGCAGATAAAAGTTGGAGCATGGATCGTTTGGTTCGCGAGGAGCTCACGGGCGAAGCGAGGCGACCGCTGCCTCACGCACAGGAGCAACAGTCCTCTAGTCATCTCCTCACACCACTAACATTATATATAATTAAGTATATAAAATGACGAGAAGCTGCACGTGCATTTAAAAAAGGAGAATAAAGGTCGGAATGAACTCTTCTCGGGACGCAGCTCCACGACCTGAGAGAACCGCGGAGTGGGAAACACCACAAAGTGCAGGATCGTTAGAATAAACACGTATGATACGATCGTCCATGTGACGTTACATGCGTGTTGTGGCTTTTACGCAGCGATCGTGCACACAGGCAACTTTTTTCTCCATCCACGCGCTGCACGGATCATAAGTGGACGATGTTTTCCACGCACGAGATCAACACTCCTCTCGTGTCTTCTTATAATAAATGTTATTATAGCATTACGATATAAAAGAGAGGAGACGGATGTTGTGTGCGATCGCGGATGCAAGTGAATGCACCTCGGATCGTTCGTGTTTTTCGGGATCTTTAAAAAATATCTGATCAGCTGTTTTTGTAACGATTTGACAGGGAGCCCTGCGATGAGAACGTAAAGAGTCAACTAAGTTCTAAACCTTTAGGATTATAAAAAAAAGTTCGCAGTCTGCGCCACGAGCCCCGTGTTAGTCATCGGTTCGAGTGCGAGCCGGGCACCTCGCACAGGCTCGGGCACGCCACTCGCGTAAAAGGAGAGAGACACATTTCTCGCGTTGTAATTGCAACCCCCCAAAAAAAACAGAATCTACCACGCAGAGAAAGTGCGCAAAAGGTGACAATTGTACGTTTCCAACGCGGAGGGTAACTTTTTTCCTGTATTTCCTCCCGCACCTCAACACACCTGTGAGGAATGCGTGAGCACAGAGGGGGGGACGAAGAGCAGGGAAACCAAGCAACTTTCAAAACCCTGCGTGGGAAACACTGCGGGACTGTATTTGCGTGTCGTCGTACCTGTCGGTATCTGCGCGGACACCGTGGAGAGGAGGTGAAGGTGAAGAAGAAGAAGAAGAGGAAGAAGAAGTCCAGGACGTTCACGGGAAAGTGTATCCATGTTTTCAAACGTGGCCCGAGTCCGTGACAGTTCTCCCCCCCCCCACCGTCCGGAACAAGCGAAAGAAGGGAACCGAACAAGTAAAAAAAAGTTTGCTCTTCACTCCTCTTCCTCCTTCACGCGTCTTTTTCCTCTCGCTCTTCCTCTTCTTCGCGTTATTCCTCCCGTGGAGTCGGACCCTCCATTCTCTCCTTTCTGCGCTTTCTCGTACGCTTTTTTTTTTTTTCTCGCTTTCTTGCGGGCTCCCGCGGACCCGAGTGAGAGGAGCGCGGGCACGAGAGGGAGAGAGAGAGAGGGAGAGAGAGAGAGAGAGGGAGGTGTGTGTGACGTCACGAGGCAGGAGTCCGCTTCAAAAAACAGATTAAAAGAAAACCACCATTTTTCTGTCGACATTATTTCACATGTAGAAGGAATAGTTCACCCAAAGAATGAAAGTTCTCTCCTGACGTATAGGGATAGTTCACCCAAAAATAAAATTTCACTCATCTGCTCCCCCGATTGAGGGGGTGGGATCTAAAATAATAAAATAATAGTGTGTTTCATTTTAACTGTACGATTGTTTTTTTCTCTTTACCGTAGAACGAGGCCAAACTGGACGAACTAAACACCTTTTGAGTTTTTATGACAACTGACGGCTGCCACAGGTTCACTCTCTTGTTTGGAAGGGGACGGTGAGGTGCAACATGAAACTTCACCACTAGATGTCACTAAATTCTACACACTGAACCTTTAAAAAGTGCTACATGTAGCTTTTCCTTCCGTGTAACTTTTGTTTTTGTTTACAACAAATGGACACTGGCGTCGGCTCGTATCACCAAAAGCTCTGTTGACGTCTTCGTTGGTGTCCTCCACGTATATGGCTCCGCTTTGTCATCCAGAGATATTTGTTTTCTTTCTGTTTTTAAAAAAGAATCTTGCATCTGTCGCGTATTAGAAGCATCATCAACACCCCCGCTAGCTCGTGGTGAATGCTGTGGAGGGGGCCAGACGGAGAAAGTCTGGAGGATCTCACTTGGACATTTGCGTTCACACATACAGGCCCGGAGGAGAATGTCTGGAGGATCTCCGGAGCTCAAGTCTGAAAGCAGCTGTAAACACAGATTTTTCAGTGAAATACTCATTTTCGCCGTGAAGTTATAATCAGAACCCAAGGTGATTTCTTTAAATGGATAATTATCTGACATAAAGTGTAGAATGAAATGTGAATGGCTGCGTTTTTCTAGTCTTAACAGCCACTCAAAGTGCTTTACAACTACGAGTCACATTCACACACTGACACGCACATTCATGCAGCACTTCTTTACCTCCATATATACAAATGTATCGCACTTCTCTATCTGTCATACACTGACGGCCGTGCTCAAGGACACTTTAACATGTCAAGTGAAGGAGCCGGGGGGGGTCAAACCCACGACCCTCCGCTCATGGAACGGCTCGCTCCGCCTCCTGAGCCACAGAACAGAAACAACTCATAACCTCCTCATGTCAAGAAGCACAACACACAGCCAGATACAAAGGGAGGAGGACATTCAAGTGGGCCTGTGTTACATCACCACACAATGTTTGTGCTCGTGTTCATTTCAGCAAATTGAACTCGTGAACGAAAACAAAAAAAGAGCAAAGAGTAACATAAGAGAATTCTGCAGGATTAAAATCATTCTCCTTCAAAGACAGAAACAAGAGCGCTGAGGCTCGGATCTGCAACGTCATCAATTCGTGCAGCCAGGGGGCGCTCCCCGCTGATTTGAAGGAGACCATGAGGACTGGTAGTGGACTGTGAACACAACTGCAACTTTCTTTTATTTTGTAGTCAAACCTTTCTATCAAATTGAAAGGTAAAGGACGACCTTTACATCCCCTTTATGAATAGAAACGTGTAAACTTTGCTCACATTTGCGGTTTATTTCATCTTTATACAATTAGCTCATCCTGCTTCGTACACCAGCATGTTAGCGACCATTTCTGTTCTTTCCCGTGTGAAGAAAGTTGCCGACAGCAGTGACAGCCCAGCTTGTCAGACGTGGGTTAGATAAAATCACGACGGGCCTTCACAACATAGATGTTTTCATTTGCTGCACGGCTGAGCTATAAATATGTGCAGGGAATGTACGAGCAGGAAACAGATGTGCATTGTCTCAGCGCGTTTTGTTTGTCAAAGTATAACAAGAATAAAGTTATAATTTAATAATGGGGGAGAAGTCCAAGTGATATAAGGAGATGAAGACAAAAGATGAAGTATTTAGTTGTTTGTGAAACTGAATTCAAATTCAAATGACTTCATTTTCATACATTTGTGAGTTTTTAAATCACATAATTCGATTAATTTCAAACAGTCTGACCTGGAATTAAATGTCCTGCAAATTAAACCTGGGACCAAATATCACTCTGAGGTTTCTACTCTGCTTCCAAAGGGGAGTTCTGCTGTTGTCACGCAGCGTTGGCGCCCGCTCATTATACTGAATCCTCACTGTTGTGTTTGCTGAAGTTGCAGCTTCATGTGCAGTTTCCTCCTCACACACACATTGCTGTCGTGCCTTTCTTTTGTATGCACTGATGCAGGCAGCACTGATGCAGGCGGCTTTTACATTTGCAGCTTTGTTCCATGGGCTTAAATCATCCCCCGTTCACCTGTACTTCCAACATAACAAATGATTTGTTCATGGGTATACAGTGAATACAACTCTGTTTGCTGTCATGATACACAGGGTATATTTACCCGCTGTCACATCTTCGATATTCACATTTAATGGCAAATGAAGATGCACAGATCTTGTATCTGGTGTAACGTATGTCAGATGTGTGCTAAAGTGAATGTAAAAGTGGATTTTATTATTTAAATGTTCAGTTGGAATCAGTTTCAAGTAGAATTTGAACCAAACATTGTATTTCACAGTGGGAAATGTGATCTGCAGTGATTTGAAGTTGTTTTTTTCCCATCATGTTGCAACTCTAATCCAGCTTCAGATACTGGACTGAAAGTTAGTCTGCACGAAACCTTTCCTGTGCTGGAAAATGGACAGCGAGCACAAATAGATTTTATATTTGGAACTACTGGACGACCCTGTTCAACCCCCGACGCAGGTACATTGTTCCTGTGCAGACAATTTCCAGCAATCTAAGCTGTCAGCGCGCTCAGTGGAACTCACCAGTGCAATTCTGAGACCAAATGTGCTCCATCCAGTGTCTCTGTGATGGATTACACAGGAGCTTCCTCTGTTTTCAGTCCAAACCCCCGTACGAACAGAAAAGAACCTTAATACCAGACAATTCTCCGGTTCCCATTCAGTGATGTATTTTTCCCATCCAATTCAAGGCATGTGGTTCAGTTCAGTGTAATTCAGCTCAGGTCAGTGAGGGCAAGGTTACACGGAAAAAATTGTGTTTGCAGTTAATAAAAAGGCAAATTTGAACTGCCACATTGTAACAGGATGCAAATTCACAAACTGGTACATTCAAAACTGGTCTCACTGGCCCCAGCTGCAGACCAGAGCTCGGCAACGGTCTCGTATGGATGTGATTGAGAGGAATATGAATTTGTTTTAGTGAACTTTGCTTTGTCAATAAAAAAAAACATCAATTCTCAGCTGGTTATGTCTAAGAGACATTAACATAAACACTTTGAAGCAGTTTTCTGGTATATATCACACTCAGGAGGTCAACTGCTTACTGTTTAAAATCTATGTGATGCAAGCTGGAACATGTCATATTTTCTAATGGCTAATGCTCTTCAGCTTCCTCCCTTCAAACACACTGGTGAGTCTGCAGTTTTTAGCCTGGCTGGAGAAGGGGAGAGAGGGGGGGGGGGCTCAATGTCTGGCAAAGTCCACCTGTTGTTCTAACTCAGACTGAAATCCCAGTAACAGATCTCCATGAAATTTCACACTGATGTTGCCAGAGGAGGAAACAGGGTTTGGTGATTCCCCAGACTTCACCTCAATCACCACCGTAGAGTTTATATATTTATGACCGTGCGTGTCGGACCAGCCAGACACAGGGTTTTGTCTTCACTCCCGTCCGTGTGTGAACAAAATAACTCAACAACAGACAGATGGATTTTAACCAAACTTGGTGGCATGATAATTTGGGAGATTATCACCAGATGACTAACTTTTGGAGCTGATCGGTCAAAGAGAAAAGTCAAGAATGATAAAAAATATGGTCTGAATGCACATTTTCCAAGAGATCTCTGCAAATGATCGGCTAGAGACACAATCTAAGCTTATATTGATCAGAAAATGATTCCCTATCATATAAGTGAAATCGTATGATGAGTGACATCATGAAGAAGTCACAAAATGATAGTTCAAAATGTATCTCTGCATCTTAGAGGACGTAGTCATGATGGTATTACTGTGAAATAAGACGGGGAACACAGTGAGCATCATACCTGCTAAAGATCGTCCGGGAGAGGCCTCAGATATAAAGTCAGCTTCCTCTATGACCCCTTCTGGACTGAGCGCTCTGTGACTCGCTGGTTATTTTACCACCTGTTGAGGAAGGACAACTCCTGTCTCTGTCTGTCATATACTTTATTTGAAGTTAGACAGCAAAGTCAAGAGAGACGGCCCCTTGTCTCGTGCTCTTGGTTTCAGGTACATTCAGGAAAGCTGAATAATTTGCAATAAGTAGAAAATGGAAATGCAAAACCCATCAGCCTGCACCTTATACCCCGGCCTGTCCTCTCAGTTTAGGATAAAGACTTTGAATTGTGGCTGCATTATAATGTACAGTATACGACACGGTCCTGACTCCGCTAACCAGAAATGTGAAGTTGACCTGAGCGTGAATGGAAAACAGCAATTTAAGTTTTACTTTTCTGAAAAGACACACAACCTTCACTCTGTCATGACAGACGACAGATTGTCCGTCCATCCTAAAAGTCTTTCAATGTTTGAGTCACCGAAAAAACACATTTCCTGAATTAAAGAATTATACAGAAAACCAGACACTGGACGTATGAATATTATGATGTTTCTTTTATCCTTTTCCTTTCATTTCAAAGTCCTTGATTTTAGATTATTCATTATTTGATCCATTGTCGATGAGAACATATTGATTCAAGCAGCTTTGGTGAGAGGATCTGTTTGTATGTGTTGGTGAGATTAAATTATTAAGAATTTATTCAAATTACCGAGGAGTGAAAACTCACCTCGGGCACAAGACTGGACCTAAAATTATTTTCGGATGAGGACGCTGTGCCCTTGTTTCGGTGGCGTGGCTCGATATGAGGGTCACTCTGTCCTCGACGTGGGAAATACCGGCTCTCCTCTACAGCTGGTGCAGTTTGTCGTGATTGTCTATCAACCTTAATTACCAAGGAGGTTGTTTATTCACCGATGTCTGTTTGTGTGTTTGTTTATTGGTTTGTTCGTCAGCAGTGAATCAAAATTGTGAGATTTTCACCAATTTCACCACAGGGAACTAATCTTTGAGCTTCTTGAGACAAATCTGCGAGATTTAGGGGACTGATGTTTATGAGTTTATGTTATTTGGTGCATATTTATTGAATTTAGGGGACTACAGAACAAGTATGTGCTACAGAAAGCCGTTCTTGTGTTTGGGACAGGACGGCCGCACCTTTCACCTCCGATCAGAGTCGAATAAAAGAGAGAAAAATCTGGATGGAAGTGTTAAATGAATTAGAAACACACTGAAGGACAAGAGCCTGAAAGCCACAGGAAAGAGATGAAGAGGAGGAATGAAATCTGAATAGAAAGAAAACGTAAAAAAACAGAACTGCTAATTTTCCCCTTCAGAAAATGAATAAACAGAAGCAAATCAAAAAGTCTATTGAGCAGGTAGAAGTACATTTTTGAAAGGGTGCAACTGGAAAAACATGATTTCAGCTGCGCTTTCATTCTCAAAGATTTTTTTAAAAGTAGAAAAATATTTCAGGACTGAAAGCAACCAATTTAAATGATGTAACGTGTTCCTTTCAAAGAACAAAAATGTTTGCTATTGACCTTGGAAATAATAAACAGTTGGTATTAAATATATTATGTATATATCAATATTATGGTCAAAATGTAATCACGCACTTTATTATGTGTACTTTTCAAGATGCAAGTGAATCAAGTCCAAATCCAAGTCAAGGGTTAATGTTTTGTGTCTGGTTTAAGTTTTACGTCTGGAGGAAGAAGAGGGAGAGGAGGAGGAGGAGAGGAAGGAGAGGAGGAGGAGGAGGAGAGAGAGAAGAGAGGAGGAGGAGAGGAGAAGAGAGAGGAGGAGAGGAGGAGGAGGAGAGAGAGGAGGAGGAGAGGAGGAGAGGAGGAGGAGAGGAGGAGAGAGGAGAGGAGAGAGGAGGAGAGAGAGAGGAGGAGAGAGGAGGAGGAGAGGAGGAGAGAGGAGGAGGAGAGGAGGAGGAGAGAGGAGGAGAGGAGAGAGAGGAGGAGGAAGAGGAGGAGAGGAGGAGGAGAGGAGAGGAGGAGGAGGAGAGGAGGAGAGAGGGAGGAGAGAGAGGAGAGGAGGAGAAGAGAGGAAGGGAGGAGGAGGAGAAGAGAGGAGGAGGAGAAGAGAGGAGGAGGAGAGAGGAGAGGAGAGGAGAGAAGAGAGGAGGAAGAGAGGAGGAGGAGAGGAGGAGGAGAGGAGAGGAGAGGAGGAGGAGAGGAGAGAGGAGGAAGAGGAGGAGGAGAAGAGAAGAGGAGGAGAGGAGAGGAGAGAGAGAGGAGGAGGAGAGGAGAAGAAGAGAGGAGGAGAGGAGAGGAGGAGAAGAGAGGAGGAGGAGAGAAGGAGAAGAGAGGAGGAGGAGAGGAGAGAGTTTTATTTTGCAGATTTAGAATTTGGTGTCTGTGTGTGAGAGATATGCTCGTTCATATTAAGTCTCAAGGTCGCAGCTGTGGTAAGAAACCGCTGTGTGTGTGTGTGTGTGTGTGTGTGTGTGTGTGTGTGTGTGTGTGTGTGTGTGTGTGTGTGTGTGTGTGTGTGTGTGTGTGTGTGTGTGTGTGTGTGTGTGTGTTTATTTGAAAAAAGACAGATAGTGAGAGAAGGTGTGAGAACGTTATTTCTCTCATGCATACTCAGGTCTGAGGTATGCAACCTGGTGTGGGAGTGTGTAAACACACGTGCGCACAAATATGTACTTTTGCTCACCCGGAGCTCCACTGAAGGCGAAGCCAGTTTTTCAGCTCTTCCTCAACACAGTATCAGACTGGCATTGTGCTCTGGTGCAGACAGACGGCGCAGATTTGTCCAACTATCTGAAGGAAACTTGGCCTGAAAGGATTACCACAAAGACACAGATGATTTGGAACATTTCCAAAATGTTTGAAAGCAATTTTTTAAAATCTTTACTCAGTCTCTCAACTTGACCTTCTATCAAGTTATTTGTCGATCAAAGATAAATAAAAAATTAAAAAAACTGCTTTGAATCACCACTTTCTGTGCTGGAGAACATTTTCCACAGGAGTTTGTACAAAAACCTGAGATTTGCTCCAGGAAACAAGGCGAAGCAGTTTATTATAAAGCACATTTCATACACGGAGGTTGATTCAAGGTGCTGTACAAATTCAAATTTAAAAGAAGTCCATTTAAAAAAAATCAAAAAGCACAAAACATCTCTCAGGCAAAGAGATTAAAAAGAGTATAATAAAAGAGTGGAGCAATTAATAGGAAAAACTTATTTAAAGGATAGAATCTGTCGAAGGAGAAACTTTAGAAATAAGTTGAAGGAGAAACTCATACAAATAAAATATATACAAATGTGTAAAATAATGAAATAGAAATAGAATAATACACAATAATGGTATGACCTTGAATTTGATAAAATAGTTAAAGGGATTTGTGAATAAAACGTATTCAGTCTAGATAGAGTCACCTGAGTTCATGTAAATGTGTATTTAACAAACCTTCTTTCCTGTATCCTTACAACAGACCTTACCAAAATAAAGCTACAGTCAAACACATACAAACCTCACTAATGCCTCCGTTTTGCACACGTGGTTTCTTTTCACGGGGCTGATAATGCACGGAGAAGGAAAAAGAAACAATTCCCTGTTGGACAAACTTTAAGAAAACCTCGTGGAGGCCTTGTGTGAAGCAGCTGAACTCTATTTTGGTCGCAAATTATCTTCCAAATCTATATCCTGCCAATGTATGTGCACAGAAGCTATGCAACAAAAGACGTGGGCCAAGAATGTTAAATTTAACCCAGTTAATTCAGTCCCTGTCCTATTGTTGTCGAACATGAAATAGTTGGAAGTACGACTTTCTTTGTTTTGAGCCTGTTTTGTTCTCTCGTTGTGCAAAATGTTAAAAAAATATAATTTTAATTTTCTATTTTGTCCAGGAAATAGTTAGAAACGAGGAGAAATAATTCACACTCCAACTGTAGCCATTTCTTTTATACTCCTCACCGACGTATTTGGAATAATTTGATCTAAAAGCTGAGACCTTGATTTAAAGGGATAATCTGCGAAGATCATTCATTCTGATTTGTTGTATTTTCCACGTTAAGACAACATTTTCTTTCACGACCGACAAATATTGAAAATAAGAGTTTTCAGAAAGAGGTCACATGTAGAAGTGAAACAACTGGAGACAGAGAAACAGCAAATATTGGACTAAGTCACATGTTGTTGCTAAAACCTGTTACTTTAAGTCATGTGTCTATGTAAATGTCAGCAGCTGTTTTATAGAGCTCTGAAGAATAGTGTGTGTGGTGTGTGTGTGTGTGTGCGTGTGTGTGTGTGTGCGTGTGTGTGTGCGTGTGTGTGTGTGTCTGGTCCATCTTGGCCTATAAAGCTGGCACTGCCTACTTGTCTGATCTCTGTTACCATGGCAATGCCAACTATGGCAGGCCAACACCATATGGTTGCTATGGTAACTTTCCATTTTTTTTTGGCCGATGCTGGTGAGCCAGGTGTATCAGCCAGCTGGTGACGACAGGTGGAGGGTGGGAGTGAGTGGTGTGTGTGTGTGTGTGGTGTGTGTGTACTTGTACTTCGATCTTTGTGAGGATTAAATTATAGACCTTTTAGAGAAGTAAGGACACTTTGTTTGTTCGCGTAACTCACAAAGATACACGAATCGTCCAGTGTAACATGCCATGATGAATTGTGTGTATTTATTGTCCCGTGTCGTCCTTCCACCAAGTTTCGTGAAAAATCCAGTACAGTAGTTTTTGCGTAATCCTGCTGACAAACAAACAAACCAACCAATCAACAAACCAAAGGACGGGGGCGGGAACATAACCTCTATTGCAGATGTCAAAAATAGTTAAATAATACATTTTTGTGTGTATGCTAGCTTGTGGTCGTTTTTCACGCTAGCTTGTTGTTAGTTCTTTGTTCTAAACCCTCCAACTGTCAGTGAGGCAGCATGACCCCGTGAACTTGTGTATGTTGGAAACCCACAGGTAAACCGTGGCTCCACAGCACCTCTAGTGGCACAGTAGCAGTACAACTAAAAACCTGGTCGACCTGTTTGCGTCTCGCTCTGACATCTTGGCAGCCTTTTCTTTTGATGGGAGTTGTTCATCAGAACTTATCAGACGCCAGAGTCAACAGACGGCATTGTTGAAATACTTCCATAGAAACTGACTGTACTCGCGCTGTCTGATAAACCAGTTCAGACTGGGATTCCGCTCAAGATGTTGGGATCGGCCTGTTCAATTATGCACCGACTGCTTCGCTCTAACAGACTGAGGATTTGTTTTTTTCCAATACACTCACTGTACCTTTCGCAGCAGCCGAGTGGTAAAGATCCGATCGGTTTCATGTGGGAGCAGAAAATCTTTGGATGTTTGTGGGAAAATGTGTCTGTGTCCTAATTCTCATATTGACTTACCGGTGTTTCGTCAGACCAGGAAAGTGAAAGCGATATCTCTCCTCACATCTCAGAACAGCAGATCTCTCCCTCATAAAGGATCGATAAATTATCTAATTGCATTAATCTTGTAATTTCCTCACTATGGTGCTCGCAGCAGGTTTGTCTCTCGAGGTTGGCGATCAGCCGCTGCATCCGTCAGTCCTGTCATGTCCGTGGTTCTGCTCATGGCCGAGGCCCGTCGGCGAGGACTTGGGGTCGTGCAGCGGAGGTGGGAGCAGCATCATGAACATTTGGACGAGCACGTGTTGATCATCCTGGGATTGTTGCCGGGTCAGAGTTTCCCTGAAGAGCTGTGACCCATTCTCTGTTTTGGTTTGTTCTTTAAGATGAAGACGCCGAAGAGCATCAGTCAAACTGTGACCTTGAAATGTTTCTGCCAATTAAAGGTCGAGCGTTTTTCAGCAACACATTTGATTAACTTTCCAAGCTCCTCTACAAAGTGTCTGATATATTTACAGATAAGAGTAATATGGCCACGAATAGATTAAAGTTGAAATATATACTTTCTTTCAAATACTGTTTCCTCTGTGGATTTGAATCGTGCCCTGCTCTCGTGCAGCACGTCCACAAACTGTTTCCTCACGTGCTTTCATTTCATTTTCATTTACAGATAACGTTTTTTTTCAGTTCCCACTTTTTTTCCGTCTGCATCACAGCGTATTTTTTTTTAAATTTCATAATGAATCGAATTTGCAAAGAAAATGATCTTCCTGGTTAATAATTGAATTGAATAATCTAATCCCATATTCAATCTGTCGTTTTACTGTGGTGTTGATACAGAATTCATAATTCATATGTCTCATATTTTAACATTTCCTAGCGGATGACGTGACTCCCCCTGGATTATGCAGTGTATGAAGAATGGGTAAGTCCCAAACTCGGGGTCATAAGGTCTATAATTGACATTCACGGCGGGCCAGGAAGGACGGAGTACATGAAAAATTACATCAAGCTTTTGGAACCTGTGTAAGAATTTGCTCTTGCCAGAGGAGGTGTGTGTACGTGTGTGTGTGTGTGTGTGTGTGTGTGTCTGTGCACGTGTGCCTCTCAGTGTGCACGTACAACACTACAGCATCTCTGTGTTGTTGGTGTGTGCGTCTTTACCCACGGAGAGAAGAGGAGGTAAATTCATATCAGACTGTTTTTGCTACAGGCGTGGTAATTATGGCAGTTTTTAATAACTATGCTTTATAATCATTTAGCACTGATGATGCACGCACACTCACATGCCACACAGACCACACACACACACACAAATACACATCACTTGAGGCCCTAATGAATTTAGATGTGATAGGCACTGAAGCTGAACTTAAGGGAGGGCGGCAGAGAGAGATAGATGGATGAAGAACGAGGAAGGCCAAGAGAAACAGAGATGGGTAAACTTTATTTTCACCCCGAACAAAATAACCATTTGTGCATTTAACAGTTGCACCACATCCATCATTTGTCATCTGTGTGTTTGCAGAGAAAAAGCTGATCCGCTAATGAGTGTGAGACTGACACCTTGAGAAAAGACTCCAAATGGCGAAAGTAAAGCAAATGGGAGGGAATGAAATCATAGCCGAAGAGAAAGCACTTGTCTTTAATTGACGGATTCAGGTCAAAGCAGATCAGATTACCCTCATCATTAATGTTAGTTAGCTTACTCAGCAAATAGACTCATCCGGCGAGTCCCAGTCCAGGCTGGCATCTCTGCAGGGGGTTGGAAAGATAAAGCTGAGGCTGGGGATCGTACATGTGGGAATCCGTTCTCCATTTGTACGATTGTATGATTCTATCAAGTCCACAAAGACTTGCAGAAGAGGGAGAAATTAAATCGGTCCCATACATGATACTATTAAGGGCTGGAGGCTCAGAAACTCAGGAAGTCTGATATTTGCGTTCTCACACGCGGCTGCTCTGGATGATTTCAGGAGAATGTCTGAGGTTCAGCTGAAAGCAGCCGCGTGGCTTGTTGTCTCTTCCTCCATCTTCCCTGATTTGTCTACAACCGGTGGTTTGGGTTTTCAGTTTGAGAAAAGAAGAAGAAAGCCTCTTAAACAAAAGAAACCTTCCTCTCCCCTTCTCTCCTCTTCCTCTCCTCCTCTCCTCCTCTCCCCTCCTCGCCTCCTCTCCTCCTCTCCTCTCTCCTCATAGGTTCAGACAGGTACTGAGTGTGGCAGAGCTGAGTGAATTGGTTGCTGAGATGGGTCATTAGCTTTTCGCCCTCGCCATCGATCTGAGGCAGAAGCGATGGGGGGAGAAGGAAAGGAGAAAGGGGCGCGACAGACAGACAGAGAGTGAGAGAGGGGGGGGGGCAGGACTGTAGTTTGCGCCTTTAGATTGAGACAATTGCAGGGAATCAAACAGTGAATGGAGTGACTGCGGCGGGATTGGCCAGGATAAATGGATGAAACTGTCCAGAACACTTTGTTTTAACGTAATGTCACAGGCCGAGGGAGCGGGTCTGATGAGGACGCCATTTTGTGTGCGTATGGCGTGGAATTCGGTTTTATTCTGGATCACAGAATCGCTCGGGTGAAATCCATAAACTAAGCAAAGGGGATTATTTCTGTTTCTCAGTTATCCTGCTAATCTACTGAGCAGAATTAATGAAGTAAAGTGGAAGTAGTCTGAATGTTATTTTAATTAATTTGTGGAATTGTTGTAATTTTCCTGCCAGTGAATTAGTGTGTCAGACGAAAAGAGGTAAAAGAAAGTTTAGGGACTTTTCCCCGTGGCCTCAAATTCCTATATCCTGAATTTTTTCTGTTTCTCCGACAGTTTCTGCATCTCTGACACGTCCTCCGTGCATCTCTCCTTCCTCCTCCACCTTTCCTCCTCCCATTCATCCCTTCCTCCTCCTGCTTGCCAGCACCATGTAATTACCAGGGATGATGTGCTGCGTTTGTGTTTCTCTCGTTTCACGATTTCTACCATCAGCCTCACATCTATTACTACATTTATCAGTGTAGGTGGAAACTCCTCCGGAAAAAAAAAAAAGAAAAGAACAGAAACCCAATCCACTGCGCTCGTCCTTTTCCGCCATCTTTACAATCTTAACGAAATGTGACATTACCGCCGCAGCGTTCTAACGGACTGTGACATCACTGCGGTTGTGTTTATTGATTAAAACGCTGGCAGCCTTCAGGAAGTTGAAATAAGATCCCAATCCAATCACGGCTCTACTTAATGGCATTAGTAGCTGCCATTGGCTGGCTTGTTGCTCGGTAACCTGATTAGTACTAAAGCGGTTTGATGTTAATGAGATTTGCTCTTATTGGTGTCTGATCAAATCACATCAGGGAGGCAGGTGCACGCTTACACTCGGAAACACGCACACGTGCACCTTAAAAATGCAAGACAAGGCAAACGGCGCACACCCGAACATAGGATACATGCTTTAATGCACACGTTAGCAAAAGTACATGTGGAGACACATGCATACACACAATCCTGGATGATTTCACTGCTTTAAAAACATTTGGAGAGACAAGGGAAAGAGAGAGAGAAGAAAGCCGCTGAGTGGAACTTCTTGGTTTCGACCCCAAGATGAGTCATCGGATGTTTAAAGTCTGCGCCCGCAACGATTCCGTTAAAGCTGCTGATTTGAGGCAACAACAACAAACTGGAACAGGGAGATAGAAGGGAAAGAGATTTAGAGCTCCTCAGAATCCAGGTTCTGCAGTAACACAGACACCATCAATCTCCGGCGAGAAACTCCATCAATCCTGTGGAATTGATCCAGTCGGAGAGGCGAAGCTAAGAGGTAAAACAGCCCGGCGGGGTACACAGGCCTGTTTATACAGCACATCAGCAGTTTACCACACTCCGACATCTGCTTTGAATGTTTGTCAGAGGGTTGTAAAGTCAGAGAGAGCTGATCACGTCGAAGGAGGAAGCAGATTCTCACGATCTCTGGCTGCGGCTTATATTCATCACCTTTTGCAGCGTTCCACAAGCAGTTATTCTGAATTCTGAGTACTAATATGTCCCAAAAATGACATAGCTGTCAATGGTAATTACTCTCAACGAAAAATGATTTTAAAAACAAGAGGATGTGGATAAGCCGTGATCACTGGTGCAGACCGAGTTCTGCTAAGTCTGTGATCATTAACTATTGGTTTCGATGAGTGGTTTGGCAAACGGAGCACAGCTCGTGACAACCTGCCAACTGGCACTTGATAATATTCATGCAAGCCTTAATGTCCCCGATAAATTGGCAAAAAAATTTGAACTTAAATTCCTTTGCCCTCTTTCTTTTTTGAATGGAAGCTCGCCGGGAGACGGCTGAGTGTTTTTGTAGAAGCCGGATCACAAACCACTGTCTGGATATCGATCCCTCGCTTCAGTCGACTCTCAGGGAAAAAGTTATCGGTGCAGCAGGTTGCACATATGAGCCAAGATCGATCCTCGCTCAGCACAGAGACAAAGAAGTGTGCCACTGAGGACACCCGGAGTGTTTGTGCCATTGTGCCAACAAACAATGTAACTGATGATGAGGCAACATAAACAGACTGTCTGTTGTTTCCCGAATGAAGGAGGGTCTAAAAAGTTTTTCTTATTAGTTTTTTTTCGTATTTTAGTGTTCAGCCATCTTTCCTCCCCTGTGGCCTCACACGAATGTTAGAACCACTATTAATAAAACATTTTATGTTTGGCCTGGACATCCAAGATCACCTTATTATATATCATTGATACACACATGAATATAAAAGTAAAACCTAGCGTTAAACACAAGTTTGGTTTTAATTGATGCTATGAAAATGCAATTTCTGGATAGGGGAAGAAGTGGAGACATGTTGTGCATCTTTAAATACAGCAACGACAGTAGGTTTTAAATTGAGAAAATATTTTTGGGGAAATAAACTATAGGATTAGGTTATAATTACGGTTAGGCGGATAAAACACTGGGTTTGGGATTAGGAAAGTCCGACGTGCCCGTTCACCACCTCCACACCCTGATGAAGGATACAAGTTCTGGCTCTGGACATAAATCATGATGTACAGAAAGAAAAGGTCTTCATGTGTACGCTGCCTTTCGTACTCACCTTGTTGCTGAGGTAAACTTATCGTGGAAAATAATCTGCAGTCATATCAAAGTTAATGTGGTTTTCACATTAGTATTTGTGTCAGAAATCCTGTTAATGCTTTTTCTAAGTGTTTTTTGTGCGATGTTTGGTCACAGAACGTGAAGGAAACTGGAAAGTGTGTGTGTTTCTGTGTGTGTACGTGTGTGTATGTGTGTATTTCTGTGTGTGTGTACGTGTGTGTGTGTATAGGTGCAGCGTTCCTTTTCTCTCTGTAGGTCGAAATGCCAACTTCTCTTTTCACTCTTGCTGATTCCCTTATAATTAATCAGCCGTGCAATTATACTGCAGAATAGAGAGAGGGGGGGAACAAGAGAGGAGGAAGCGACAGAGCAGGGAGAGAGAGAGAGAGAGAGAGAGCGAGAGCGAGAGAGAGAGGTAGGGAGACACAGCATATATGGAAAGAGAGAGAGAGAGAGAGGGTGCAAAAACTTCTATTTGAATCTGTCGTGCGGGGGGGAGAGCGAGGGAGAGAGAAAAGAAAGCGCGGCGGAGAAAGAGAGAGGGTTTCTCTTGAAAGGTGATAATAAGGAGCCCTTAAAAGAACAAATGAAAATGTCATTTCTCCCTCCGCCACTCCCCCCCCCCCCCCCCCCCCCCCCCCCCCCCTCGGTCCTGTGGAGGGATAATAAGGGGGGAAAGGGAGAAAGTGAGGGAGAACGAGTGTTTCTCAACACGAGACCTTTTGTCGAAACATCTCCGCACTCCTGCCCCCCCCCCCCTCCTCGCTCTTTTCCTTGTGCCCTGACATCTTTCTTCCTCCTCCTCCTCCTCCTCCTCCAACATCCAGCCTACCTTTCATTCCTGACTCCCCTTGCGCTCCCTTTTTCCTTTTGTTGTGGGTGTTCCTTCTTCATAAAGACATGGCTTCCAACGCCCACACCAGCCTCCTCCACCCTCACTTTCTCCCCCCCCCCCCGCACTCCATTATGCTGGACATTAATTCCAGGTTGTTATCAAGATGATAGAGGTCTGGATTGGGCCGCGTCCCCCTTTCTCAGCCAATAGAAAGGTCAGTTCTTATGGTAATGGGACACTGTTTGATATTAGAAGCGCTCGCTTTGTTCCAGACAAGTTTCATTACTCTGGAGAAGCTCTCGTTACAAAGAGCCGAGCATCACTCCGGCTCGCTTTTGTTGAGCGGATAATACACGAGGCGGATCGAATGCAGGAACACTGTCTGCTGCTCTGAATGCGCTGCCGAGGTGCCCTTGAGCAAGGTAATGAACAGGTGACAGCTTCAGTAGAGGGCCGGTGATATTGTAATAACACAACACATCGTTTTTTTAAAGCCGCGCGTCGGTGAAATGAAAGTCCACTTGGTGTTTTGGTCGGAGCGTTTCCGTTCAGCAGTGTGTAATCAGAGCAGAGTGAATGGTTCCTGCTGCCTCGCAGACGCATCTTGTTCTAAGTAAACACTTCATTCAAATGTCAGAGCTGTGCTTTTAGTGTTGCGGGTCGATAAGCGAGTTCACCGTTTGGCGCCGCCTCGCCCGCTTTGTCGTAAGCGACGACCACTGACAAATGAGTCATTTCCAGAGGAAGCTGCGAGCCGAGCTGTGGGCAGGTAACTGTGTGTGTGTGTGTGTGTGGAGCCGTCTGAATCATGAGATGTTGTTTACATAAAATGGGTTTATTAATAAAACACCATGTCTTAAGAATACAGTCTATGTCTTCATACATTCAATGACCCTTATCTCTAAGATACTTCCTGTTTACCTCAGAGGGAGGTTATGTTTTAACCCCTGTCTGCCTGTTTGTTTGTAAAGAGGATTTCCACGAAACTTGGTCGACGGATCGGACACGGACGAAGAAAAACAAACAAGATCTTGGCAACAAAACGTTCTTTAACATTAGCTGTTTTCAGACATGAACTCCGGAGAATGTCCACACGCAGTGGTCCTCACATGTAGAAGACAGCAGGAGATTCACCAGGTCAGACGTGTTCACAACAAATCAACAAAATCTTGCGTTCAAAATCGAACGTATAAATTTCGCTACGGAGATCCTGAGCTTTTGTTTTCAGCTCCTCCACACGAGCGTTTCCTGAGTTCATATCTAAAGAAGAACAAACTGTAAAAAGAGATAAAACCGTTGCTTCTGCTGTTGGATTTCTAATCCAAATAAAATTCAAATGAAAGGTGACGCACTGACTGACTCCAAAGACCAAAGACAAGCTGAGCGTTTTGAGTATCGCAGGTATTGTACGAAGCCTGTTCATATAATGACGATCTCCCTCTTGGCCTCCTACGTGGAGATCCTACTTGAAACTCTGCCTCTTCCTCTTGTCAGCACTACCCGGAGAAGCGAGGATGTAGCGGAGGGTCTGCGACACACTGCTTATCGTCTGAGAGAGAGAGAGAGAGAGAGAGAGAGAGAGAGAGAGAGAGAGAGAGAGAGAGAGAGAGAGAGAGAGAGAGAGAGAGAGTTTAGGATGATTCTGTTCCGCAGCCACAGGGAGGCCGAGTCCAGCTGGAGCCGACTGATCGGCCAAACACGGCGCGGAATCACACGAGGCGATTAAGATAGAGGGACGCTTTGTGTATGTGTGTGTGTGTGCCTCACTCGTTATTCTCTCCACTGTTTGTAAAATCACTGGTAGATGTGTGTTGTGTCTGTGTGTGTGTGTGGTGTGTGTGTTGTGTGTGTGTGTGTGTGTGTGTGTGTGTGTGTTGTGTGTGGACACAACCAGATGGACGATAGAAGAATCAGTAAATTAATCCTCAACACATCGCAGAGCACTAATTACTGATTAATAACCACTGTACTGCTCTGTCTGTCTTTATTCTCTCCAGTGCAATCACACACACACACACACACACCACACACACACGCACTCCCTCGCACATGAACACACACACAAATGCTTGTTTATCTGGTTATGTTGGAAAATCGTTGGAAAATAAGTCAGACAATAAGCGAAGGAAGGGAAAAAGAAAGTGTCAGAAAGAAAGAGAGGGGGGGGGGGATTTGGGAAGATGAAGGAGGACAAAAAGAGTTGCAACGCTATTGTGTTTTCAACACAGAGCGCTCATTGTTTCTAATCCACTTACACACACTTGGATAGCACACACACACACACACACACACACACACACACACACACACACACACACACACACACAACACACACACACATGGTTACAATTTATGCATTTGGGTGGCAACATGCAACGTGCAAAGCCACATACACAAACTTGTTCAATCAATCTATCTATCTATCTATCTATCTATCTATCTATCTATCTATCTATCTATCTATCTATCTATCTATCTATCTATCTATCTATCTATCTATCTATCTATCTATCTATCTATCCATCTATCGTGTGAAATTTCTCCAAACACGAGCTCGGTTACATCAGCTGTTGTTGAGTTAATGATGTTTCATTTCAAAATGTATTTGTGGCACCTATCCCCCCCCCCAGCCACAGATGAAACCACGAGATTCAGTGACTAACACGTTTTCTCCCACATAGGAGGAGGACACATCGTTCAAATGGACGACTGGAGATTTTCTTTTGGCTGCTACAAAAACCGATAAACACGTACTTGCCTCCTCTCGATGGCCTGACACACGGCTGCCTACATTCGCTCCGGGCCCCTGAATAAAAATCAGCTGCCACTTGGGGAATGTCCAAGTCCAGTCTTGAGTCATCCAAAGTCCGAGGCACGTCTCGGAATCTGCGTAAGCAAAAACGCACGTACGCACGCACGTCTTTTTCAGCTCTCTGAACGCTAACTAACGAAAGGATTCAAATTGAACCCTTAATATTTAAATCTAAGCCTGTTTTGTTTTTGAT
>CM031689.1:4278202-4280702 GCA_006182925.3 Reinhardtius hippoglossoides | reverse complement strand
CACAAAATAAAAATCACTCTTTCTTTCTCCTGCAGTTGATTTTAAACAGTAGGATCCTATTTTCACCACCTGGCCTTTGATGCCTGTTCCTTTTTTCGTATATGTTTGATTAATACCAGTCTGTATTTCAACAAATGAATAAAACTCCTATGAGATGCACTTTTTGATATTTGCTTTATTTACTGCATTGAACTCGAGTCGTCTTGAACCCCAACGTTACAGTACAGAGCTAATCGCCAAGAATACTCCAGATTTACTCTAAAATAAACATTGTCAAAGCGAATGAAAACTGCTTTTTTCCTTGGAGACGCAACCTTCTCAACCAACGGGGACGATAATGAAAGTATAAAGGAGATATGAGGTTATTATGCCACTGAGACAATTCACCATACTAAGCCAATAAAGCTTCGGAGGGGCAGCGAGGTGGTTTGGTTTCACTCAGCAGCTCAGGGCCGTGGGAGACGCACACACACACTCCATATATATATATATAAACTGTATGTATGCACACATGCATATATGCACACATGCATATATGCACATACAGTATACGCACCCACGCAGAATATACACGTGCACATGCCTGGTCATATGGGCCGAGCTGATACGCAGACTCTCACATCCACACACGTGCACGCTCCTCCACAATGACTCTCCCACATGCAGTTACACTCGGGCTCTTACCCGGCCAGACGTGCGAGGGATTAGCGAAGTTGGCAGTCAGCACAGAGCTCCTTATCCACTGGAGCTAATTCACTTCACTACCTCTCTCTCTTCCCCTTTCTCACCCACAATCTCTGTCTCCATCTTCACCTTTTGGATCTCTCGCCGTCTCCTTGTTGTTCTATTGTTGTTCCCCCCCCCCCCCCCCCCTTTTCCTCCCTTTTGTTTATCGGTCACCGTTCTCTCTCTTTCCTCCTGGGCCGAGCCGCACCTCTCCTCTGCTGCTTTCCTTCGTCAGGAAGGTGAAGGTGTCTTGAAGACCTCTCAAGCGCTTTGCTGACGGAGGTGTAGCGTCGATGGGTGGCGATAGTGGAGATGCTCTTTCGGCGTAAATTTATTGTCGCGTCAATATGTAAGATACCAGAAGCGGTTGCTGGAAGTTTGACCGAAGTGCTGCTTATTTTCATTCATTTCATTTTTGTACAGTCATGGTTTGAAATTGAGATTCAGCATCTTGATTGACACATATTTTTGCTAACGTGTCGGCTAACAGCTAACACAGGAGGTTAAATAAAAGCAGTGTGGGTGCTACAGCTAATAGCTAATAGCTAACAGGCGCCTTCACTTTGGAATCCCGCCATTTTTTTTACAGAAGCCCAAACTGGACAAACTGAGTTTTTTATGACAACTGAAGGCTGCCACAGGTTCTCTTTCACGTTTGCAAGAGGAGGGTGAGCTGAGGGGTATTCAGCTGCAACCTGCAACTTCACCACTAGATGTCACTAAATTCTACACACTGAACCTTTAAGTCAGCTTTTTGAAGGACAGCCATCGAGACACAGTGGACCCGTCCGTCCAGAGCTGCCCTCAGAATGGTGAGTACATACGTCTTGTACATAATTGGCTCCGGTGGGATCGACTGAATCAACCTGACCTCAGACGACTCGGCACCAGCCACACTCAGACTCCACCGGAGCCAGTGAGGTCTGACAATACTCTTCTTGTGAAAGCATGGGTGCAGACGAGAGACAGCAAAGGACAATTGGGGCCTATGTCGTACAAAACCGGACAATGAGACGCAATTTTTCTAATTTGCAAAGTGACCTTGCTCTTTTTTTTAGAAAATTCAGGCAACAAAGGTTTTGCCTGTTTGCTCAAATACTTTAATTCAATGAAGGGAAAAGTTATTAAAATAGCATCATTCATCTCCGAGCAGCACAGGTCCAGGTACATCGAAAACCGACGACCGCAGCAATAACAAGATATTAGTTCTCCTGTATGAAAAATCAATAGAAGTCGCCGAGCTCTCAGCACAGAGGAAAGATTTATTATTTTATATGGCTTCCAGAAAACATTTCTGTGGTTTTCCCTTGTAATTTTAATGTGGTTTCAGTACAGTGATGATTAAAAGCAATATTACTTCTGTGGATATCAAGGTTCTGGACTCACTGTAGGAGACAAATTGATTTTATCACGTTCTTAAAGTCACTTTTGTGTTGTGTCTGTTTTTTTCTATTATGCTTCTTTTGTCTTTTGTGTTTCAGTTAATTTATTTAAGTTATTACTTCTGGCTCTTTGAGATGCCAGAGTCTGGACATTTTCAAAAACTGCCAGCCGTGCAAAATGTGCGGAACATTCACAGCAAATGAGCGTTGATGACATTTCTAACGTGACGGAGGCGAAACTGAAAAACACAAACAAACACAATGAATGAAAATAAGATGAAAATGAAGAACGACACACGCAGACGATGCAGACGAAGATGCGAACTTGGAAAGAGGTGTTGATGTATGTAACACAAATATGATTTCCATAGCGAAAGTCACACGTTATGATC
>CM031689.1:4150702-4273202 GCA_006182925.3 Reinhardtius hippoglossoides | reverse complement strand
AATAAGAGTTTTTAATGAAGCAAAACTCCTGTAATCTGTGGTTTGAATCCACAGCTTTCACCTTTCAGCAGACAGGTTTGTAGTATTTCGGCAGCAGAGTAGAACGGCAGCGGGTAGGACAGCAGGGCTTTGGCCAACAGACACAGGTTGACCAGGGGTCGGAGGTCAGAGGGCAGGTTTTCTGTGATGACCTCACTGGTCTCTGCACCCCAGGTCAACACGGCCTAATGAAGAAAGAAAAGAGTCAGGATCAATCAATCAATCAATAAACCAATCAATCAATCAATCAATCAATCGCTCGGCTTGTCCCCTCTTCATGGTTCTAATTACAGCTGATGTTTCCACACACACACACACACACACACACACACACACACACACACACACACACACACACACACACACACACACACACACACACAAACGTGCAGATGCATGTTATTAAAGTGACAGAATAGAGAGCAGCAACCAACCAGTAAAGAAAACATGGTTTTCATGACGCAGGCAGCGGCGTGGGTCCAACCCAGCATAGCATCAAACTGCCCCCTGTCCTCCATGCTGCCCTCTAGAGGAGGGAGGAAGATCTGTGAGGTGTAGGAGAAGATGATGACGCCCACAGAGACGAGGAAGTCCTCCGGGTCCACAGACAGAGACAGACAGGACCAGGACCAGCGGCTGGCTCGACTCAGACAGTACAGCATCACCATCAGGCTGACCCAGGGTCAGAGATAAAACAAGAGGAGAAGTGATTCCTACATTCACTAGTTCAGTCAACATTTATTTATATCAGACAGCCCAATAAGAGGTGTTAACTCCTATTGATATATATGAATCAAGGACAATAACAATAGAAATCCTACATGAGGACAGAAATGAATCTAGAAATAAAACTAACAAGGCTCTAACAAGAAGTGTTGATATTTTTCTAAATAAATAAGAAACCTGATTCTTTTGCTGTGATTTATGTGGAAACAAGCTCAAATCAAACCAAAGGATGTTGCCACAAATCAATAATACATTTAGGCTCAATTTAAAATAACACGAGACAAATATAAACTCACTGCAATAGTTTGCTAGTTAATCGTTGTGTTATCATTCAATTTTTCATCCATGTCTGTCCCTGGGGAAGATTCCAGAATAAATGAGAGAATGAATCTGCTGCTTGTTTTTATCCCTGTACCTGATGGGGATGTGAGCCAGGGAGCAGAGCAGGCTGAGTGTGGAGACTGGTCTGAGGTCAGTCAGCAGCAGGCAGGGCAGCAGGAACACCAGCGAGAACAGAGAACACACTGATCTGGGAACAGTCATTCCAGACAAACTGTCAGACAACAGGCTGGTAGAGACGACCAGGTAGAGGGTGCAGGTCATCAGCAGTTCAACCACCTGGAAGAGAAATAAAGAAACATGATGCAGGGAGAGACGTTGATTTCTGACAGTCACTGTATATCTAGTTTCTCCTTTTTTAATCTAGGCTATAAATCATAAATAATGTCGGAGGAATCTTAAAGTCGGGGATTAGGTCCCAAAACCATATTTTTCCTTTGCGAGGATCCAAAAGAATGATGTAATCTCACAGGTTTCCAGTGAAATTCAGTGTTGAGTTCCACAACATCTCAAGTTACTGACACTTGTTCTGAAAAAGCTCGAAAGACAATAAAATCTAGAGTTTCACTTTCTAGACATGTGCTGACAGAACAAAGAATGTGTGTGTGTGTGTGTGTGTGTGTGTGTGTGTGTGTGTGTGTGTGTGTGTGTGTGTGTGTGTGTGTGTGTGTGTGTGTGCGTAGCGTTACCTGAGCTACGTTTACCATCCACCCCCCCAGTCCAGGCCAGTGGGGCCACAGTCCTTTGCAGCAGGCCTCCACTATGTCCTGGTAGCTGTGCCGGACTCTGACCTTTGACCCCGAGCCAGACCCCCCCTGACTGAAACATACAGACAAATCAGCTGTTTACTGAAGAACAGATGTTTATTGAGTCAATTTAAAGATTTGTAATAGCTCATATCTATGAGTAGGTACAATTTGTTGCAGCCTGATTGAATTAATGCGACTTTAAGCCAAATGCATGGAACAGAGATAAGAATGTGTACGACAGCACATCTCTGCTGTCAGTGAAAAAGTGAAAGATGTTATAAATCTATAACCTGATTATGATGAAGAAATATTGTAGTAAGATAAAAACTGGGATATAACCGTGGCCGTGTACCTTTGTTCCTCTTCATACAGACAGGCCACCAGGATGCTCCCTGTGTGGTTACACACCCACGCCGACAGAACCAACACAACCAGACCCACGTAACCGGACCGGACCAGAGCAAACGGCAAACCCAACACGAAGATGCCCTGAGGGAGAGAGAGAGAGAGAGAGAACGGGAGAGAGGGAAAGATGGAACATGAAGTGGAAGCTTTTAAGAGGTTAGTGGGAAAACAAGAAGACACAATTTAAAAGATTTGGCCTCATAAATCATCGTGTGTTCTGCTGTCACATCAAAATAAAGTCACAAATGTTGAAAAAGAAACCCTGAGCACGAAGCACGTTTTATCCAATTTCAGATTCCACATCGGTGCTAAAAGGATTGCGCAATAAAAATTGATAAAAAATAATCATCATCAATCAAGCGGCCAATGACCGAACGTAGCTCAGAGACCTAAAAACCTTCAGCTATAAATCCAAGTTCAGTGTCCAGGTCCTAAACTGACAAAACCCCTGAGTCAGCAAAATCCTACAGTGTACGTGCACTGTGCGAGTGTGTAGGGAAATAAAAAATGCACATATGTCAAAGTTTTATGGTCTAGATACTATATAAGACAAATATGTACAAATTATACAGTAACGTTTTCAGGGAAACTAAAATAGAAAACAAAATCCTGTGCAGAAAGCAGGATGGGTAAAAACAAGCATAAAGGGAAACAAAACTGTTATAATAGAAAATTGAGAAAAATAAAAATACCTCCTTCAAAATAAAGGTACAATAGCTCCTCTGAACAAGGGATCAGAGAATTTACAGGACAATGGACCTCAAAACTATTTTCTGTCGAAATTAAAAAGAAAGGATGTTGAGGGTGAACGGGAGAGAAACGAGAAGAATGGACCGCCGGTCACGGTCGGATGACGAGGAGGAGCAGAGGAGAGATTCTGGCCTGATGCCCGGAGAGTTTCGAGGATGCGTGGAGACCAGCAGGAGCAGAAGGAGGAGAGGAGTCAGGCGTTGGCCCATCACCAGAGGAGGAACACTGGTGAGTGCCAGAGAGAGATAGAGAGAGAGAGAGGAGGAGAGAGGGAGGGAAGAGAGGGAAGAGAGGGGGAAAGGGGAGACAGGGGGAAAGGAGAGGTGGGACCCGGTGGCTGGAGAGCAGGAGGTGGAAGGAGGAGGAGGAGGAGATCAGAGGAGACAACGAGCTACTTTGATGGAGCTGCTGTGTTTCGAATGTTGGAACATGGAGATACAGAGACTCACTGAGAGAGTTATGGAGTCACACACACACACACACACACACACACACACACACACACACACACACACACACACACACACACACACACACACACAGTGGAGGCATAAACAGACGAGCGCACATTCTCCCTCTTTCAAGTTACTATTTGGTAACTGGTGTCTGTTAGGCATATGCTGATGGTGCTTTGATGTTCAAATGGAGCTGCTGGGGATGAAAGCAGTTTGGGAGAAATCTGACGCTCACGTATCGGATTTCATCTCCGCTCCCCGCTCCCCGCTCCCCGCTCGTCTCTGCTTCCTCTGTGTCTCTGCCAGCTAATTCCTCATTGGTTACTCTGAGCACAACCTGAACCAGCTCCCAATCACACGGGGGGCACGATGAGGGGGGGGGGGGGAAGGAGATCCCCGATTGGCTTTGAAGAAGATGGATACAAAGATGATTCTTCTCAGCGCCTGGTGCCACAGTCTGACCCCCCCGAAGACGCCTTTTAAATTCTGCTTATTCAGGCCATACTCACCAAACACTTACACCCCCCCACCCCCCTTCTCCATACCTTATATTTATCAGCGGCCACCAAGCAGCGAAGGTTTTCAGGAGACACATATTACATATTCACTTCTGTCTGGACTTCTCAAGTGCAGGATTTCAACTGCTGCCCTCGAGGTCATGCACAATATTGTATGCATGCACATGCCTCGTGCACGGAGAGTGATGGAGAAACGTCTCTCCCCACCTTCAGGGGATTACAGGCAGCGGACGGGAGCAGAAACAGGCAGGTTTGACATTTAAATAACTCCAAGAGTCACTTTCTCAAGCCACGACGAATGTTGCAGCCGTTGCAGACTGTATTTAAAGATGGACGACGTGACAGCTCCCTTAGAGTGAAGCCAAATCAACCTCGATAGCCCCCTGGTGGGGATCTCCCCATGCAAGTGGACCAAATCTTACAAGATAAAGTACACTGATGTATGTCCAAGTGTTTTTTTCTTCTTACATGTTTGGTTTTTAATTTTTTATGCTATAGAAATGGGATAAAATGTCAGGATTGACGGCTGAAACTGACTCCTGATTGGTTGAGTGACATCACGGCGGGACCTTGAAACCACAGCTCGACCTCATGATCATTGTCAAGATGGCTTCTCCCTTATCCAGAATGATGAGGATGAGGATGAGGATGAGGGTGAGGATGATGATGAGGACGAGGACGAGGATGATGATGAGATGAGGTGAGGATGAGGATGAGGATGAGGATGAGGAGGAGGATGAGGACGAGGATGAGGACATGGATGATGATGAGGATGAGGATGAGGATGAGGATGGGATGATGGATGAGGATGAGGATGAGGATGAGGATGAGGATGAGGATGAGGATGAGGATGAGGATGAGGATGAGGATGAGGATGATGTGCACTTCTCTCAATCCACATTTCAAATGCAACTTTATCTAAATGGGATTTTTCTATCACATTTCACCGGTTTCAACTCAGTTCAGGGTAAAAATAGACGATGAATAGACGACGCTTCTCAGTGTTGAAAACAAAAGTTCGATGAGGACACACCAACTGGAGCTGCCTCATTAACAATCGGGTTGGAATTCAGACTGAGCTCCATGATATTCCCAGGCCTTCAGAGTGGGAGCTGCTTTTTGCATTTCTGGCAGCAAATTTGCTCCCTTATAAAAACTTTATTAAGCTGGCAGACCGTCCGTTATACTGGCATCAATACACCACCAGCGGAAAACACATATTTTTCTTTTTAGCCTTGACAGGAGATAAAACCCTTTTTCCCCATTATTAATAAAACTGTTCGCCCCTTAACAACGGCCTCGGCCATTATAACACTGATAGGTGTTTATACATTAGTCACATTCTGCTTCTTTTATCAGGCCAACGGTCGTTCGACTGTGTCTGAGGTTAAAAACACTTCAGGCCTCCAGTGAATCATCACCTTTAATAAAAAAGACTCGTGCACCAGCCACCTTTTCTAACTTCAGCAATTAATGAGTCATCTGCTTGTTCAAACTAGACATATGAAGATATGTGTTTCATAGTTTTTTCCGTGTGTAAAAATTCAGCAAAGTTAAATAGGGAGCTCCCGTAAAGAGACAGGAGCTAAAGCCAAGTGTTTCAGACAGAGGCTGAAGAGAGGAGCTGCAGCAATGGACAGTCAAAGTGATGTTTTCTGGACATTAGAGCATGAACACGTTTTCAAGTAATAACACAAATTAGAATTATGAACCTGAATATGAGCAGAACGTGTTTCCTGGTTTTGGAGACAGATTCATTCAAATGCACTGTGGTTTGAATCTGCATTTGAAATCAGTATCAATATGGAATAAATCATGATCTCCGGTCTCTAATGAAAACCAGAAGTAAAAAAAAAAGAAATCTTGGCACTGAGACAGACGGACTAACATCAATAAACCAGAGACAAATAGTTGTTTATCCACTAAATATCATGTGTTCATACATGTATGTATGTACTGATGACAGCGCTGTGATTAAAATTCTGTATGTTTACGTCAACCTGACACAAAAGCCTTTCACCTAATTTCCTGAGGGAATATATTTGCATGCACGTCTTCATTTGTCAGCATGTGAGTGTGTGTGTGTGTGTGTGTGTGTGTGTGTGTGTGTGTGTGTGTGTGTGTGTGTGTGTGTGTGTGTGTGTGTGTGTGCGCACCTTGGTATCATTACGTATTCTCCATGGACCGAGCGCTGCTGCTCAATCACGCTGCAGTTATTCAGTGAAAGAACACATTTACATGAGTGCAGCCGCTGAATAAGGCCCGGCGTTTACGGCGTAATAAGCTATTAGCATCACCGCCACGGGGACACGCTGTGATCGGGAGCATTTCCTTTTCGTTTAATGGTTTGATTCACATTTTATTTGATTATGAAGACTGGGAGAGGTTCCTGACAAACCGCCTGCAATGTTTGGTAATATTAAAACAATGGCAGGGGATTAAATGGTCTGTTAGCTTAATGCTTTTTGAATGTGGTGTGAAGCTTGGCACCTAAACAACTGGCGTTTACATTTTGCATTAGTCTCCTGGAGGAAAGAGAGAAAGACAGGATGCACGAGATGCTGAAACTGAACCAACAAAGTACTGAATAATTATTTTGTAATGAATAAAAATATGATTCCATAATTGACCATAGGTTGAGGTGATTGAGTTCACTCTCATGAATTGGGTTTGACTGGGTTTGAGTGTGCCAGTCATTTTTCATACTAGATATATTACATTCAATTGATTTCTCCCACATCTAAGTGTCATGAGCACTTTGGGGTCACGTGTTTTACGGAAGGAGACAAGCAGTGGTGGAGGAATTACTCAGAACTTTTACTTAAGTACAACTAAAAGGACAAAGAGTGTATCCTGTTCCCTAATGCAACAGCCTACGACGTGTAAATCATTTTGACAGAGTCCTAAAGTCTTATGTTACCTGCCGTGCTAGGAATATAAAAAACATGTAGTGCATTATATTGTAAACTTTAGTGTAGAGTAGAAAGTACAGATATTTACCGATACATGTGGGGGAGATTTATTAAAGCCCAGAAGTAAGTGTATTTTGTTACATCCCACCACTGGAGAAAATGGTTCACATTACTTAGAATTATAATTTATTTTGGGTTAATCGGGTTTGAAACATTAAAACGTGAAAAACAAACCTATAGTATGAGTGTGTACCTGTATCGCGTTTGTCACGTTCCAGCCGGCCTCCCAGGCGGTGATGGTGGGAGCTGGATTCAGACCCGTGGTGCCAGCGTTGGGGCTCAGAAGTGAATCAGCCAAACTCAGCCCTGCTCTCTCTTCTTCACGGTGCGTAGATGTTCCTTCCCCTCCCTCCTCTCCATCCTCAGAAAGTCTCTGTTCTTTAGACGATGCATCCATCCGACTGGATCTGCTCCTCTTCCCCTTGAATCTCAGCTTCTCCTCACTGTTGCTTCCCGTTGCGTCCTCCTCCATCTCAGAGGATCTCTCTCCTTTGCCGTAACTCGAGGTGTTTCTGAGCCACAGGGAGTCTGCACTGGAAACTGTGGAAGTTATGGTGATGGTTCTGGGTCCAGTGGAGATGACAGTAGCCCTGGTCTCTTTAAAAGATGGACCATCACCGGGCCATGAGGTGCTGCTGGATCCCGGCAGGTCAGGAGCTGGCCTCTCTCTCAGGGCGGGGGTGTCCTGCTCGGTCACAGAGGGACTGCTTGTGTTCTTCTTTGTGATGTGGTCAAAGGGAAATCGACTCTCCTCACCGTAGGTTCTGTTCAACTCATCGCTGTGGGTCAGAACCAGCATCTCTTCGTCCTGATCAAAGAACCTGCACATTAAAAACAGTTCTTGTTACTTCTCAGTTGTTTCTGTGACCTCACCAACTTCACTGAACTGTTTATTTTTCTGACAATAGGGTAAAACAAAGATGGTTAATGACTTGTACAAATGCTATGGAAAAAAACAACGTATTAATTTTCATTTTTAAATACATCCCAGTGGAAGATGATAAGATAAAATAAGATAAAATAAGATAAGATAGGATAAAAAAGTCAAAAATACACATCCGTAGTACTGTAGATCTAGAGATGAATATATCCCATAATGTGACTCACCTCATGGTCCTGCCCGGTTGTATCCTGGACACCACCCAGCCCCACAGAGACCCAGCAGAACTCCAGGGCTGCCCAAAGCTCCGAGCCCAGCGAGCAGAGCCCATCTTCAGCCCCTCTGCCTCTGGAGCTCTGAGGGTTTGGAGGAGGTTGACTTTGCTTTGCCCACAAAGTTATTGTCGTCCACACACACAACGTCAAACACACACACACACACACACCGGCATAACTACACAAATTCACAGGTGTGTGAAGTGACTGACAAGTTGGTGAACTGGAACATTTTAATACCGCAGTGTTTTCAAGAGTGAAGGAGTAAACAGCTATAATGGCCTGCACATAGGTACACTAGGTGATGTAGGGGAGGGCAACACTTCATCCCTTTTTATTGTTTACTGAATTAAATCTGATTATGTTATATGCCAATATAAATGTATATCATCTAATTGAAATACTATAATAACAATATGTTACCAACAGGCCATGTTTTGCTCCTTGATTCTTCTCTTGAGTTCCACATCTCATTTTGATTCTGGTTATTAAAGCTTCAAGAAACGTTTTGAACTTAGTAACAAAGTTCATTCAGTTGTTCATTCAGTTCAACCGTTGTTCACCGTTCCATGTTTCTCCATGTGAATGTGTTTGTGTCTTTGTTTGTGTGTCCGCACCAGGTTTAGCCCCAGAGTGCGGTGAGTTGTGTGGAGCAGCAGGAGGAGCCATAGAACAGAGGTGCATGTGACCGGGTGGACTCAACTCCACCAACAACTTGAGTCCAGCTGTTCTCTGCCCTATTTACCCCTGAAGTACTCTGAGCTCTGTTCACTCCATTTCCAGCTCTTCTCCTTCTTCATGTCCCGTCCAGTACTTTGTTCTTATAAAGCTGAATCTGTGCTGAAATGTTTCATATCATCCACACATCTGATGTTGTGTTTTTTAACCCTTTGATGGATCCAGTGCTTTGACACCTTCCTCCCAGTCTCTTTGTAAAGTTACTGCCTACAAAGAAAAGTAATCTGATTACTCTAATTCAGGGTCAATATGTGCTCCTGAAGCACCAGGGAGTAAAGTAAAACAAACAAAATAAGAATCTTATAATAATAATATTGCCATAGCACTTATTCAAACAAGGTTTAAAAGAATAAATTCGAATTATGTTAATAAAACAACTAAAAAAATGTATATAATATAGCATAAGAGTTATGTTGTTATATATAACAATATATCTATCTATCTATCTATCTATCTATCTATCTATCTATCTATCTATCTATCTATCTATCTATCTATCCATCTATCCGTCCATCTATCTATCTGTGACTCTGAGGAGAGAAGAGGAGGAGGAGGAAGAGGAGGAGGAGGAAGAGGAGGAGGAGGAGGAGAGTTACTGATCTCAGAGTCAAACTTTCCTGCGGCATCAAACTCAACAAGCTGCCGCACGAGAGGGACAGCGCGCGCGCTGCGGACACTAAACTTCGTCAAACTTCGGACTGCGCAGAGATGACGCGCCACGTGCTCGCGCTGTTGGCCGGGTTGCTATGGCTGCAGCGGAGCGGCGGGCAGCAGAGAGGTGAGTCGACGCTCCGCCGGCTGATCGATCACACCTCATCGATCACACCTGATCGACCACATCTGATTGACACGCGTACGCACTCAGCGTAAAGCCGCGTTCAGAATGAGCCTCGGCTGCGCACACACACACAGGGACCCGTCTAACTGCTGGAGGGAGACTTCAACCTGTGGTGGTCCCCCCCAACAAAACTTTATTTACTTTCTAGCACAGTCACAAAGTTGGTGAAAAAGTGATTTGGTCTGATGAGTGAAAAACGACTTTATCTACATGTGAGAGAGGAAAACCCACAAAACGAACCGTAGCTGCAGTGACACATGAAGAAGAGCCACATGTGGACTCTGAGGAGGGCTTGGCTTGTTTGGGTTTATGGTGAACAGAACCAGATGATAACACTCATGATCTGAAGGCACCTGTGGTTTCTTCACTTTAGTTTCATCATCATTAACACAAGGATGTAAAAGAGAAACACTACTCAATGACCCTAATGATAACAAACCTTGAGTGTGATTGAGATAAAACCCCAACACAACAAGCTGTAGCTTGAGTGACAGTCGGACACGTGAAGAAGAGCCACGTGTTTACTTTGGGAGGTTTTGGCCTTTTTGATTTGTCGTTGGTGACGTTTCTGTTATTTTAAGATATTGAGAATCATTGTGAAAGTCAAACGCTCGTATTAGCTGTTATATTTAGACCCTTAAATCAAAGGAACAGGTTGAACTCCACATAGCTGCACTGTACTCAGCGTCACAGATGAATCTCGGTTTGGCGTTTATCAGTCGTTACTGCTCAGCCAACACCGTTTGTCTTTATGCAGTGTGTACTTTCACTGTGTTCCTCCACGGGGGGTCTTGCTTCGCACCCTGTCACAGTTTGTTGCCGGCTGTGTGCAGCTGTACAGACCAGATGTCTCGGTCCCGTAGTTAAACATCATCAGATCACTTAGAAGATTCGGTTTGTAAAAGGAGATACAAAAATGTCCCTTAACACCAAAAGCTATTGAATGTCATTGTCTTTCGAAGTCGACATCTTCGTCGGCACCTTCTACGTGTACGGCTCCTCTTCTTCATCCTGAGACACTTGTTTTCTTCCAGTTTCGTGTTCGCTTAGTGTTAGAAATGTCATTTATTCCAGGGGATGGCTGGAATATTTACGGAAAATCACATACAGCCCCTCCGGAAGATTTCAGGAAATTAGTCGGGAGTTGAGCGCAAGACTGGAAGCAGCTTTGACGTGAAATTATGATTTTCCATGCATCAAGGTTTTGTAGTTTTGAGATCTCCAGCTGCGCCCCTGTTTCTCTGGATAATCCACAGACCTCAGTGTCAACGGTTTCATGTGGATCAGTTTTCTAAAAAAAAAAAAGAAAACTGCTCATTGTGCTCTGCAGATTATCCAGAGCAACAGGGTGCTGCGGCGAAAGATGCATTCATGTTGAAAAATCCTCCCCAATATTCTTTTCAACGCTTCGAGCATTGTTCTTCTCAGAATCTCAGATGGATATCTCAAAACCCCAAACAATTAAACACCATGTCAATGCACGTGCTGGGGACGCCACAAGGGTTACATGAGGAAATCTAGTTTTTCATTTTTGTATTCAAGGTGAATCAACTCTTTTAAGGATCAAACGGAATCATGGAACACAGCAGCTGCTCTTTAACTTGGTTATTGTTTGTTATTTGTGAGGCTGTGAAAGATTAATTATGTGCAGTGTGTGTGTGTGTGTGTGTGTGTGTGTGTGTGTGGTCGGGGCCACGACACAGTCAACAAGGAAAAATGAGCAACAAAGCCCTCAGCAGAGATGGGGATTGAGAGACGGAAGAAAAATCGATATAACAGAGCAGAATATAAAAAATAATAATCATGTGAAATACAGATTTTTTCCCATTGAGCCACATAATAATGTAGAATTGGAAATTTCCGGATAAAAAAACTTCACCCAGCATGAAGGAGGCGCGTGAACATATAAGTGTGTTGAGTGTGTTTGCGTGTGTGGTGTGTGTGCTGTGTGTGGTGTGTGTGTGTGTGTGTGTGTGTGTGTGTGTGTGTGTGTGTGTGTGTGTGTGTGTGTGTGTGTGTGTGTGTGTGTGTGTCGAGCGATGGTTTGGTGACTGTTGTTTGGAAGATGAGACAAATCTAGTGCTTGTCATGCATTTTTCTATTTATCCTCTTCAAAACATCTCCAGCTACTGTTTAACCCAGGAGTGCTTTGGACCCCCCACCGTGGGGAGGATGGGGGGGGGGGGGGGGTCTGCCATCAGGATGCATGTGTTTCTGCAAACTGAGAGAGAGCGAGAGCGAGCGAGAGAGAGAGAGAGAGTGAGAGCGGAAAAGTGAAAGTGAGTAGAGGAGGGCGGGAGAGGCCATCTGTGTGAGGAGCCTCATTACCAGGCGTGTCAACCAGGCATGCTCTCTATCAGCGACAGAGCTCAGAGAGACATCAGGAGATAATCAGAAAGAGAACAGGAGGAGGAGGAGGAGGAGGAGGAGGAGGAGGAGGAGGAGGAGGGCTGAAATAGAGAGGAGAGAGGAAGGAGGCTGCGTTCAAGAGTTCTCCTGCATTGGAGGAAACGGCAGCAATAGAGAGAGGGTGGGTTAACAGGTATAGACGGGACGTTCAGAGGACGTGAGGGGGGGGGGGGGACGGGGTGTAGATGAAGCAGCACGATGACAAAATACACACAAGCAATAACAAGCGGAATAGAAATTTCTTCTTCTCGATTCTGATTCGGATACATGGAGTTTGTGTATCGGCCGATACCGAGGAACGCTAGATGGATAGATAGATGCATTTATTGATCCCAGATCAGGGAAATGATTGTGCTACAGCAGCAAGTCAAGGGCATCGCACATAGAGCGAAGAACAAGAGGCTGAATACCGGAGATCACAAAATAGTCAAGCGTGCAAAAATTGCAGTAGTTGTTTGCAAAGGTAAGGTCGGAACATGAACAGCGCATTAAAAAAAATAACTTCTGTAAATCACGTTAATAAAAGATAGTAAACTGTTAACTGCCAATGTAGGAAATTGTTGAAGTTGCTTGAAAAGTTGATTTGTCGAGTCGTGTAGTCGTGTGAATGTCGCCGGTCCTGATTTGCATAAACTCAGCAGAGACAATAATGTGGAATGAATTCAAACGTAAACCAACAGAGAAATCAACGTTTTATTCAGCAAATCGTCCTAAATGTCACTGTTCTGCACAAACCTCACTTCGCAGCTTTAATAACCCAAACGTATCGGCGCTGATTGATTTCCCCGTTGATGCTTATTGGGCCGTGGCATCAATCGAAGGTGAGGCCCCGATCCCGCAGAACCGTTTCTTTCTTGGGGGAGGATCCTCGCTGAAAATATAACAATAACAGTCAATTTGTTGCGGGTCTCTCCAGAGCAACTACATTTGTGTTTATACGTTTATGGTAATGTGGATTTAACCAAGCCGGGCTAAATGCAGCGCGATGGGCTCTCACCAGAGGTTCCGCAGTGAATGCCATCAGAGAAATCAACATTTTTATGAGGTGAATTCATCCCGATGTCATAATGTCTCTAAAATATGTTGATCTGGCGCTGCTATGTTAATGTGAACGCAGCCGAGCTTAGCTGAATGGATTTGATGGAATACACCAGAGGGAAAGCTCTCAGGCTTTTTTCCCCCTCAGACCCACATTCAGTGAATATAATCAGCGTGTCCTCGAAAATAAGGAAGCGAGGATGGATGGACGGTGACAAGGGGAGGAGACGACCTCGCGACAATAGGAAAGGACGCAGAGGAGTTCTGATCCGTTGCCGTTGTAATAACAGCTTCTATAGTTAAATGCGTCGTTGGTTAAAACATGCAGATGAATGCAGATTGTGGGGAGATGAGCGCCGCAGTTAAGACGAGGGTTCAGAGTAATTACAGACAAACACATTTCGTCTAGATTTGTATTCATATCAAACGCTTTCGTGTTGTTGATTTTTAAATGTGTTTGTCTCTTCTGCTGTTAAAAGCTTTCAGACACTTGTAGCTATGGATGTAACGACCAATGACTGTGATAAATGATTGTTAATTAACCTTATTCAAGTTAAGGTATAATTCGAAATGCTGTTTACGTGGAAGTGTCTTATTCAGAGTATTGTTTATAATCAGAATATTGGTGTCCATGTTGACGTGTCCAGTGTAAATTTAATTTGTTGCTGTATGTCAGTTCTGTTTGCAACCTGATCTGTTGCTAAGGTGCTGGTAAAGGTTGGTGCTGTGATTTAAGGTCTTCTTCCTGTTTCACCAGTCATGAGCTGGTTCTGTCCACATGTCAGAAAGTCCTTGAGCCAGACGGTGAAGTCCAAATGTTTTCATGTGGGGTCACTTTGGAAAAATGTGTTCCCAAAGGCCGTTAGCTGGACTTTATGTGTATAACTAAGGGAAGGAAAGAGAACTCCGTGTTGTACCTGTGGTGTTTTGATCTGATTATAAAAGTTTAATCCTCATCTTTCGTCGTTAGTTTGGCCTCTGAACAGGAAGGAGAGTTTGTCTTGTTTCTTTAATTCGGAGTTTGACATTCAACGAGGTGTGTGTGCCTGTGTCTGCTTGTGTTGTGTCAATGTAATTTCATTTAGTCACATTTGATGAAATGAAATTGGGCTCAACTGTGTTTCTCTGTTTGTATGTTTGTGTATGTGCTGTCATTTAGAGTTGAAGGTAGCCAAGATTTACTCAAGGACATTGTGCCAACGACACAGATCACATGTCCTCCAACAGGTGTGTGTGTGTGTGTGTGTGTGTGTGTGTGTGTTGTTGTTCACTTTAGCAGAATCCCGAGGGAGCTAAAATTAGCCAGGTGCTAAGTTGGACCGGTGCTGCATCCTTCCTGTCATCGACAGAGGCAGAGGAAGCTGAACAGGGAACGTGTGTGAGAGGGAAGGTGGGACTCTGACATCTTGAATCTTAGTGGGTTACGTGGTTTCACTTGACTCTCGTCAGGCGGAGCGAGGGCAGAAGTAGGTCAGGTCCAAATGATACCTGCTGGTTTCAAAGAAGTCTGCGCCCTGCATTCGTTTTTGCAGTAAATTATCAGCACAATAATTTTATGAACAAAAAACATACAGTTTAACCATCAAATGTATTATAAATAAAATAGAAAACACAAATACAACCAAGTTTATGGAACTAAGACGACAAACATAACTATTTCAGCATCAAATGTTAACACTATTGATCTCTTCTGCCTTGTTTACCCTGTAAAATAAAGGTTTTCATATCGGCAAGAGAAAACACGGATACCCATATGTCTGTGTTCTGCTCATATCGGCTGATTTGTATGGACCAATGATAAATCAGTCGGGCTCTATACTTAGGAACCATTTTACATAAACCTCCTTTTGGCTGGATAGTTGAAGGAGTGAGAAGTGGATGAACATTATTCCAGTTTTTATGTTTTTTCCATTTAAAACAAAAAAAAACTCCCACTGGCACTCGCTACATTTTCCTTTACTACTTTTGACTGGAACCAGATAATAGACTTGACCCGGCTGACATTTGTTTATGGAAATGACACTAATGTATTTGACAATAATGCCGATGTTCAGAAGTGCTAATTTCTTCTGATTGTGGAAACGATGCATAAACGTGCAGTACATAAACATGCACCAATGCTCAATGGGGTAGAGTGTGTACTCTAAATATTTGGTTCAGTTCATTTTGCATATTTCATTATTTGCATATATCATTGTTTGTATATTTCTGTCAGCTTGTTTCCAGTAGCGTGTTAATATTCGACTTGTGCTTTTCCCAGTGGGGCCGTGCCGCCTCCTACAAAGCCCGTCTCCCCCCTGTGCAGAATCCAGGTCTGCGTACGGGTGTGTGTGGACCCATGAGTGTGAGTGCTTCCTCCCTGTTTTGTTGTCAGAACAGCATTGATAATGCTGAGGAGAAAATCAATAGTTAATTCTACCAGGGACACAAAAGCCGCTCTGCCCGCCTCCATTCTACTGTGGGCTTAGACACGGAGAGAAGCCGGGCAGGAGTTGATGAATTGGTAATTGTGTGTGTGAGAGTTCATACGGGTCGTGTGTGAGCGTTCGCACCGGCTACTGCGCCCAGACTATTTACTGCTCCTCAAAAATAAGCAGGAGCATGATATGGATTTGTAAGAATGAACATTTTTATAATAGGTTGCACGACCTAGGGTACGTTCAGCTCTGAAATAATGTGTGTTTGAAAAATGGACTACACGGAAAATAATGTGGAACTGGAAGGGAGCTCAGAGAGGACGCGCCGCCCTCAAGGTTAACAACCTATCTCGCTATGTTAAAGAAAGTACCGCAAACCCCCCCCCCCCCACCCATTTATTCACATCCACTCCAAAATGTAACAGGTTCCAGGTCAAACCCTTTCCCCTTCGCAGCACTTCATGGAAATGGTTTGAGTAGTTCTGGTGGAAGCCCGCTGGCAGACGGAGAAACAAGCGCTGATGAAAACTTGGCGGAGATCTGGGACGTCTGTGATCTTGTAAATTTCAATCCAATAATGAAAATGACCCGTCTTCTCTTTGAAGCACTGGCCCAGTGGAGTTAGGTTTTTTTTAATAGTTTAGATTTACTCCTAGAAGTTAGTACTGCCATCCAATTGGACCTTTTGGAATTGTCAGAATCCGAAAAAATATCTGTCAAAGGGATCACGCAATCAAATATATATATATATATATATATATTTGTTTTTCATGCAAATTGGCTGTTTTCAAGTCAAATGGCAAAGTAACTGATTATGTTCATTGTCAATTTATATCCTGGTTTATAAATTATGCCTGAATAGCCCAAGGTGACGTTTTCTGATCAAACCCCCAAAATATTCTGTTTACTAACAAGTCCAACACAAAACAGAAATGAGAATGAGCAAATCCTCATTGCAGAGACTGGAGTTACCAAGTTTGGCATTTTTTGCTTTAAAAGATAAATGATTTAAAATGATGAATCAATTTGCCAAATGTTTTCCAATTAATTTTGACTGACTGATGAGTTGATTTATTGACGAATCATCCGAGCTCATCACACTGAGCTGGTTTTCTGTGTAGAAAACTGTGAAACTTGTAAATCTTCACCTCTCATCTTGTTATTAGGCCTGTTTTTGTAGATGCTGAACTTCTGGTTCGTCCCTTCCGGCCAATCTGGCAGCGTTCCTTTCAAATATCTGTGTCTACAATCGATCAACAGAACCGTACGTATGTTCCCAGTGGGATTTGACCCTGTGACCTTGTGGCCAAAACACTGCACGGCCGACACTCAGATGTACAGCTGCTAAAACAGAGGCTACTGACCCGTACACACACACACACACACACACAAACGCACAACACACGCAACGTCTGCAGCTGCAAAGACTTTGGAGCGACCTTTGGTTTCTTCTTCTTCTTTCTTTTTCTCTGTCGTCCTCTCGTCTCTCTCTTGCTTTCTCTTGCTCTCTGATCTCTCTGGGTGCTTATATTTTCCCAAGGAGCTTCCTGTGGTAACACATGGTGTCAATAATGAGCCCCCCCCTGCACCCACACACACACACTCGGAAACACACACACTCGGAGACACACACTATCGGAAACACACACTCGCTTTCCCCTCCTCTGCTAGTCATAATCCTTCATCCCTGCTCGCCCACTTATTTCTGTCCCCCCCCCCCCCCCCCCCCTATGTTCTTTCTTTCCCTCTCTCCACTCGTTCCTTGGCCTCCTGGTCGTCGTCCTCTTCCTCCCTTTCTCTCCTCGTTCACTCCTCTCCCTCTCTGTTTTGTATTTTGTCCCTGACTTTCTTGTTGTCCGTTCACCTCAGCTTTACCTCCCCTCTCTCTCACAGACATCCTTTGGGTGAAAAGTCACAGAAGAGATGTCCTACAATACTTTTAATTACAACTTTTTAATACATTTTTAAAACAAAAGTTGAATTAACTGTCGTTTTTCAATAGCTGATTATCTGCATTGTGTATGAAATCTGCACCAAAACATTCCTTAAGCTGCTTTCAGACTAGCATTTTCCTGAAATTTCCAAATCAGTTGCTCCGGACATTTTCCGGATCTTCTCCCGCCAGCACACTGACATTTTTGGGATATTTTTCTTAGGGGGGGCTAAGTAAAATATCCCAAAAAATGTCAGTGTGCTCATCTTGCTCTACCCAGATGTCGCCCCTCGCGTGAATGCTCCGAACATTTTAAATTTACGATTCATACAGTCTCCTGCTGTGTTTTTTTTTCGTATGTGAAAGACAAACTCTGGAAAATGTCCAGACCATTTCTTTCTGTGCATTTTAGCCACGTCTGAAAACAGCTTTCAGGAAAATGATAGTACTTTGGCTGATGATGGACTATTTGCACGTCTCTGCTCGTCAAAACCATCCTTTTCCTCTGCTGTCTCTAGTATTTCATAACCTCCCTCTCCTGTCAGGCCTTCTTGTACATCCCCCCCCCCCCCCGTCTCCCACTCTCGCTCTTCTTCTTCTCCTCCGCGTTCTCTTTCATCCCGTGTAGGAGTACCACTGACAGCCTCTGCAGCCAACCGCCGAGCTCCGTGTCTGGCCTCTGTTTGTTTGCCTTGCTTCTCCTTCACCGGCGGTTCCTGGAGGTCTTATTGTTTTGTTCCAGCTCAAATCACTTCAGTTCAAAAACCTCTGTTTATCCGCAGCGGAACACACTGAGAGCGAGGCTGACTCTTACAGGAGATATCTGTCTGACACAGGCGGTTCAAAGACAGACGCCCTCCAGCTCTATCTGGGAGTTTTGAGTTTGTTGGGTCTGGTTTGTGTTTTTCTCTTTTTTTTTCTGAGTTAAACTTTAGGAAGTATTTCTCAGTGTGTTGATTTTGGTCCGGGGCTGTTTTTTCTTTAGTGAGCTACAGCAGTGGGATGCACCTACAGGTTTGGGTTTAATCAGAGATCATTGGGTTTGAGTGAAAGTGAAGTGAGGTTCAGGTTGATTGAAACTTTTTGCAGCCTCACAGTAAATAACACAGTAACATGTCGGAGGCGTGGACACGACTCGTAGTGGAGTTGGACTCCAGGCATGAATTTGATTTGTGCTCAGACTATTTGACAAGATCGAAAAAGACATGCAAATACGTTACGACTCAGTTTTGACACTGACGACTCGCGACCGGAGATGAATGCTGAGATTTGACGTCCCTGTATTTCTGCCCAGAAAATAAACCAAACAAAAGAAAATGTACGTGAACCTGGGGTTTTTCAGGGATGTAAAGATGTCAGTATTACTTTTGATATGTACTTTTGAAACTTTTGACATCTTAATGACGATTGCGCAGGGGGGGGTGAATAGCTGTGCTAATCACCCCCCCCTGCTGCAGCTGGAGGTGCCCACCTGAGTCACCGCAGCACCTCGCCCACCCTCACACTCACAATGTCAAGTTAACAAGGGTTTCTAAAACAATGGATGGATGCTAAATTTAATTGGACTCTGCTTTATGTCTGCGATGATTCATCCAGGTCATGGTTATCCAAGGAGCTTTTATCCTGGACCTTGTTCCAGATGCTTAACAACCAGGTTAAACCAAGATTAGAGTCATAAAGCACATGAATACAGTTACCCTGAGATCTTTGTCGGCACCTCCTCCTCCTCGCTTTGCTCTCTTGTCTTAATAATTAACGAGGAACACAAACGTCATCGCTCAATGTTACTGTAGCAGACCAACGGTCAGATTTCAGTTCTGGGTGCGTGAAGCATTACTGCAGAGTTTTCAGTGAACAGACACTAAACAACATCAGAGCGGATGATGAGAGAACTTCGTAACTTAGAGCCTGAAGGAAACAAACTGGAGACGCAATCAGATAATTAAACTTGTATGAGTGTTGTACAGCTTCCACTGTACAACCTAAAAGTTAGTTTTAATAATTTAAAAAAGAACCAATCACTGGAATTTACCAGCTGTTTTCAGCTCAACACACACGTTCTGCACATGTTGATGTGATTCACTTTTATTCTGTTATTACAGACACATTCTTTCTCTGTTGTGGTTTCATGATGGAGTCAATACTCCTGAAGCATTTTTCTTTTTAAATCCAGTCATCTTCAAAGTAGCTTAACTCCCTTAAAAAACAATATCAGGTTTTACATTTATTTCAGTTTTTAGTGTTAATAGCTAATAAGTGGTGAAGAATGTGTCAAATGCATCTTAATATTTTATCTGAAGACATATTTCCGTGCGGTATTTTCTTCCCGGAAAAACCAAAGAGACAACAAACCCACTGTAAACTTCTACATCAAATAACTTTAGCTGGCGAGTCTGCTGTGGGCTTCTGTGGGCAGAGAGTCTGAGCTGAGGCTGCTTGTTAGACTGGGTTTCTTTAAAGTTCTTCACAGATTGATACCGTCTGGTTTCAGTGGCTGCTAGAAATTATCAATTACCTCACCCACGACAGCCTTGTTCAACACATGGTCACAACGTGTGTGTGCGTGTGTGTGTGTGTGTGTGTGTGTGTGTGTGTGTGTGTGTGTATCCGTAGGAGCACAGAAAGACATTGTTGGAGGATAACCTGACGTGCCAGATGGTTTATTACACAGAACCATCTGGGAAGGCCCGTTTTTAGGCGCAGGCGCTTGCAATAAATGCTTGACAGGTGATTGGATGAACCATCTGTCCATCAGTGTCGATCACGGTTGTTGAAACCAGTCGAGAGAAGAACGAAACACAGGACACTGATTGGTCCGAACCACTGGGGCGTGGACGCCAGCGAATAGGCAAGATGAATTCTCACGTGTGAGGAATCCAGCCGCTTCTCACGATTAGTTGAAAGTTGCCCTCGAATGTCTGTTGTTGCATGTGTTTTGTCTTTGCGTGCGTTCAGCTGTGGTGATTTTGTGTCATGACCTTCTACATTGAAACAGCTTCTCACCTCTCACACTTCTGAACTCTGACCTGACGGGGTCACGGTGCTCGACCTCATGTCATCAGGACCTCGTCCTGCTGTGTGGTCCAAGCTGTAGTGACTCAGATCGTCCCAGAGCCGTATCCAGAGAAAGGGTTTGTATAGTGGGTTGACGACCATTAACTGTTTATAAAGATTAACAACACGTCCCCACTTCCTCTGGTAGTACAAAAAATAAGCTTAAAATATTTTGTCAAGTAGTAATAATAGTGTGGTTCATGTGCAATCCACTAACATGGAGGAGGCTGGATTTCCATCTTTATTTACGAATGTGTTTTAAGAGGTTGCATGAAAATGACCTTCTGTGCAGACGGCAGTAGAAGTGTCAATCACAGAGCTACTTTTTAATCCCTTTAGCTAGATTATACATTTGTTGATGTATTTATCATTTAATGTGTATTATTGTATTGCTTGAATGGAGTTTCTATTACATTTCAAAGCTGGCATGACTGCTGACTAGAGGGGCTATGAGGGTCTTCAAGGTGCCTTAGTTTATAAGATATAAATAAAAAGCTGATGCATCGAGAAGACTTGGGGGCAGCAACATTTTAAGATGAGATCTTTCACGCACAAAAAGCACCAACATGTGAGAGGTCCCTTCTTCCACGACCTAAACCTGGTCACCAGAACCAGCTTCACCCACTGGTGGACGAATGATCGAGGGGGAATCTCAAGACTCCTGAACCCAGCAATTGTCCTTTCTGGCTTTACTGACAGATCTGTATGCAGTGCACACACAGTCTTTGCAGCACAGCTCTTAGATAGAAGCACACACACACACACACACACACACGTGCACACACACACACACACGCACACACAGAAGCAAACAGAAAGGCCATTATTTTGGGGCTGAATGTTTGTGTGATTGAGCTGATAAAGCATCAGAGGAATACGAGTCTATTAGACTGGCCAGGTTAGCTATGGATTTAACATTTACACACACCTCAGTCTCTCTCTCTCTGTGTGTGTGTGTGTGTGTGTGTGTGTGTGTGTGTGTGTGTGTGTGTGTGACACAAAAAACACAGGCAGAACCAGAGTGAAGGAGAGAAAAGAGCTATGTGTTGTGTACATACATTTTTGCTTTTCCATTATTCCAGTTGCTTTTCTCATCAATATTGTGTGTGTGTGTGCGTGTGTGTGTGTGTGTGTACAGAGAGGGGGACATATTCTGTATGTAATTTCACATTTCCATTATATTTTTTGTATTTCCATTATTGTGGTCCAAGGCAAACTCACAGAGAGGCTAATGCAGAGCAAATGTTCACATCTGACACAAGATGAAATATATGAAAAATAATGTGTGTGTGTGTGTGTGTGTGTGTGTGTGTGTGTGTGTGTGTGTGTGTGTGTGTGTGTGTGTGTGTGTGTGTGTGCCTTTGCGCTGCTGCCTTAATGCACAAATGACACGTGGGAATTTGGGGTGCTGGTCTGTGATTGGACAAGTCTGGTACAGAGGGAAATATTCCAGTGTTGTTTCCTGTTCAGGGGGAAAAAGAGTTTGGCAGACATGCGGCGGCTTTGCTGTTACACTCTCATGGTTGTGGTCTTATGTGGAGGCCAAGTATCGAGGCCAAAACAAACCATGAAATGCCAAAATGGAGATAAGCTCATTTTTACGATGCTAGGACATATGATTGTTATCATTTTGTTGCTGAGTGTCCCACCGGCTGCCAGTGTTTCCTGAATTTGCACTGGCTACATGTCTCTGTTGAATCTGATTGGTGAGATAAATTATAGGTACAACGCTTAAACTGAAACTCCAACGTCAAATCTCAAAGCTTTTACCCTACTCCAGAACCCTTGAGCAAGACCCTAGGATTGTCTTTGTCTGACTGTGAGACTCTGGCTCTGCTTCTTCTTCTGACCCTGTTTGGCCCCTCAGAGGAAAGCCGACCTAAGCATTCAGCTGAGCCCGAGGCTTGTTCTGACAGTGGGTGGGAGGTGGGTGGTCCGTCAGCACATTTATTCCTCGAGGAGCTCACTGCTCTGTTCTAGCAACTCAACCAGCTCATTGTCCTCTGCTTGTTTGGACCCTGGTAACAAAGGCTTCTGTTAGTTCTACTTGTGAGGGTCTTGCTCTGCTTAGATTGTTTCTGTTCACTTTTGTTTACAAGCCAAATGTGATTTAGCCTCCACTTGCCGGAGTCGTATCCCTGTCCGGGTCCAGGTCCGGGTCCAGGTCCAGGTTCAGGTTCAGGTTCAGATTGGATTTGCAAACAAACTCCTAAAAACATTTTGCTCATCTTTGGGTCCTGCATATGCATTTCACTCCGTGTGTCTCTGCAGATCCATCCCCAAGTTATGTCGGCAGTTATTTTAGTGGCTTACAGTGTTTTAATATGATATTAGAACTCCATAACTCTACTGCATAAATGCCAAACTGTTAATGGCATATTTTAAAGCAAAGGCTTGCCAAGGTACATAGAATGACGTTCCCCCATAGTTAGTTCTGTCATTTTCCCGCCATGATGGTGGTGAAAACATCCATAAATGCTTACCATCATAGGCAGGCAAACACAATCTAACCCCTCCTGGCAATGTAGTAAACTACTTTTGCCATTTTGGTGTTGCCGGGCTTGCTTCTTTTCCTTTCTGTGTCGTGGTTTCATTTATGTCTTTTGTGTAGAGTAACTGTTAGCTTAGCTACGTAGCTTATGTATGTTTAGGACAAGCTTAACACAGTTTCACACTTCCTTCTACGTGAGTTTTAGAACTTGAGCCCTAATATGAAGTGACACCAAATGACACAATTTAAAGATTTCACTTGGACGTGATGTGCCTTAATGGTTTAAACAGGTAGAACATCCCTGCTTGTGGAACCCCCTCCCCCCCCCAGCCGGCATTAAACACAGCGCTTGTTTTCTCCATCACTCTGAAAAGAAACTTTCAAAAGTTAGTGGAACCACGGTGGATCTAATTTCCAGGTGGCCTACATAAAGTTATTGGCAGGCTGCTGCATAACCATCAGCGGAATAAAACAAGCCCTCATTCTAGACAAATGCATCATGGGAAATGTAGAAAGGTACCAAATGAAATGCAAGGGGGGTTACTGTTGATTAGGGAAAAGGGAATACAAAATGATTACAACCCTCTATCTCAGTTTAATTGCAGGGGATGCTTGACCAGCAACGACTGGAAACGTCTAATAGTAGAAGCAGCGGCTGTGATCACTGTTTGAGGTTCATGCACATTTTCAGATCGGCTGCTTGTTGATGAATATGCAACTTTATTAAGTGTTTTATGTAATTTGTGCATTTTACCTAAGCATACCACTGTAATTATAATTTCAGCGACATGCAAATAACAAACTGAAAATGTCCGTAACATTCAGGGGAGGAGTGGCACCGAGGCAGAAGATGCAGAAAACTAGTTCTGTTAAGACCATTGGGTCCAAAATCTCTCGAATCCCGTTTCCTTTCCAAGTTGACATCTTCGTAGACGTCTTCTACATCGATGCTCTTTTATATCCTGAGATATTTGTGTTCTTTTTGTTGTTTTTCAGTTTAGTGTCCGTGTTGTCCTAGACGGCTGACTGACTCAGACATTCGTCTTCTCACATGTTGCCCCTCTGGAAGATTTCAGGAAAATCTCTGGACTTCAGAAGCAGCTACAGAAGCAGCTACAGACTAAACTGAAAGCAGTTGGAGAACTTTGTTCTGGTCCGTTGTGATTCCGTCACGTTTCCTTTTCGTACTCTGTTCTTCATCGGAAACTTGGTTACTTAACGCAAGACTTTCCGATCATGAAACGTGTATTTTAATGACGTTTCTATCATTTTACATACAGAATCCGAGCAAAGCACCTTTTTTATCATGGACCTTTTCCTTAGTTTATCTCTGCTTGTGTGTGTGTGTGTGTGTGTGTGCATGTGTGTGTTTGCTGAGGCAGCAGGTCTGTGTACAAGTGGGCAGCCCACAGCACTAGCTGTTGATGCATGGAGGAATCAGAGCTCCAATAATGAGCGGAATCAGCCTTTAACATGGTAATGTGTCATTTAGGGGCCTATCCATTTAGCTAATGACTTGCTTCCTTTTGAAACCTATTAGCAGTAATGGTAAATAGCAGTTCCCCCTTTCAACTCACATCTGATTTGTTTCCCTCCTCCTCTGTTAGTCTTACTCTCCACTCTCCACCTTTTCTCTTCAAGTGCTTCCCTACCCTCCTCTTTTTCATTACTCTCTCCTCTCATCCCATCACTCCTCCTCCACTTACATCTCCTCCTTTTCCCTTTAAGGCCGTAAATAACAAGTATCTTCATGATCACTTTATCTGCAGATTAATTCATAAATCAGTCATTGAGTTTTTTTTGGTGTAACATATGAGAAATAATGAAATGTAACCGTTTACCACAAATTTACCACAACTGATGATGCCATCAAATATCTTGGTTTATCCAAGTAATGACCAGAACCCACAGATTTTAGTATAGAGGGCGAAATGTATTGAATTTTGCAGATATTAGAGAGGAAAACATTTCCAATACTGATGTATCTGAAAAAGAAATGTAATTTAGGCTTGATACAGTTAAACCATAAACTTTAGAATTAATACCTATAAATAAAAAGAAAACACAATGCAAATGTCTACATCACTTCCCTCCTCTCCTCTCCTCTCCTCTCCTCTCCTCTCCTCTCCTCTCCTCTCCTCTCCTCTCCTCTCCTCTCCTCTCCTCTCCTCTCCTCTCCTCTCGTCTCACCTTCCTCTCCTCTCCTCCTCCTCCTCCTCTTCCTCTCCTGCCCATGGGGGCTCATTCATAACATGTACCCATTACCCACCAAGCTATTAGGTTTGCTAACAGTGAGATCCATTGGGTGAAAATCAATGTCTATCCAGGGAGCAGTTTGTCTGTAGCGCCACTGTAATGAATGCTATATACTCACACACGGCTCTCCCTCTCCCCCCCACTGTCACACAGGGTGCAGGCGGAGCCGTTGAGCATCGGTGTAATGGGTAATTTTGTCAACCTTACATCTAAACTTCAGTAAAAACAAACCCACCGCAACATCAAGGAGCATTGTTGTCGTACCGTTCGTACAATTTCTCCTCATCGCTCTCACAGTCGACTCATCAGTTCAAAAAATAATCGTGTAGTCTGTGAGCTGATGAAAAACAATATTCAAGCTCCAGTATCGTTCTGTGTAAAATGCTGAATACTCGTGATAAATCACTGTGGACTCACAGGCTGTGTCTATAAAGCTCTCCACACTCTGTAATGGATTCTGTATCGTCAAACACACATTTCAGCTACGGCCAATCTAACCTGAACGTTCTCCATGCCAGGGCAGTTAGCCGTAGCCGGGGGGGGGGGGGGGGCAGCTAATAGCAGATGTGCAGTCATCAGTGCTGGTCAAAAACGTCGAGTCAGCAACCTGTAGTCCAGCCCCATCAAAATCCATCGGCATCATTTAATGCTGTGTGCGAGAACCACTTAAACTCCGGTGAGTTCATTCCATTTCCCCTCATTTGATCCTGAGATTTATGCACTTAAACACCCGGTTGTTCAGTCACGTGCGTTCAAATGTAGGAAAGAGCTGAAGTGTGCTCCATGTACCTGAAAGAAAAGATGAGATTTAGTGTGAAGGAAGTAGTTTGTAGGTATTTCTGTACAAACTAATGGCTCTAAGGAGAGTGAGTACCCTGCACCAAGGCCCAGCAGTCCCCTTAAATTCAATCAAGCTGCACCAAACACTTAACACTTAACAGATATCAGTCCCCTTAAAACGCCTGGTTTCTTCTGTCATTAAATCTTTGTATTATTCAGATGGAAAACGGTGAAAATGTCACGCCCCATCTCGCAGTGTTCGAAGAAAGCGATAAAAACATTTCCAGCGGGTTCTCTCTTGGCTCTCGTTGCATCCTTGCACCAAGTTTCGTGGACATTTGTTCAGTAGTTTTTTGTGTAACCCTGCTGACACACAATCAATGAACAGGGCTGCACACATCACCTCCTTTGTAAAGAAACTCGTCCTGTGGCTTCCTCGCCGAGCGCCGTCTCTGCTTCTGTTGCTTCTCTCAACAGGATGTTTTCACAGTGTTTCTAAATCTACATCTGCGTTACCTTTGACATTTTGACTTGTCTACTTACCCCAGTATTGCAAACATTACAGACAAGCAGATATCTTTAGTCCCACCTTTGCTTTTCCTGCTCGGACATGTTCAAATTTGAGCAAAACCAGAAACATGAAATGCTCCATCTGCAACTGAAGCCGACCCCCGACCTCTGACCTCTGACCTCTGACCTCGCTGTGAGATCAATATGGTGTCATGTTGTTAGAAGACATTACAGTGACAGAGACATCGTGTACATCAGCGCACAGATGATCAGTCAATCAATTCAAGTTGTGTTATTGCAATATATATATATATATATATTATATACGACTGTCAAGCTGCTAATGAGACAGTATGAATGTAAACAGTAGAGTCACATCAACACCAGAAAAAAGTAGATAAAATAATAATAATACCAGTAAAATTGTTAAGATATTTAAACAACAGCAACAACAAAGACTACATTTAAGGAATGTGCAGTTCCACCTCCTTGAAGTCTGTATTTGCAGACCAGACACTCGTTTCTTTTTTAAATTAACACAATTCTCATCCTCGCATAATCTTGTTTAGAGATGTTTTGATGTTTAAGTGTCCAAACCCGCCCTGAATACTAATTCATATGCTAATTCAAACACATTTCTTAATATGTGGAAAAGTTGCACGTACAGGTTCAATCAAATCACCGAACCTGTTTCACAAGTCAAGAATTCTCTCACCACCTCTTCTGTCTGTGGATAACGTCGTGCAAACCGTGCACGTGAACCTGGTCTACACATCTGTTTTGTATTTCCGTCGCTGTGTAATGAGGTTATCCACTTTCAGCCTTCAGATTCTCCGGCGTGTCCGCTGTCAACAGACTGTAAAACTGTTGGAGCTAATCTGAGACCTGAGCCGAACAGCCAGCGCCGTTCTCTCTCTAACGAACAGAGAGACGGATGGCAGCGGCTCCAGCTTCCATCCGTCTCTCTGACGACTCGCTTTTCATATCCTCCTGACTACTGTGAACGAGTTGTTCCCCACGCAGACGACAACTGAGATTAATTGTGTGTGTTTGGCGAGTGTTACTCATGATTACTGGCTGTTCTTTTTGTACATAGTTTGTTGATTGGTCCCCGTGGATCCGCCCCCACTCCGGCCAGTTGCTCGCTGGTTCCAGTCTCTCCCAGTGACGGCCATAAGTCAAGTGAAAGGATAATGGAGGGCAGGAGGAAAAAAAGGCCACAAGACCAGGGAAGACATCATGGAGAAAATGAGAAGAGAATAGGACAAGTAGAAGAATAAGAGAGCCGCGCCCGGCGGAGATGAACGATATTAACGCCGCAGCCCGTGTGTGCGCCTCCAATCTCTGTGGTAACCGTTTCTTCCTGGAAATTCATGCATGTCCATCTGGATTTTCAATTACCCACAATCCCCTGTGACCCCGCTGGCTGCGTCTGGAGAATGATTTTATTTCCTGGCAAATACAGAACACACTGGAGATCGGCCGAGCTGCACACTCCCAACGTACATGAACATAAACGTATGTTCGATATGTGGTCACAGTCACATTCTGCAGCTTGACTCTATCTGCTGTTCATGTTATCGTCTCAAAACCAAAATGCCAATAATCAGCTGATAATCCATCACAGATATCGTATAGTAATGAAGCCTTTGAATATGAATATGACGTCTGATTGCTTTTCTTTATAGAAATGAATACAGTTAAAGAAGGTTGCAGTCATTTAGAAATGGTGACAATACATCTCAAAGAGAAAAGATGGTTCCTACCAATTCAAAAATACCATCTGATCTCCATTTGTAGTCGTCCACCCTGGCACTTCACCACTGATGCACCAACAACCTGCAGTATGAACAGTACAAAGAATATCTGTCAATGTATCGTTACTGGTATATTACCATTACAGGTCACAGGTCACCATTACAGGTCAACCTCCAGTTAGCTTTTGTTTTATTGTTAATGTTGCAGATGTTCCACATACACTGGGAAATGTTATTTTTTAAACATAGCTGAACTAAAAGCCTGAACCACGACTTTGTCTCCAGAGAGCATTTTTTGAATTTAAGCAAAAAACAATCAGCAATGGAAGAAGGAGCATTTTCTATCCCATCTTATATTTATGTTGTTGTTGCCTTGTGATAAGAAAGTAGTGTTTGTATCTATGAGAGAAGATTAGATGCTCCACCAGTGATAAATCTCTGTGGGGGCCAGAGGTCAAGCTGCTCTCTCCTGTAAATCTACTCACTGGCATGTTTTCATTACCAACACCAACGTATATATATCCCCCATATACCCTCCGATGTGTGTGTTTTATATGTGTGTTTATATGGGGGGTGTGTAGGGGCCTTGACTGTAGCAGCGCCTGTAAGTACAAACCAAGGCCAGCACAGATGAGTTCCTACTTAAATCATACACACACGCACACACACACACACACAATTCTGTCTCTGAGGTGCTTGTGGATGATTTAACAAAGTTCTCATCACTGCCTCATCAGGTGATGACTGACTGTGTGTGTGTCTGTGTGTGTATGTGTGTGTGTGTGACCACTGCAGTACAGATTTACTGCTAGCGGGTCTGAGCTCAGCTAAATCACGTCAACCACTTATCCAGGAGTTATAGCACATAAACATTCTCTCTGTCTCAACCCCCGTCTCTTTTATTTCTTTAATTCTCGAAAGTCTTTTAATGCATTGTGGACAACGTCGCGTTTTTTTCTAGATCCCTGATTGTTTTTCCCGTGGGGTCACGCAGGTCTGCAGTAGATGTAATCGAACTGCCGTACATTTAATACATACGTTATATCTACAACTTTAATTTACTAGGTTTTGATGCTCGGATCCATTAGCAATTAGAAAAGTTTGCTAGACCTCGGAAATCTGTAATTTCAGGGTTTGGTGATGTTTTCTTTCAGGAGACTCAAGATGCTTTTTCAGACGGACAACTTCCAAATCCAGGGTTTGATTGTGAAATACTGGGAACGACTAGAAAAAAAATGTAAAGACAATATCATGCTGCCGAAGCCGCCTAATGCCCCTGCAGCTTAAGAGCGTATATGTTATGCTACATCCTGGTCTGGGATGTGTGTTGAGAGAATCAGTGGGCCCCCCGGGAGACTGTGGTTTAGACCCCCCCCCCCCCCCCCCACAGTGGTCAGTTCATCGACATGTGTGTCTGTGTGTCTGTGTTTGTGTGTGTGTGTATGAGTGTTTCTAAGTAGGGGATTAACTGTCTATAACTTTGTGGCTTTCCTGTTTAGTCTGTCTTTATGACCGTCTGGAAGAGGCCAGCATTTGCAAAAGGTCCTTTTCACAGACACACAAACACAGAATTGACGACCAGACACACACACACACACACACACACACACACAGTCACACACACACACACACACACAGACACACACAGACACACACACACACACACACACACACACACACACACACACACACACACACACACACACACACACACACACAACACACACACACACACACACACACACACACAGACACACACAGACACACACAGACACAGACACAAACTTTAGCCCACTTCTGTCCTTCTTCTTCTCAGTGACAAGTGTGTGGCCTTTTGCAAAAGGGAAACATTTGTCTCCCGGGTGTTGAGATCTGGTGCAGTTGCAGAAACTTGTCGAGCATGTGGGTGGAATTTTTTTTTTAATAAAAATATGCAGCAACAGAAAATATGACATGTGCACAGTAATTGGTAGCATGTAACTTCTTACCTTGACGGCTCTAATTATAACAATTACAAAATCAAATCAGGGCTGGTGTTGGCGTTAACATAACCGTGTTAACGTAATGGCGAAACAATCAGGCGTCTTCATGGTGTCATTGTTTTAACAATTAAAAAAGCAGTATAAGGGGAAATAGAAGGAAAGGGAGATTTAATTGAAAGTCAGACAGGAGGTGGGACGGGGCGATGTCCTGACCCATCTGATCCGTGCACCATCTCTTTCCTTCTCTTTCATAGGCACTTTATTTTCTTTATCCTTCCTCCGTATAAGAAGTCATTCATTGCTCTCCTTTAAGGCAGACTGTCTCCTCTCTTCTTCTCTGAGGGGAGCTCACAAACACACACACACACACACACTCCCGGGCCAGGAAGTCCTGGTGAGAGCAGGATGTTGACTTAGTATTCGTTTCAGCTCTCCCCTGGAACCCCTGGAGGTCGACAGAGGAGCGGCCGACAGATGTAGAGCCAGAGATACGGGCGGCAAAACAAAAAGCATGGATTAATGTACGTTTTCTCTCTAACTCTTATCGCACCAGACGAGTAATAACAAGAAAACTCAAACAGTACAAAAGATATAAACAGCAGTGATGTGGAGGGATGATTTAAATGTTCATGTAGTGTTATAAAGTTTAAAGAAAATTCCTCATCCTTGCCTTTTAACATCATAGACGCCTGTAATTTCTAAACCAACTCTTTGTCTAACCTCTAAAAAGTTCGGCCATTGTTCAAATTCCTCCTTGCGTCTTATGATCATTTTGTTTGCCGTATTGGTTACGCTGCCCCCTCATGATTTCCGGTGGTACTGCGCAATGTCGCCTATAAGTTGTCAGAAGACCCAAATCATTTCAAATCCTACTTAATGATTAAAACTCCCTTTTAAACTCTTCTACAACATATTACCAAAGTTCAACTATACAACCAGAGACGGAGAATGACAGAAAAAAACGAATAAAACTAGCTAATGTATAGAAAGTACTTTTTTAATTGCCATTTATTAGAAAAAGTCAATTACCCAACGTGTCAGTAAAACTACATCACCATAGCAACGGCATGCAGCCACCAGAGAAGGCTTACAGCTTTGTGTCTGTGTGACTGATTACATGCTATATTAACTATATATATATATATATATATATAAACGCTATATTTAAACTTTAATATATGACATTTACAAAGTGATGCTCATCATGCCTCCGTTTGTTACCCAAGAAATGTATTCAGTTCAGGAAATAGCTCTTTTCCAACTTCAATAAGTGGGAAAACGTTGTTCAACTTGAGGTTTCTGATAAATAACATGCAGTGTATTTATCATCAGTTCAAATAGAAATGGATGTTTCTGGAGGGGCTCAATGTGAGAACACAAATATCAGAGTCAGTTGCTCCCAGCATTTTCCAGAACTTGCCAGCCCAATATCTCAGGATGAAAAAAGACACATAGAAGAAGAAGCCGGCGAAAAAATGTCAACCTGGGACGACCTAGAGGTCCCAGAGCTTTCCTGAGATTCTCCTGCTGCCTTCTTCATAGTCTGGAAAATGTCTGGACCCACTTTTCAGACATGCACGTGTCAACACGCACAGAGACAGACACACTGTATTGTAGAAATGTTATCTGTTTGATAATATGAAGGTATGGGTTCCATATTTTCCCCCGTCTGTGTGTGCGTGTGCGACTGTGTATCCACCGGATTATCGCTGTCTCATCCCTCATTCCCCTCCTGCCCCTGACCCTTTTAAACAACACTCTATCTTTCTCTGGGAATCCCTCCATCCATTTCTCGCTCTCCATCAATCTTTCTATCTTTTTCCTCCGTCCATATCTCCCCCCGACCCCCCCCCCCCAACTATTCGGGATGGAGCGGGGAGATAGAGAGAGGTACAGAGAGAGATGATCCTGTCGTTTTCAACCTTCTTGTTATTCCATCAAGCATACATCTCGCCTCAGAACTCAACAATAACACATCCATCACACACACACACACACACACACACACACACGCACACAAAAGGGCAAACCGTGCAGTGTCATCCTCTATCGTGACAGTAAAAGCAAATAAAGTTTTCATTCCTAATGTAATAAAAACAACTTTTATACAATAAACATATTTGCTGTCATTCGGGAGCTCGTGGGAATTCACTCAATGTCCCTTAAACGTAGATTCTAACTTTCATATCGATGTCTTATCGTCCTTATTACGACTCTGTGCACGTGCTACTGGAAGTGCACGGAGGGCGTCGACTTCACTTTAAGATTATAACGAGCATAATTAAAATGCACGTTTTTTTTTTTCAAAATAAATCCCTTAATTGATTATGTATTAGGTTCCAATTAAACTCCAGCCCACTGTATTTGATTTAATGTAGATTTAGTTTAAATCCTCCTGTGCAGTTCGACATTTAATTTGAAAGATATTTACAAGGTGCTCAGGGTGAGCAGAGATAAAACCCCGGCGAAGTTATGGATCGTATGTTGATGAGGATTGAGATGAACGCATAGATGTGGAAGATTTACGAGTGAGGGTACAGTCTAATATAAAATTCACAAATTTGCCCTTGAGGGCTTTTCAATCTCTACATCTCACACGACTCTCCGGAGACGAGGACGAGGGGGAAACAGGAGCAACGCTAAATAAATATATTCTTATCACAAGGTCCATTTTCCGTATTTGTTTTTTTAACGAGCTTTCGGCCACATCTTGCATCAGCTTGTCCTGGAGGTGGTTTGGATTTTATTACGCGACTCGAGAATGGATTTTCGCGGTCGCTCGACGACTACGGGAAGAAACTGAAAGCTCCAGAAAGACCAAACACGTCTTTGTGGCAAGGTCAAGGTCAATTCTTCCAAAAATGGTTCACTTGACATTTCTAAAATCGAGTTTTAAAAGTTTTAACTCAGCAAAGTTTCTTATATTTGTGTAGCATCGCGCTGTAAATACATTACCCAGCAGTATACTGTGATATTGTGATCAGCGTTACAATGTCGAACTACGTCCCGTGGCAATGACATTGCCCAGCTCTCACCGGGGGTGCTTATACATTCTGACAGTATTATAATTTAGCGGCTGTATTGCAGTAAATCCTGTGAGACGTTGGGTTAACAGAGCGGAGACGGGCGATAGAGAAGCCGCCAGACAGACAGGGACACAGACAGACAGACAGGTTACCATGGTTATCAGAGCAGAGAGAGAAGAATGGAAGATGATGAACCTGAGTCGATGTGTGTGTCCGAATGTGTGTGTGTGTGTGTGTGTGTGTGTGTGTGTGCGGCAGCTGCAGAGCCGTAGGCAGACGGTCATTGTGTCCTTGTCGCCCTGTGAATCTGAAATCTGAACCCCACCTTTCGTCATTCCTCTCCGTGTCTTTGTTGTCAACTCGGCCGTTTGTTCAACACGACAGACGAGAGAAAAAAATGTTCTCGGCTTCCAGAGGCCGACACGTGATCAGATCCCCGGACGTCATTTTCATGTTCTGTACAAGTTGCCGTGACGGACAACACATACGCTGAGAAACTTTTCTGAAAGGAAATGAGTTATTATAACTCCTTCCTCACCTGGATTATACGACATGATGTCGATACAAACCAAGATGTGTGTTTAAACTGGGAAACGGTGAAGTTCCTGTTGGAATCCCTTGAGATTCTGCATGTGAAAGGTATTAGTGGTTCTCAGATCGAGGTCAAATGACACTCGAAAGGTTTTTATAGTCTCCCACGTACATTTGTATGTGGTCGGGGGCTCCTGCAGCTTGTGGATCAACACCCAGGAGTAAGCAGGATGTTGGCTTGGTTCTCTGGCAGACGTCAGAATAACCATGAGGAGGAGGATCCAGGAAAAATCTGTTCATCACAGCAACTGATTCAATCTTTTATTAAAGTCTTCTGATGAAGATCTAAGCTGGTGCACTTTTATTATTAGGTAAACTATGTTTTGAAATGTTGTGTAAAGAATTAGCGACAAAAGTGGCTAAAGTCTTTCCTGGGCTGCAGAATTGTGCGTTAATTATTGTCACTTTAAGCAATTTAAACCTCAAAAACAATAACTGATCCCGACTTTAGGGTTTCTATTCTCTACATGGTGTATTTGTCATGGATGTAATATCAGTATCAAAGCTCCGACTTTCACAATTTCACAATGTAAACTGAGATGTTTATCTGGGAGTCAGTGTTTTCTGTGTGTCATGGAGATCCGGGCCCCTCAGCGACGTGGATTCTCAGATATCATTCATAAGAGGTTTGAGGGACGTGTTTGACCGAGTGTGTGGTGTAACGTGCTGTGAGTGTGTGTGTGTGTGTGAGAATGTGTACACGTGTTTGAAAGAGGGATTTGGGGTGTCTCAGATGTTCTTCACAGTTCATCAGTGTTGACATCTGGCCAAACAGCTGTCCGCATCTGGACACACAGTTCCTAGTAAAGGGCGCGCGCACGCACACACACACACACACACACACACACACACACACACACACACACACACACACACACACACACACACACACACACCCCCCACACACACACACACGGAGGAGCTTCCTCTTCCCCTCCCATCTGTCTCCTTTGTGTACAGTTATCGTGTACTCTATACGTTTCTGTGTTTACGTTGAAGTTGCACGTGTTGTTTTAGCGCTTTGACCTCAAACCAGAGCTGCGATATCTGATGTAACTCAGAACTCAGCTCATGTTCTCGTCTGTGTGGGTTTTACAGACGGGAAATGTGAACCATGTGCATCGTGAGTCAAAAGCACTTGCATTTCTTCAAGCTTGTCCCACTGAGGCTAATGGGACTTTTACTATGGGAACAATACGGATGGGTTACGCCAACAAGCTGAAATAAAACAGTGAGCAGTCTCGTGGTGCGTTTGAGTGGTGGGGAAATAGACTTGTTTTATAGGAATTGGGGAACACAGGCTACTTGGCTACGGGCTGTTTGCAGTGTAGACACCTGATCTGTATCTTAACTGTTTTCATATGGTCCTTGTTCCCATTTTTTTTTTTTGAAATGTGAACACAGGTTGTGGTCGTTTGGAAAAGAACAAACCTTTTTTTCCTCTGTTCTTCAAATTTAATGAGGAAATAATTGACAAAAATTGCAAGTTGAGCCTTTTTAAGTTTGTCAACAGAGAACTCGCTCGCTGATTAAAGATATTGCAGCAATTACAACCCACCTTGTTTCTGAGGAGGGAAGAGGTTACTCCTACCTACTGCATGAACTCCGTCCTGTCTGGGACATTTTAGATTTGATGTGACAGACGCAGCAGGAGATGATCCAGGTTAGATTCTTTCAGAACGACAGGAAAATGGAATGAAACGTTCAGGTGAGGGGTGGAGAGCAGGAGGCCGGAGATAATGTAGAAGTCCTGCTGCAGAAATCACATGTTTTCGATTTGCTAAAAGCTCTAAAAATCTTGTCAAGTTGACATCTTGACTCTTTTTCATGCTGAGATATATCCTCTCTTCCATTTTTGTTGAAAACATCCTCAGTATTCCCTGCTGCTTTCTCACATGCTCTTATTTTGACATTTTGCAGACAGTTTACGAGGGGGAAAGTCCTGCGTGACGGACTCGGGACATTTATGTTCTCAGTGGGTTCCGTGCACGTCTGAAAGCAGCTTTTCCTTCGCGAGCCAAACAATAGTTGCAGCCACATTGTGCCAAGAGTTCAATGTACTTTTTCCTTTTCTCATGGAGATTTTAAGATATCTTCCCATAAGGGGAGCATCAGGGAGGAAAAACAAACTTGTGCATTAAACTAATCCCCAAAATATGGCCTCCCATAACATCCTGGAGAAACAAAATACGTGTTTTCCATAATGTGTGTGTGTCTTCCAAGCTTTCAGGGCTGTGAAAAATATCCAGGGACAGGAAATGAAAACGGGGAAAAATGCTCGTGCAACATAATGTAAATGAACAGTCGTTGCCTAAAGTCTGCACAGTCGACAGCCGGCCAAAAAAAAAGATCTTCTGTGTGTGCTTCTGTTATTTTCCGAGATGAAGCGAGCGCGGCTCCCGCTGACACACGGGGGTTAATGATGTTAACTGCATTAAACCGCAGCAGAAATACACCCGGATTAACGAACTTTAAAACACCTGCCCCCCCCCCCCCCCCCCTCGTGTTCCAGGCTAATTACTCACAACCTCAGAACAACAGAGGAAACCGGCGCTTTGCTGGCGAACCGGGGCTCCGCAGAGAAGCTGACATCATTTTTAATGATTGGAAATACAAGACCTGTATGCAAAGCAGGATGTGCTGGTTGCCACTAATAACCCCCCACTGAAGCATTTTGGCAATTTAACGCGTTTTTTTTTCCCCGTGAAGAAGAAAGTCGGCTCGACCTCGTTTAAACTGCTCTGAACCGACTTGAAACTGATTCCCGATGATCCGACGACACAATTAAACCGAACTCTGCCGTTTCTGTGTGTTTCATTTTTTTTTACACACATCTTTGATACATGATAGATTTAAAGGAATTACCCGACGCTGTTTGAAGGCGTCGCTGTTTTTCCCGTCAAACGCGAAGACTGACGTGAGCTCGTAAAAAGTAAACAATGTGTTTTTGAGCCTGTTTAACTTTGTGTTTACGTCGGGGAGAGAAAAGCTGCAGCAGCTTTATGTGGAGCAGATGTCAGCACTAATGGATGCAGCTGTGTTTGTGTTTCACCATCTATTTTTCTTTTTGTTTTAAAAAAAAAATATCCCCTCCTGTTTTCTTCCCCAGGACTGTTTCCGGCCGTGTTGAACCTGGCGTCCATGGCGGACATATCGGCGAACGCTACCTGCGGCTCGAGGGGTCCCGAGATGTTCTGCAAGCTGGTGGAACATGTACCGGGGCGGCCCGTTAAAAACTCTCAGTGTCGAACCTGCAACCAGCAAAGCACGAAGGCAGTCGGTAAGAAAGATTCTCACACACACACACACGCACGCACACACACACACACACACACACACGCACACACACACACAGACTCATAGTCATGATGATTACAGTAATTAATCATGCCAGATTAGTTAATTAGAGCCAGATTGGCCAGATGTTAACCAATCATTTTGTCTGAAGTGATAATTACTGAACGAACTCAGGAATCAATCGCAACATGACAGAGTGACAATACAAAATTAGCCTGCAATCATAATTCGAACAGCCCAATTACACCGTCAGTTATCCAGTCAGTGATTCGGTTAACTGCTCAGCCTGTCAGCCAATCAATCAATCAATCAGTCGGCTAATGAAGCGGTCAGTCACTGACTAGTGGCCGGTTATTAGTCAGTCGTCGTCTATCTCTGTTAATGCTGAGACGTTAACATCAATTTGCAGGAAGTGATCAATGGATTGAACGACTTCCTCACTGTTGAAGGGAGGATTTGACTTTTTTATGAAATATGCCGTATGAAGATCGACGCCACTGTCACACCTGTTGGTTGCTAATCTTAGTTTAGCTCAGATTAAACCACGAAGACTTCTGTCTAATCAAAAGTCAAATTGTAAAGATGACATGTTGCAGTTTTACAGCCGACGTCATGTCGCTTATTTCTCGGGTCAAGCTCTGTGGTTCGCTGGCCTCTGGTCACCACATGGTTGCCAGGCAACTAGGCCAAGAAATATTTAATATTTAGATTTTTCGCAAATCAAACTTCAACAAAGTCACGTGTGAGCTGGTAGATGGTCGTCGACAGAGTCAGGTTCCATGGTTTTTTGTCATACATAAGTAGGATGGTGATTGACAGCTCCCGGTTGAGCTGAAACATTAAAATGACGCTCACACACACACACACACACACACACACACACACACACACACACACACACACACACACACACACAATCCTGTGCACACTGTACATAAACAGTGTTTTATCTGCCGGCTCTGTTAAAGTGTGTAACCGCTCCCAGGTGTGGGCTTTGTTCTGCATCGGGTGACATTTCTTATTCAGAAGTGAATCAAATCTCCTGAACTGCAAAAGGAAATCTATTATTATTATTTTTTAGAAGGTAGAAAAATACCCATTTGATTTTTGGACCTTGAATCTTCCCCAGAAAAATAACTGAATTTCAGAAAGAATGGAGGTGACAATTTTCTCGTTAGAATAAGACGGGATGGAAAAGTGAAATGATTTTTTGATTTTTAAAGTTGGAATAGAATCCAACGATTGATTTTATGTGTGTGTTTGTGTGTGTGTGTGTTTGTGTGTCTGTGTGTTTGTGTGTCTGTGTGTGTGTGTTCAGAGCATCATCCCATAGAATACGCCATAGATGGGACCAACCGCTGGTGGCAAAGTCCCTCCATCAAGAATGGGATGCAGTACCACTATGTGACAATCATGCTAGACTTGAAACAGGTAAACTCACCCACACACACACACACACACACACACACACACACACAGGGCGGCTGTGGCTCAGGAGGTAGAGCGGGTCGTCCACTAACAGACCAGACGGGCCGTAGTTTGATCCCCAGCACCAGTCTGCATTCCTAAGTGCCCTTGGGCAGGATACACACTCCATGTTGTCCCGTGTGTGAATGGTGTGTTATTGAAAACAGGCTGCGTGTAGAAGTGCTTCAGGAATGCAACTCGCGCTGTGAGACTGGAAAAGCGCCGTATAAACACATTTCATTTATCAGTCCATTACATTCACGACTACACGTGAGACTCAGACACTTATTCTGTGGAGTCTCACACCAAAGGGCCTCTGTCCTCTCAGTTATACGCATCCTCTCTCTGTAGCACTGGTCCTCTTGAATTTATGTTTGGGGGCAAAGTATTTTAATGATTGGAATCCACTGTAAGCGCCATTGATCAAACCTTCGCCACAGCCTCTATTATCTGGAAGGAGACAAACTATTAAAAAAAATTCCATTATCAAGGTTCATTTATCAGCATTAAGCCCAGATGGTTACTAGAGCACTATTAAAAAACTGGACAATTCATAGTATGTGGTTGAGAAGTGTAAGGAGGCGTTTTTTATTCCTAAATCCCGTAAAGAAGAAAGCTCCGGAGCGGTACTTCGGAGGGAAATGCCTCAAATTGAGCAGCTGTCATATAATTTCAAAAAGTATTTGACGTGAACTTGGGGGTTTTACGCTCTATACTGCAGCCAGAGAAGAAAAATAGATTGATAGCGTGAACAAATTCCTTCTTCCAGTCAGTTCTCACTCTCTGTGGCCCCCTGCTGAGCTCACACAGTTTAAACAGCCATATTCACGTAACGCTGGTATTTGATGTGTATTATGTGTATTTATCTTACTGTAAAGTATGAATCACTCAGGTTTTCTTTTGACTAAATGCTCAACTTTTCTGTCCATAGACGTTTGTAAAAAGTAAAAAATAAAACAAATGATCTTTACGGTTTTGGTATTAAAATGATTCTGTATATCTTTCAAACACACCATAATTATAGCTCATTCATATTGTAATTTTTCTCCGATTGGGAATTTTTAACAGTTTGACTAACGCAATGTTTAATTTCTTCTTTGCAATATGCAAGAGAATTATGCTTCGGGCTGCATCCTGACTTTTGTAATGGTTAAGGGGCAGAACAAATTAATGCAAAACCCGTTTTAATTTCTATTTATCACCTTTGCAGCAACTACTTTGCATTTGGTACCTCGTGTGTCTCTCGTCTTGATTCCCTTTGTCCTCTGAATGATCCAGAACGACGGAATGAATGCAGAATTACAAATAAAGAAAGAGGCAAAAAAATTCATTATTCTTTGGTTAAATTGAAATATATTCTGATTCTGTTTTAACGCCTCAAACTGAAGTACTACTGAAATGTGTCAGTTCGTTTTTTTGTCTCAAACCAATCGATCGAACAGATTATGCAAAAACCTTTGAATATCTGGAATGATCAAAAATATAATATCTAAAGTGAGGAAATATTGCAGTTATAATAAAGATTGTATTAATTGTTAAAAATGCCTAATAGTCTCTTGTGCAACATTCAACACCCTGCTTCCTGGATTAGTGCTTTATGTAGCATCCAAATATTATAACATAATAACTACCGACTAGTTGCTGGGTTGAAATTTGCATTAAAATGTCCTCGTCATAAATCCACTGTGCATGTTCTCATCTGTACGTGCTTGAAATGATTCATTGATTCAGAGGTGCAGTATCATGACCGCTCAATAACCTATTTGACGTTTTGCATGTGAATTAAAAATTCATTTGTCACGTGGATGTCAGTTTGGTGGTAAAAATGCCGTGTGGTCGTTTCCTGCACGTGTTAAAACCACATTTCGGGGAAACTCAACTTTCCATAATTCCAAAGCTGTTAATCTCTCAAGTATGTGGACGTGAGACCCCCTGCACCACGGTTCCATTAGAAGAGATTGTAATCGATCCTCCTCTCATCAAGCAACTTAGTTTATTACTTCAGTCAATTTCCTATTGGTCCGAGTAATGGATCCCACCTCACGCCTGATTGGCCATATTTTCAATGCCACTAATGTCTGGGTGAACATGTGCACGGCTCAGTGGGGGTTTGTGTGTGTGTGTGTGTGTGTGTGTGTGTGTGTGTGTGTGTGTGTGTCTCTGTCAGTCCAACAGAAAGCTCTCTACCCTGTAGTGGGCTGGATTTCCCTGGGGACCACAGTCATCTCACTCAGAACATGACTGTGTGTGTGTCTGTGTGAGTGTGTGTGTGTGTGTGTGTGGTGTGCGTGTCTGTGTGGTTATTGCCTGTGACTCTGTATTTATTGCTGAGCCTCTCCGGACGGAAATCCAGAATCCATTTGTGTGTCTGTGTGTATGAGAGACAGTTGATGTCTGTATCAAACCAGAAGGGCACCTTGCAGAGAACAGTCCCCTCATGAAACCACAATTACATTCAGTAGATTGGGATTTTTTTGGTTGCAATAGCAAACACTCATAAATGTGTTTTCAAGATCTCAGAATTATTCTCTGAGAAATCAACAAAAACGTTGAAAAAGATCTCGCAATGTTAAAAAAAAAAAAAGGTCCTGGATCTGCCCCCTGATCCAGATCTGCACTAGAACTTAATGGCTTCTCCTCTGACCCACATCGAACCCTTCCACCGAGCTACAGGGAAATCGGTTCAGTAGTTTCTGTGTAACAACAAACAGACAAAAGAGAAATGGAAACAAAATCTCTCAGACGGAGGTGACAGGACGTTTTCCAGTCTAACATCTCTAATGGAGTTCACGTAGATTTGGAAAATTTCCAGTAAACCATACTGGTTAAACTGGCGTCACGGTGGCAACGCGATCGGTCTTCAGTTAAATTGCAGTTATTATGGAAATGAAAAACGCCATGTTGATTGACGGGACAGTTTGTTCGACGCGGCCCCTGAACGAGTCTGTCAGTCAAAGTGCTTTCATGACCCACAGGGCATACCTGAATCACACGCACACACACACACACACACACACACACACACACACACACACACACACACACACACACACACACACACACACACACACACACACACACACAAACACACACACACATACATTCAGATCAATGAGCAAAATGAGTCACAGAGAGTTATTCAGTGCGTGTTCTTTTTGGAAGAAGTCATTGGAAACTCATGACAACGCTGAGGGACAAAAATAAATGGGGTCAACTGGTCTGTGTTACATATATGATTTGAGAGATTTCTCAATTCCCCCCCCCCCCGACTTCAGTTCTGCAGAGTTACATTTCTCTTGTGTTCTTTCTCTCTTGACTTAATCTACTGTGCAGTCCCAGCTGAGTCCGATGTAACTTCAGACCCTGAGGTTGTTAGATGATATTATCGTTTTCCTCCACGAAGGAGGTTTTGTTTTCACCCCCGTCTGTTTGTTGGTTGTGTGGTTTTGTACTGTTGGTTTGTGTTTCCATTCAATTTGGTGGAAGGATGGGACGTGGGGGGTCGATGAAGAATCCATTAAATCACTTAAACATGGCAAGATTTGATTTTCACAAGTTTCATTGGGGATAATTCACGGATCTTGATGATTCATCATTCATTTTTTTTCTGTTTTGAATGCCAATGGATCGTGATTCATGCTTTTAAAATGTTCCCCAGTTCCTCAAACTCTGGCACATCCATGTTGTGTCTTAAACAGCGTTTAAACATGGGAAACACACATCAAACACACATCAAACACACATCAGACACACATCAAACACACATCAAACACACATCAGACACACATCAGACACACATCAAACACACATCAAACACACATCAGACACACATCAGACAACCCAGTGGCTGGGATAAAAAGATACAGAAGAACTTTACTTTACTTTTCACTGCACACAACAACTAAGAGGCACACGGTTCATGGTCAGAACTTTTAATACGAGGTAAATAAAGAAATAAATCTTTATTCATAACAGAGAGAAGGTAAATGAAACATCTGCTGCACCCGATGAAACTTTTGTTGGTGTAATGTTTGACAGTAGCTCGGGCCAACGCAAGAATGTGGGAGCGATTGCAGCATCTGGTGTTTTGTGCAGGCGAAAAAAAAAAAGCCTATTTAAAAAGCTTAAGGCCAAATTACGGCCAAGTCTGCGAGTGAGCGTGTTAATGTGTGTACGCGTCAGAGTGTGTTGTGGGCAGCGCCGATAGAGAGGAGTAGCGTGGATTCAGTTGGCTTTCACACACGCCAGGGCCGGTCTCTCAGCCTCTCACGCCGCTCCGCCGCCGCCTCGAGCAGGAAACACAATCATCTGCAGCCTATTTATGTGATTTGGTCTGAAACTCACTCAAATATTGAGCCCTACTCCAAAACGTTTGCCTCTCAAATTGTGTTTTTAGCGGCTCCAGTAAATATCTTCTGCTTGTTTTCCTGCACAAAGTTTGGCAGCGGAGGAGCTTGCTGGATGATTCAGCCGCATTTAGAACTCGGCCAAAAGCTACTTTATTAGTCCGGCGAGATGTTAACACATTTTTTATTTGAAGTGACAGTAAATTCTAACGAGTCTGCATTCCAGCTCTGTTACTTGGACAGCATGTCCACCTGCGTGTGTGCACGTCGCTGCCAAAACACAGGAATCGAGCCTTGTGACTTTTTTTTTAAACTTTGTATGTGTCGTCATTGCATTTAATCATCTTCGTCACATTTATATCCGATTCCAGTTGGTTTCCCATCAGTCTTTGGTTCCTCCTGTGTGCGTATCCAGCTCTAATCGGCTGGAGAGCTAACTGGGAATGGGAGTTCGATGCCAGTTTGTCAAGCCAGAGAGATTCTGAGCACGTTTCCATGTGAATGGCCGGTAAACACCAGCTGTTGGTGTGAAACCGCTGGAACTGTGTGTCCCGATCCCACGGAGACAAGACGGATTCTTCACAGTCCCATTTGGTTGTAGGCAACCCGAACCGCACCGGACACGGGGCTTAGAGGAGCTGAGTGAGCGCTGACATAAACAATCTACGTGCACATTCTGCTTTTAGGCTCAAGAGTCATTTCCTGGTTTGTCATGACAACGTGTGGAAATTGATTTGTGTGGTTCAGAGTATTAAAACAGGAGATACAGATGTACGCATGCATTTGTTTGTGTGAATATTTTGCCGCACTACAACGGTCTGAAGTAATATGAAATGTAAAAATAAGCTAATTGAGTCGGTGGTTTATTTTAGAACCAGTGTTTTTGTATCGGCGAACAATTAATCATTTCATCTGGGGATAAACGAGCCACTAGAGTCACTGAACTTAATGAGTACATGCAGATCTGCTGTTTCCCTTAGAGATCAAACCAGTGCTCAACAGAGGGGTATTAATATTTCATAGATATATATAAATATATGTATTTTTATATTTTTGTTTCATGAGAGAATCCCCTGTTTGTGCATTCATTTGTTGGCATGTTGTGTGTTTCTATGTCCACAGGGAATTATTTGGCATATATATATCTAATCCAATAATTTCATTTTACAATACTTTCAATTAAGTTGCCGTATTACGCTGCTGTCATTGGCTGATAGTGGGACTGGAACACAAAACAGCAGCAGCACAGACTCTTCACTAGAGTTCGCACAAACATATTGTCAACAAATTAGATTCAATCTTAACCACAACACAAGTGGAGCTAGTTAGATAATTACTTGCTTACCTTTTGCAGAACAAACTTCTTAAAACCTTGTAAATGCCGGTTTTTGATGCTTAGCTTTGGGGTCGTTATTCTTCAATAGCAATTCTAGTAAAACGCCATTTTCAGTTCCTATTAGTTGGGGTGTGAACTTCTTTAACCAGTGAGATAACATTAACAGCGTTTAGCTCATTCTAACTTTAACCTCTCACCTGAGACACCTGCAGAGTTCCTGGTAGCTTGAGGTTATTATTCGGGATCAGCTTTGCCAAACCAGGCTGCGGAAGAAACAGGGAAAAATAAACTGTATGAAAAGAGAATCCAGCCAATTAAATTCCATACGGACAGATTGAAACGGGTCCATGATGTGAACTCACCACACAGCTGACCCCTGTGACGTTAAAGGTCGTGAAAGAAAGACGAACATGTATTTATCAGCCTCCTGATTTCTACTGGGACGGTTGTTGGTGTGTTTGTGTTGATGCTGAGCTGAGCTCTGAGAAAAAAAAAAAATCCCTCGTCTGATCCACAACTGATCAAAACACAGAATATGGCATCCTGCTACACACACACACACACACACACACACACACACACACACACACACACACACACACACACACAGCATTAGTTAGCTGTGTTCATCTATGTTTAGCTGCTGGAGCTGCCTAGCTGTCCCAAAGCTGTCACCATGTTACAAGCTACTGCTGAGAGCTCTCTTTTACACACACACACACACACACACACACACACACACACACACACACCACACCACACACACACACACACACACACACACACCATTCCGTCATGATTGTGAATACAGGTAACAGTGACTCTTTGTCGGCTGTTTGAATGACTGCTATAAGGTTACCCTGAAATCCTCTTACACACACACACACACACACACACACACACACACACACACACACACACACACACATGCCACACACACACACACGCAGTAGCTTTCCCCCCATTCTAATTGCTGCAATGTGACACTGCTTCCCACATGGTGAGAAGAAAAAGAGAGAGATACTCAGGATGGGGTGAAGGACGGGGGGTGGGGGGTTGGGAAGAGCGACAGAGAGTCAACATTTGACCTACATCCGATGTTTGTTTCTGTCTGTTTGCTGATGTCTGTCAAAACACACGTCGTCATATTTTACTGTAGGAGAAACAGAAAGTTACAGATAAGAATCAGATATTTAAAAAAACATCGCGTGTCCTTCCTTCCTGGTTTTTTATTCCTGTTTTTCCGCTTATTTTATGCACAACAGGAAACAAACAAGTCATTTGAGATTTCGCCTCGAAAGGTCAAAGATGTTATTGTGCATTTTCAGTGTTGGTGAACAGAATGTCTCATGTATGTGTCCGCTCCTAAAATGTTATTTATACGTGGTTTGGTTTGTCTTAGTATAAAAATACAGCGTCTCTCTCCCAAAGAAACATGGTTGTTTCTGCAGGTACCTGAAACACACCAGGTTAAACAGCCTTTAACTAATTCTGTCCTCTCTCTCTCTTTGTGTGTTAAAGGTTTTCCAGATCGCCTATTTGATCCTAAAGGCAGCCAACTCCCCTCGCCCCGGTGAGCACTCGGCCCCACGCCCTGTGTTTGGACGGCCTCACACCGTGTCAGCGGTTAACATCGCTGCTTTTTGATTACGCAATGAAACAATAACCATGTGATTAAAGTGCAAGCAACACACTTATTTTTAGCCTCCGTCGCAGGAACTGTTAAATACTGTAATTATAACCGTTTGAGCAAATGACTGTCCCGCCGAGAATCCACAGTTAATTTCAGGTATCAGCCAATAAAAAGGCATTTTACCGGCGTCTTATGAACACGCTCTGTGTGCAAATGTTGTGGGAATATGTGGAATTGAATGTTCTGTCGATTTTTTTCCTATGTATTTTAATTCCGATGACCCCAGAACACAGGCCTGGGCATCCATTATTATTCCTATTGATCTTTCCCCCTCTCCACATTTCATCTATATATCATAAATTCCCCCCACCAACCTTTTTCCTGCGCAGGTAACTGGGTGTTGGAGCGTTCGATCGACGGGGTGACCTTTGAACCCTGGCAGTACTACGCCATCACGGAGACGGAGTGCCTGACTCGATTCAACATTAATCCACGCAGAGGACCCCCGTCCTACAGCAGGGACGATGAAGTTATCTGCACGTCGTATTATTCGAAGATTCACCCTCTGGAGAACGGAGAGGTAACTCGTCCTTCGCTGCCTGTGACTCGAGATTTGGTTTTGTTTTGAGTTGGATGATTTCAGTGGGTTATGTCGACTCGGGCTGAAATACACCAAGTTTGGTTACTCGGATTAGTTTATTGCATTTACTTATTTCATGATCCGACTTATGTCACTCTGAGTTAGACCTTATTAAGTTGGACTAAGTTTAGAGAGACTGGTACTTGCTTGGGTCTCATACAGAGCGGGCGCCTTTTTCCCCAAATACAAGAGACACAATTGTCAAAGTCTTAACTCCGATGAACAATTTGGTGATTGAAGTACGGTTTTTGTTTCTTGTCTAAAATTGTTTTCTTTTCCAGATAACTTCAGTTATAGAAATCAGTGATCAGTAAAAAAACCACTTCTTAACAAGCTATAGATCCTGATCCCGGTGAACTGAGCCCAACACATTAAATCAAACGTATGTTTTATGGTGAATAATATCCTCAGACTCTTGTTGCCGTTGTAATGTGGAAACAAAAGATAAACAGGATATGGAGGCAGAGACGTCGAGGTGAAAGTCTGTTTCTTTATTAAAAACAGGGTCACTAATGGGTAAAGATTAGAAGAAGCCAAACAAACATGAATAATAAACAGAGAATGTAAAAATGTAAAAATGAGGAAGAATCTAAACTTGTGTCACCGGGTCAAACTGTATCAAATCAACAGCAACATCTGATAAAGACGTTAAATATTCAGATATAAACGCTGCAGCCCAGTTTTCAGCGCTGGATAAATAATAACACGGTTCATTGATTCTCTGAATTAATAAACACTGCGGAGCTTAGTTCATAAACAAAATGTATATTTCTTTGTGCAACAGTTGATATCATTTCGGTCTCTGATTAAATCTGGGTTGTGATTTATTGAAAACACACTCGCACACACACATGTGCACACCACTGTTTACTGTGATGCTGCTTTGATCAGTGTGTGTGTGTGATTGCACCCGGCAAGAACGGAGGGGCAAGACGGTTTTAACTGACATTAATGAAGAGAAAAGAGACAGTACACACACACAGACACACACACACACACTAACACACACTAACCACAGTGAAATAAACTAATCACACATCTACATCCCCCACGCAGGCCTGTAATTGTAGATGCCAGTCTGAGGATGTGTACACATTCACATGGGAGCTTGCACATGCATGTGTGTTAAGTGTGTTTTTGTGTGTTTGTACTGTGTGTGTGTGTGTGTGTGTGTCTGTGTCCTGCGGGGGAGCGCTAGAGGGGGTGTGAGCTAGAAGATGTCAAGAGCTGCAAGTAACAACGGAGTTGTATGGATGTGTGTATGTACTCTGTGTGTGTTTGTGTGCGTGTGCGTGTGCGGTGTGTGTGCGTGTGTGGTGGTGTGGTGTGTGTGTGTGTGTGTGTGTGTGTGTGTGTTGACAGCTCCCTCGCCGTCTGATCACAGTGAAACCATAATGAGTTGTAGGCGGTGTGTCACAGCATCGCACACACATTCACAGTGTCACCCCTCCACTCATCACACACACACACACACACACACACACACACACACACACACACACACACACACTCACACTCACACACAACCATCTCCTTCGTCTCTTCCAAGTGTGGAGCTTGCACCCATCAAATGTACCCCCTTGACACACACACACACCAACACACGCACACGCACACAGTCTCTCACACGCGCACAGACACACAAACACACACACACAGACCCACACACACGGTCAGCCAATTCTGTAAGACTTATTTTTTCTCTATGCCAAATGTTGCTTTTGGCCACATCGTGAGAAAGACAAATGGACAGACAGTCAGACAGACAGACAGACAGACAGACGACGACACAACACAGACAGGCAGACAGACAGACAGTCATCGTCAGTCACAGACAGACAGACAGAAGCAGACAGACAAAAGTACATCAGACGACAGACAGACAGACAGATGGACAGACGGACAGACAGACAGACAGACAGACAGACAGACAGACAGACAGACAGACAGACAGACAGACAGACAGTCAGACAGTCAGTCAGACAGACAGACAGACAGACAGACAGACCTCACACACGTTTGCTCAACACAGGTGCACATGACTAAGTCCTCTGAGAAGTGAGTCACACGTGAATCCTAAACGATTCCCTGTCCTCTCCCTCCATCGTCTGTTCTTTGAAAGTTTTGTATCGTGCTAAAGTTGCATGAGAGCAGACGAGGTTCATCAGGTGAAAGAGTGATGACGGTAGCTGGCAGGTTTGAACTGATTCTTTTATACTTCAGCAAAGTTGTTTTTATGAACTTCTCGAGGGTTTTTATGTTTCATTGATATTTTTACGTCACCTTTTCACCCTCTCCTGTTCTTGGGAAGCAGTATTTCATTATTATTTAAATTCAGGGACAAATGTACCACGAACACTGCTTCCTGCTAATCATCCTCCTCCTCCCTCCTCCGTCCTCCTCCTCCGATCTGTTTACAACCAAGTTTCCAATTCGCCACAACAAGAAACTAAAAAGAACCTTTAATGTGAATCTGAGCACCGAGTCGTCTGACTTTAACCGAAGCTGTTTGATATCCGTCTCTTTATCCCTCTCTGTTCCACAGATCCACACGTCTTTGATCAATGGCCGTCCCAGCGCGGAGGACCCCTCCCCGACTCTGCTCAACTTCACCTCCGCCCGCTACATCCGGCTGGTGTTTCACCGAATCCGAACGCTGAACGCCGATCTCATGACCCTGACGCTCCGCGACCCCCGAGATGTTGATCCCATCGTGACGAGACGGGTGAGGCACTTTCTTCTCCTTCCCAAGAAACTATGAATATCTATATAAATATGATCATTTGGGGTTTACGTATATGTTTGGCATAGTTTAAATGACTATAATCTTCCTTACAAGTATAATAAATAGATTGTTATTAACTGATAGTTAGTTCTGCACATCCCCGGATGTAATGTAGGAGACATTTTGTGTCAGGTCAGGCAGGACGTCCTTTTCTGAAGTTCCATTACCTCTGAGCTCAGGATCTCTCTCTCTCTTAATTTGCTAATATGCTCATTAACGCTGTAGCTCTCATCCTAACGTGTTTGGCTCTCGCTCCCTCTCTCTCTCTCTCCCCAGTACTACTATTCCATCAAGGACATCTCAGTTGGAGGGATGTGCATCTGTTACGGCCACGCTAAAGCCTGCCCCTCAACACTGCCACCAAGGTAACACACTGTGTTCCTCCCTCTCAGTTAATGATACGACCCAAAGGTAACGGAGCTGCTCCACACTGGTGAGCGGGAGCGAAGCCTCAGGCTGCGGCTTTTCATCTGCCGCCTTATATCAAACTTTCTGTGTGTGAGTGTGTCTGTGTGTGTGTCTGTGTGTGTGTGTGTGTGTGTCTACAGGGGACACAGGTGACACAGTGAAGCGTTGTCTCCCATGTCACTTCAAACAGAGTGTTTGATACCAGACACCTGATCTCACCACACACACACACACACACACACACACACACACACACACACACACACACACACACACACACACACACACACACACTACGCACACTCTTGTGTCCCGAGGCTGAACCATGAAGTCGTACTTGGATGTGACACCAGCGTCTGGTCCCTCTGTGATGATGTCATTAATAATAAGTGACCTCAGTGGTGTGTAAAAAGCTCCAGATTCTTCTTCTCTCTTTAATTTCCCAATCCTCAAACAACATATTAAAGATCACATCTATTTGGTCTTTTTTTTAAACGGATTTACAAACCAAATTAAAGAATTTTCGACCTTCCACGCAGTCATTGGTTTCTTAAACTTGACTGGTAAATGGTATGGGACACATTACCAGCTGCATTTTCCTGTATCTACATCTATTCGAATCCTTATTCCCTCAAGACATTCAGCCCTTTTACTCCGACACAAGTTCATCCATCGACGCAGTAAAGTTTTGGGCAGACGTTCAGAAAACCCAGAAAAGGTGGAGACCTGTGAGATGAGCCGCTGATGATCGTCCGCAGAACATTGGTTCAGACGCTCGCTCGGCACCGAGGCAGCCGGAGCCGGAGCCAGAGCCGGAGCCGGAGCGTTGTGTCTTTAGATAAAAGGGGGCGAAATCCACTTGTGCCAACAAATCCAAAACTTGGCTCCGGCTGTGCTTTTGTACTCCTCTCCTCTCAGTTAAACCTGACACACTCTCCACATCAACCGATTTACACAGTCCCAAATTGAATTACCGAACCTCGAAGTTGGCACATTTCCTGCTCCACTCCCGCTTTTAACCGTGTTTGGTTTTGGATTTATTTCCCTCCTGAGAGAGTGATCGTGAACCCAGTCCACTACCCACTGACAGTCTGGAAAGTGAACCAAGTTCTTTTACTGCGCTTGGCTCGGCAGTGAATACGCTGTTGTTTGATAGGCTTTCAAGAGGTCGTCCAATCTGGTAATTACCTGCTCACGGCCCTGCATTTTCGTGTGAGTGTTCCGATGCCACATGTTAACACGGAACAGTCTCCCTCGCTCGCCCGACCACACATTTACAAAGTCTTGGTTTATGACTTGATACTTTACGTATAGTTAAACCTAACATATGTATGGCTCAGTGTCAGGGGGGGGGGTTATGGTTATAAAAGGGAATAACAGTCAGTTGATGGGGGGTTCAAATGCTGAGCATATCTGAAGTCAAACTCATACATTTAAAAGAAAATGAGATCATAGTCATAAACATAGGAGGAAAAATGCAGAAATTGGGAGCCTGACTGAGAAGTCACGCCCACCTACACCTGCAGCCTGCTCCCATTGGATGCTAGTAGCTGTCATTCACACGGTATCCATGCCCCAGTGCACTTTTCATCTGTTTGACTCTAGATATGATTCAGAAAATGAACGTCAGGCTGTGTTGAAGATACATAACTAGAGATTGAGACCTTAAACTCCTTTAATGACGTTATACATCAAGTAAGAAGTACAGTCATTTTCGGATATTGGCCAAGAATAACAAATGTAGACAGTATAAATACATGCAAATCAAATATTCATACAAGGAAATAGGATTTCTTATCATAAGCATCTGGACGTTGAACAGAAATTACTGTGAATCAACACCAGAAGTCAGAAGAAAACAAATTGTCGTATTTTGTCAAGAATCAAGATATCTTTGCATCTGTTTACTTCTCGTGACTTGAGATTCAGAATTTCTCCGACGTTGCTCGGCGCCATCTGAGGATCTGTGTGAAGTCGCCCGCTGCAGGAGCGTAGCACACATGTGCTCCAGCTGTGGTCAGAGCACCCTGACATCACTGCTACTTATTGAGTCTCGCATGCAAGACAACAAACTCTCCACAACAGGAGACAGGAAACTCAACTCGCTGATAAGTCGCTCTCTTATTGAAATTGACACGTTTGTTTTTTTCTTTTTGTGACACCACACTTTTCCCTGTTATCCAGGAAAACAGGCTTTTTGTTGACAATGCAGCGAAAGCTCCGAACAGTGTGTGGGATTGATCCGAACGAGTGTGACTCTCAGTTATTCATCCTCTCTCTCCCAGAAACTGGACAGATTGTGCAGAAGAAAGTCGCTGCAGCAGAAATAAAATCAAGAAAAACACTCAAACACGTTTATTTCCAACACGTCGGCTCATGTCTGTCCGACGGAGATATCTGTCAAAAAACAACACATGTAAGATTTGCGTTGCTAATGCTTACTCTCCGTGTGTCTGTGTGCGTTTTTTTTGCAGAAGTTCAGCTGTGAATGTGAACACAACACATGCGGCGAGAGCTGTGATCGCTGTTGCCCTGGTTACCACCAGCAGCCCTGGATGGCAGGAACCTTCCTCACTCGGCATATCTGTGAAAGTAAGAAAAACAAATTGCGTGCTTGAATTTTTAAAAACTCAAAATGAGCAATCCATCAAACTTCCCCCTTTTGGAAACGTTCCTCTGTGACTGCGGACGCCTACGTTTATGGTAATTCCTTCTATGTACCCACTCACCACATGTTAAATGGTAAAAATCCCTGTAATATTACTGTATTACTGTAATATTCAAAATTACCAGCGCACACCTACAACTTATTTGAATAAGGCTTTACAGGATTGAACTCTGAGGCGGCGCAGTAAAATCCACACGCTCGCCAACCAGTCAGGATCCGTGTTTGATCTAAGGCCGCACGACGCCATCAAAAGTCACCTTTGCATCCATTAACCTTCATCAACTATGCAGCAGCAGAGCAATGAGGGTTAGAGGCTTCCACTTGTCATCATAAAACTGGGGTTACAACATATAATCTTCATTTTATTTCACACTGGCTACACCTCCTAACAGGCGCTGGAGTTCTCAGAGGGCCGCTAATGGCTTCGTCTGCCTTGACACTGACACAGCGAGACGAGACGTTAAAAGTCCTGCGTGGCGCCGCAGTAAAAGAATCCGCCCATTCAGGACGGGACGCAGAGCAACACACGTGCAGGGACGCAGCAGCAATATGCATTAACCAGGTCTGATTACTGCACAGGGGATCTAACGCAGCGCTTCCCAAACTAGGGGTCGCAGGAGGATTCTGGGAAATAAAACTCAAACTCAAAAGCAAGTAGAAATAGGGAATTGAAGCCCGTAATTGTGAAAGCAAGGTTGTCTAAATAAAACAATGACCTGGAGACTTTATTCGAGAGGAAAAGTTTATCAAAGACTTTCCTCTTATTCGTAAATGTCGATGTGAGGCTTAGTGGGAGGCGCGGCGAATGCCCGGGCTCCCTCGCTAACCACCGTAGGCAGAGGACGACACAAGCGAAGGGAAAGAACCACCTCCTCTGGAGCCGGGAGATAAAACCCGTGGTCAGCGTGTGACCCTCCGGCTACTCTCCGCAAAACAGGATTTGGGTGTTTCTCCGAACTCTTAATGTGGAAGAAGTGAATGGATTAGGAGAGCGGCCCCTGGTTGCCTCACGCTCAGTGTTTGGGACAGAGGAGGCGGAGGCGGGACTCAGCCTAGTTTTTGTTTTCCAGAGTGTAACTGCCACGGGAAGGCGGAGGAGTGCTCCTTCAATCAGACGGCGGCCGACTTAGCGCTCAGCCTGGACGTCCACGGCCAATACAGAGGGGGCGGGGTTTGCATCGGTTGCCGTGACAACACGGCGGGCACCAACTGTCAGACGTGCGTTGCGGGATACTACCGACCTGCTGAGGTACGACACACAAACACACACACACACATCTCTGAGCCTCATCACGATTAAAATAATATGTTTGTCTGAATATGTTTCTTCCGACCAGGTGAGCGCCGAGGAGGAGGACCCCTGCGTCCCCTGCTCATGTGACCGTCACGGCTCTGTCAGCCAATCATGTGTCACAGATTCCAGCCAGGCGACGCCCGGTATGCACCTTTACCGTTCTCATTATTCTGTCCGCCCATCACTCGCTTGCTTTGTGGGCATCGTTTATTTCTTGAATTACACATCATTGTAAATCCCTCAGTAGATGCACACATACAGAAGTTCAGTGTGACGCTTCAGTAACAGCGTCTCACTGATCTGAGTCCAGCCTGATTTCCTGCGGGGGCCGGCGATCGTCGAGTTCAGCCTCGTGCTCAGAGGCGTCTGTTCCGGGAAAACGTCTCTGACGGAACAGAGCAACTATTTATATTAGAGATAATTTTACTCCCCTTTGTGCTTTTACCGTTTTTTGTTATGTCTAGAAAGTGGGAGCTATTTTAGGTGCAGCTCCTTCAAAGAGTGTTTCTCTCACACTGTGCGTCCGTGTGTGTGTGTGTGTGTGTGTGTGTGTGTGTGTGTCTGTGTGCGTCTGTGTGTGTGTGTGTGTGTGTGTGTTTGATTGACAGCCCAGCCAGCAGGGTCGTGCCAGTGTAAGGAGGGTTTTGGGGGACCACGATGTGACAGGTGAGAGTCACGCACACACACACACACACAAACACACACACCACACACACACACACACACACCACACACACACACACACACACACGCACAGAGAAAGAGATAGAGACGCATTGTGACAGGTGAGCAGAACCTTTGAGCTGTTGTCTGTTCCAATTAGTGTTTGAAAATTACCTGAAACTTTCCGTTAATATCTTCGATGTTTATCATGAGTATTTATTACACTTCATGTTGTACAATAGAGCCGTTTTCACACTTGAGCTCCGGGAAAATTTCCAGAAAATCCGAACTGGACACTTTGTCTTGTGTTCAGATGCGTTTAGAAGAACATGAGAATGATAGTGTCTGGAACTTCCAGGTTTTGGGTGACAACCGTCATGTTGTCATGTTCAGAGCAACTGACTCTTACGTTTGCGTTCTCATATACAGCCCCTCTGGAAAATTTCAGGAAAGTCTGGAGGTCAACTAATGTCTGGAAGCAGCTTAAATGCAAGATTCACCGTTTCTTTCTTCATGGTTTAAAAAGCTGCTTTTCTTCGACTGCAGTCTGGATTTTATTGAATGCACCTTAATCCCTCACGGAGTCACAGTCTGAGATCATCGGGAAAATCTCCACAACAGATTAAAATCACAACCTTCACAAAACTTTAAGCTCTAAATCTAACCTGTAAATCTGCCAACAAGGTGCTTCATCCTACTTCGCTGATTAGCTCTCGTGTTATCATTATGTTTTATTGCTGTAATCGCTTGTTGTCTTTTCTTTCTCAACTTCCCTCTGGATATCATTCAGCTTTTATGTTCTGCAGTCTCAAAGCTTGACTCTTTCCCTGCAACTTTTTAATGACTTGCCCTGTGATGGCCAGCAGCAGGAACTTTGTCTTTACAATCACTTCTTCAAATCTACTTTAATGGACCCGCTTCGGTTCACTCTCTCCGTTAATTAGGAAGTTGCCTCTTTGTGCCATTTCCTCTGAGATTACACACAACGTACGCGTCGCACTCGGGTGCAAGTTCAGCTGTTTTGCGACAAACTGCAGGTTCGGCGACGGACTCCGAAGCGGTTCGATCGGCTCGGACGTTGTCGCCCGTTCGGAGAGTTGAACCCCCGTGACCCTCTGGTTCGTGGGGCGGCTTCTCGTCTCCTCCGTCTTTAGTGATGTTATTAAACTCATTTGTCTGCAGGTGTGCTGTCGGCTATATGGGCTACCCGTCCTGTCAGCGCTGTAACTGCAGCGTGGAGGGGAGCACAAATGATGACCCGTGTATTACACCCTGCATGTGCAAGGTACACACACACACACACACACACACACACTCACACAAAGACTTGCATGCACACAAATAATGACAAGTACTCTGCGCTAACCTCCCGAGCCCTGTCATCATTACCTTCAGCACATTAACACAGCAATAACATGGCTTGTGCTCATAACGTCAGTTTAAGGGCAGCTCATAAACTTTGTTGTGTCTTCCATCTCTCTCTCTCTCTCTCTCTCTCTCTCTCTCTCCTCTCTCCTCTCCTCTCTCTCTCTCTCCTCCCTCTCTCCTCTCTCCTCTCCCTCTCTCTCTCTCTCTCTCTGTCGGACTTGCTCATGTAGGAAAATGTGGAGGGAGAAAACTGTGACCGCTGTAAACTGGGATTCTACGATCTCCAAGGGGACAACGGACGTGGCTGCGAAAAGTGCTCCTGCATGGGCGTTTCCAGTCGGTGCTCGGCCTCCACCTGGACCTATCACAACGTAGGGACCCACTGGATATCATTGTGACATCATAATGGTCTGCATAGCCACTATTCTGCCCATTATTCAGCACCAGAACTCAGGAATAGGAGGACGAATCGTAAACCTGTTTCCTGCAACTTGACTGAATCTCGTGCCACTGATATTGTTCAGTTAGCGTGTGAATCACCGAGCCTGCTAACTGTTACTCAGCCTTATGGACCGACCATCATATCCCCATCAGCCCTGCATTTTTGTGATCAAATCATCAGCGGCAATTGTGAAACAACCTCATGCATAATCTATCTTTCGTATCTGGTTTTAAAGAAGCGACCGACAGAGCCACACTGACCCCTGCAGCAGGCGGAGCATGTCGTCTATTTAATACATATGCATGAAGGGGAGAAGATGAAGATGATGTTTTTCAGATGACGGGCGAACTGCTCTTCCACACCGGTGCAGTTTGATGAACATCCTGCAGGCGTAGGACGCAGCCGACGCAAAGTGAAAAATGATGAATCAATCTGGCCGCAGCTTTTCAGAATAGCAAACGTTAGAGGCAGCTGGAAATGAATCAAACTAAATCGTCGTGTAAAAAAAAAAAGCAAAGACAGATCTTTACCAGCCACAGCACGTTTTGAGAGAGTTGATGTGAATGGAACGCAGTTGAGGTGGAAACAAAAGGCGGGGGGGGGGGGTGAAAAAGAAGAGGAGTGAAGGGAGGGTCGAAAAAAAAACGAAAGAGAGAAAGAAGAGGACAAGACCGCGAAGGAGAAGGTTGAAGACGAGAGGCAAGAAGGAGGAGAGAGGTGAAAAGAGGAAAACAGTTTTTGACTGACAGGCGAGGTGGGAGAGGAGGGGAGAGGGGATGTTGACAGGATGACAGCTCTGATTTAGACACCGATAGAGTGTGTGCGTGTGTGTGTGCGCGTGTGTGTGCGTACGTGCGTGTGTGTGTGTGTGTTCGTGTTCAAAAGGGGAAGCCAAGGTCAGGTTAATTGCAACGACAGATGTGTGTCTGGCTGTCTCTCTCTTCCCCCCCGACACACACACACACACACACACACACACACACACACACACACACACACACACACACACACACACACACACACACACACCCTTCTGGATTTGGAAGTTCTTTCTAGGTGTCAGTTGCGAGACTTCCCCGGCTGACATTTGACAGATGAACAAAAACCTTTAAACATAATCTTGAGTTTTATATTTGTGATGATTCACCTTCTCATTTTTGACCCGGTTGGACCTTTAGAATATCCTTCACATGCAGGAGTCGGAGGATTCATGTGCTGCTTTTTTAAAGAGTTTGGTTTTTATTGGTGAGGCTGAAAGTACAAAGTGAGTCAGTTGAACTTTTCAGAAGCAGCTGTTATGCTCTTACTTCTGAATAAGCCATTGGGATGTGATGATTCTAGAAAATGCTGGTCTCTTAAGTTTATGAGTAAAGTGTATATCAGTCAAATTAGGTTCAGGAGACAGATGATGCTTTCCCCCCCCCCCCCCCCCCCAATTTTTCCGTTCCTCTATATTGTGTTATATAGATTTTTGTGAAGAGATGTCATGATGCTGTGGAGGTAGCAGCCTGTGTAACCCTGTGTCTCAGGTGTTTTCTGTGGCTAAGTGGAGCTGCCTTCCACACAGAGTTTTGAAACTTTAGAGCTTTATACCTTCACAAAAAAAACTACTTATAACACTTGAGGAAAGAAAGACTGAAAAAGCTGAATATGTCTCATTTGAATTAGACAAAGAAAACTCTTATTAAACCCCTTCACAGAACGTCCAGAGCTCTGTGTGATTTTCGTTATATTCCATTATCACTGAATGTTCAACTGTACTTTGTGAGCAATGGCCTGGAGCTATTAATACTGAATATAATAATAATAATGGAGTTTTAAGTAAACCTTTAACTTTCCTTTTCTTTTGTAGGAGACCACACTGACGGGCTGGCACCTGATTGGAGACACAGGAGGGAGGGTGTGGTCCGTGCACAGGGACACGCCTCCGCATCTGAGCGTCCGACACGCGAATGTCGTGAATGACCTCGGCTCCGCCTACTACTGGCACGCACCTGGACGTCACCTGGGAAACAAGGTCAGACGCAGACGCATTGTTTTATTTACACTTTAATCACAATATAATAGGATTTTCTGGTTATTTATAACTAAATATAATTAAAGAAGAAGAAGAAGAAAGTAGCGTGTTTGTAGGATGTTTCCATCACTGCCGAACGGATCAGTCTCGTGACCTGGGAGTAAATGCTCATTGTTTTTATTGCAGATGTCAGTGGGTGTTATTGTTTGTTTTTTGCTTTAGTCACTTTCACTTTCAGGTCGCTGATAACCTTTCCCACCATTTCACTGTGTTACAATAGCGGCGTGAGGCTACAACAGCCTTGAATAAATAAACAGGCCGGTGTAGGATCTAAAACAAAAATATCCCCTGGAGGTGAATCTGGTGGGAGCGTCTCCTGCTGGGATGTTCCCCTCCCTCCTGCTTCCTCCGGATCAGCTCGGGCTAATGTCGACTGTTTGAATGTGAGCCGCTGCGGTCGTGTGGGGCCACGATTAGACTTCATCACTCCAGCTGGCAGATAGCTGCAATCCATGTATCTGAAGTCAAGTTGTTGCCCCACGACAACAAGCGAGTGACTGTGATGTTTGCCTGGGTGTCATGGCTGCGGGGAACACACCACTGAATTTCATTACCTCGCACCCTGCAGGCCTGGCTTGTCATCTCACTTCTCTGTCTGAACCTTCCTCCCTCCCAGCGTCCCTCCCTCCCTCAGCGCTTCTCCTCATTGGCCCGCTCTTCCAACCCCCTCGCTCCATCTCTCCGGGACTCCCATTTTTCACCTCCCTGTTCCTAAATCATCTCCCTCTACTTCACCGCGAGCTCTCTCCTCCCTCGTTCTCCATCTCTCGCTTTGTGTCTCTCAGGGTAAACAGTGTTTCGCCTGTTGAACTCGATAATCAACTGTTTTTCTCTCGGCGCACACGCACAGACACAAACAGACGCGCGGATATTCTCATTCGAACTCGCACACTAGCCCTCGCACACACTCCCGAGCCTATACAAGTCAGATAATGATGTGTTTTGGAGGCATTAGGGACAGCGGAGCAGAACCAAATGCCTCCATACATGTGAAACAAATAAATTACAAGTGTGTGTGAGTGCGTCTGTGTGTGTGTGTGTGTGTGTCTGTGTGTGTGCGCACATGATTGTGATTGCTAGGAGCAATGTGCGAGCACTGTGTAGAAAGGCGATTCTTTGCTTCAGTCTCTGATTTTGTTACAGAGGTAGATGTTATGTGACTCGGTTATGCGACACACACACACACACACACACACACACACACACACACACACACACACACACACACACACACAGGGTTTGTCAGGTTGACGTGCATCATTGGAAGTGACAGGCCATGTGCCTAATGACAAGCCAGCAGTGGATATATATACGAGTGTAAATGTACGTGATAGCTTTCTTAATTCTCCTGCATGACCTCCTGCTTTGTTTAAAGCCGAGAATGCTCATTGGCTCGTTAGCACGCTCTGTGGGATGCTCATTGGTCCAGAAACACGTTCCACTGATGCTCATTGGGTATTTCGTTGTCCTCGTAGGTTCGGGAGCTGCTCGTTCTGAAAGCGTGATCTGTGAAAAGAATAATTTTGCATTGTTTCCCGAATTTTGCAGTCAAGGGTTCAGCGTCAAGAGCAAAATGCAGATAATGATGTTGCAAGGATGAGGGTGAAGCATCATTTCAATGGAGATGTCTGCAAGTTTAACTGAGCCAAACTCAATCTGTAATATTTAAAGTTACTCTAATTGATATTTTAGATTAAGTTGGGATGCCTTGATTATGATGAACCATAAACTGTGAAGACTGGACAGAACACAAATCACCTCGATTGCCACTATAGGCCATGAATCCCCTCCTCCATGTTAATGGACGGGACATGCACCAAACTAAAAAGTCAAAGTTCAGATCCTCAAAGATAGTTTTTAGCTAGTTCTTATCACATCGGCATATGTTCAAGTGTTCTTGTTTCTGACCAGTTGAGTATTAATCAGATATTTGATTCTGTACGAGACTCGTGATCGACATCAACATATTATAGTTTCAGTTTTTTCTGGAAGAGGCGGAGGAGCGTCATCCATCTTTATATAGAGTCCATATGATGAACATACAGAGAAGGATTGTGCCACAGTGTCAGTGCTATGTAGGTTTATTTTGGTTTTACAACCCACAACTTAGTTTTGTCTCTACAGAATCTCGCGTTGATTTTAACCATATTTCTAATTTCCCTCACAAGCTGTCAAATCGTGAACTCCTTGTTTCCAATCTCGCACCCGGATTTACAAACAGATTCACAGTGGAGACGGATGAAAGCTTTGAAAACAAAACAACAATACTCTCACGATTTGAAGGAAAGACTGACAGAGGTGGACAGAGAGGAGGAGAGAGAGAGAGAGAGAGAGAGAGAGAGAGAGAGAGAGAGAGAGAGAGAGAGAGATAGGGAGATGGATAGAGGGAGTACTGGGAGATTGAAGCGGGGAGATAAAGGGATGATGGATGAACACGGAGGAAGAAGAAACGTCCTTTGCTGACAGCTGATGAAGGAATCAGCTCAAAATATACAGAAACTCGACAAACACGCCGCTCAGCTTGTGTTGCGTTCGGCCCTGAACTCCCTCTCACGCCGCCTCTGCCTTCCCGTGCCTTCCGCAAACCATTCTTCATCTTCCTTGTCGTTTATGTTGTCCTGTGGAGAAGTGATACAGGATCCCGCTACAGGTGCGAACCTGAGGCAGAAAGGGAAAGCGATGGCGTTTCACAGAAATGTTCCCACTTCACCTTGATCGCCGACGCCTCGCGGTCGTTATGAATGAAAACCGTCATCAAAATGTTTCTTCAAAAATAATGTTGGTTTTTACTTTTCTTTCAAGAGGAACACGAGCTGCCGAGCGGTGACTTATGAGAGGGAGGAATGTGCGTGGAGGAGTTTGTGTACGGTGTCACTCCTAATCTGGTCCTGATTGAACGAGATTGATTTCCCCAACCACCCCCACACCCCCCCCCCCCCCCCCCCCCCCCCCCCTGCGCTCACCCTCTCTTTCTTTTTTCACAAAGCTGAAAAAGTGCTTTTACATTAATCACAGTGGATTCGTTCCGGTTTTCATCAACCGGATCATTTGGTGTCACACGCATTTGTGTTTCTTGGAAAGTGTGCGCGGAGAAAAAGAAAATCCTTACGCCTGGATATCGCCTGTAGGAGCTCAATCACTGCAATCCTCATTCACTGATGTTCTCATGTAATTAATGTGAAACAGAAACGTAAGTGTGCAAATGTCTGGAAATATAAGATTTCATTTTGACATTGTTGACCTTTTAGTCGAAGAGGATCTGCTTGTGGATATTTTAAAGAGACCAGATCAAAGCTGTCAACAGGTTTTGGCCAATAAGCTTCAATTATACTGCAAAGCGTTCAATCTCATTTCCTGTCTAATCCAACAGGTTTAAGGCATAGCGCACGTGATCCCAGTTTCAGTATCATTCCTGAATGTATTGATCAACGAGGCCATCTTGCTTTTATGTGTCACTTCAAGTCTGATACACATCAAGCTGCCGCTCGACTTATCTTATCGGAGGGAAATGAGCTGCACTTAGTCGTCCTCCTGGAGGAGATGAGTGCACGATGAGTCACGCTACGTCTAACCTTCTCTACTCTGCCACAGCTTTATTTATACACAACCCCCTATTTGCCACGAAACACAATGAACCACAGTCTCATTCCAGTCGGCCAGCAGCCACACAGGGATCTGACCCTCCCCAACCAAACACTGCAGCCAACAGACCCCAGGCCCCAGACCCCAAAGACAAGACCTCTTTCACAGAGGACCCGACCACAGCGGACAAAACGTTGTCCCAATCGCAGGAAGCTGCAGAAGAGTAACCTGCAATTAACCCCCCAAACCTCACCCAGAGAAAAACAGAATTACAAGACGCACACTGTCTGAAACGAGTTCTGATTCCACACTCCACTTCAATCCCACAGCTAGAGGAGATGGTTCACATATTCACATGGTCTCAACTGCTTTATCAAACTAGACTCAAGCTCCGTAGAACGCATAGATCCACATTAGATTGCACATTCTCATATTCCCCTAAAGATCCTTTAATTATTATGGGAGAAACCCGATGGACAGTGGCTGAGACATAACCTCCCTGCCCGAGATAATTAATAAACTATATTATTGCGCTATATCTCCAAATTTCTCCTCCTGGAAGCCAAGAGTAACACAAGCCCCCCCCCCGTACACCAGGAGAAAGGAGTGATTGCACTGCTCTCCTCAAGGATACGTCTTCCATCTCCCACCAACAGTCATGATGCAACGCAGCCCGGAAAAAAGAAAAGCCTGCACAGAGACAGACCCTGAAGACATAAACCAAACAAGCCCGTGTTCGGACATGCCCCGAGTGCCAACACGGATGAGACGTGATTTCTTTCTTTTTTTAGTTTTGCAACTTTTTTTTCGACAAGCACTTTGAGTTCTCTCACTCTCACACACAGAAGGTCAGCGGCTGTATGTGGTTCAGCATTCCACTGACTGTTGGTCCATCTGGAGCCAATCTAACGGTACTGCTAGAACAACAATAGTCTGTGTGTGTGTGTGTGGTGTGTGTGTGTGTGTGTGTGTGTGTGTGTGTGTGTGTGTGTGTGTGTGTCGGTCTGTCTGCATGTGTGCAAGCGGTAGACAAACAGACTGAAAACTCCCGATACCAATTGCAAACAACCACAGGCATCGTGGAAGACGACATACTTCCGCCTCCGAGTGTGTGTATCACTGGGTATTCGTGCGTCCTGGTGTCTGTGTGTGTGTGTGTGTGCGCCTGCGAGCGTGCGTGTGTGTGTGTGTGTCAGTTTAGGGGAGTTTGTTTTGTAAAGCTTTTGTGACAATCTGGTTTTCATTTCCCCCCCCCCCCCCCACCCACCACCACTACAGCCCTCCCTCCCTCAGCCCAGTCTCCCTGCCGCTGTCATCTTTTGTGCTCCGAAGATTGACAGCGAACAGGCGAACGAATGCAGATCGACACACATCCCTGTCTGGAGAGGGTAGCATGTGGTGCGCACACAAAAACAAATAAAATAGATGATTTCATTGGGAGTAATGTGGTTTGTGTGTTTGCCGGTGATGAGTAGAATTCTACTCACACAAAAGAAGACAAATTCTGGAGATTCTCTTGTGAATTTTAATTTTTCGGGAGACGAGAAAAAGAGGAAGAATGTTTTATTTTGACTTTTATTATTTATTAGTGACAAACAGTGGTGGTCCGATACCGATAGGCTGTATAAAAACGATACTTCTTCCCACTGTCCACAAATGAATCCAAAGTAGCCCGGACATGAAGGCTGCCATCTTGCACATACAGGCTCGACCAATCACAGTCAGTCCCCATTTTTTTATAGCATCAAATATCTTATTAAAACCAAACTTACCAGAAAATTAACATGTGGTGCCAAATCGTCTTGATTGCCCTCTGGTGGTTGGCTGCAGAATAGCTCATAAGCCCCTTCCGTCCTCCATGTTAGTGGATGGGGACGTAAAAAAAGATGAGAATAAAAAGCACATTTAACACTTGTAGTTGTCGTTAAAAAGCTCTGACTTATTTACAGATAAAGAGAAAGTCATATTAGGCTCCGGTGGGAACCCTGGAGGAGGACGGAGGTTTGATCGTGACTCACTCTCACTCCTCTCTCTCTGCTCCATGGTCAAACCCACGGTTTAGCAAATTAAACATCGTAACTTTACTCCTCAAATTCCCTCCATCCTCCTCTCGTTCTTTTATCCTCCTGCTCTCCGCCCGTCGTCTCATCCCATCTTTTCTCTCCTCTCTCCTCTCACCTGTCTGCCGCCCTCCTTCCCTTTCAGTCCTCCTGCGGTTTGTCCTCCTCTTTGTGTGTCCGCATTCCTTTTCACTCGTGTTCGTCATAAAAGTTTCTTCTTCAATATTTTGGGTCAAGGATTTCTTTTTTTTTGAGGATTTGAAATTGGGACAAAACTGCAGCAGAAACTTTCCGACAAAATCCCATCGCAAAAAACAACCTTTTTTTTGTACAGAAACATATTCCTGTTGTGATGTTAGAATATTTTCATTACAGTGTTTCACCCCCATAGATTAAACTCATATACACTCAAAAGACTGCTTTGCTCTTGATTGTAACTTCAAGGATTAAGTCTCCTTCTTACTTTGGCCACTAATGGAGTTAATAAGGGCCTTACTGGGATCCAACTGGGATCCAACTGGGATCTATTGTAACTGTATGAGTCTGAGTTTATTGTTTGTGTCTTCGTTTCCTCTCCCGATAATTCCCCTCTCCCCGCTGCGCCTCTCTGTTGCTCTTTTTTCTTTCCCGTGTTACGTTTCTTTTCTTTCCTCCCCCTCCCGGGTGGAAATGGGTCGTCGGGGGGGTTGCCATGACAAAAAAAGCTCTGGATATTGTGCCCGTTGAGTGGATGGCGTCAGCGAAATGAGTTTTCAGAAATGTCAATAATTTCAAAGAAAGTAAATTGCTAAAATCAGGTCGGCTAAGTGAATAGAGGAATAATCCACAAAAGAAGTACAAGTGCTGTCGGTGCAGTCAGTGTTTCTGGATGCGGCCCCTTGATTCGCCGCTGAGTGCTTCGCCGAGCACAACAGCAGTCATGACACAAACAAGTAATGAAACATGCAAATCAACTTTCACTGCTCAAGGAGAAAAGGTGAAGCACTCACGGAGCTTTGTAATCATTTGGTATCTTCACCTGGAGGTTTGCTGCAGACACCCTGACGAGGACGTGGGAGACACGGCAGGAGGCAAAAGATGTTTGAAGAAGAAATGCACTGTTGTTTTGTCTTGTTGTGAATTTCAGGGGTAGATTTATCTCTTATAAAAATGATAAGAAATATGAACTTGGAAAGAATAAACACAAATATTTAAGAATATTCCTTGTTTTTTTATCAGAATTTCACTTTTCAATGTTTTCATTCGACACAATTACAAAGAGTGTATACGTACAAATGCACTTAATTAAACATATGTGCATTAATATCTGATAAGGAGACAACTCTACCATTTCACTGGTATCAGATCGGTTGCACAGTATCGGCCGATACACAAACTCCAGGTATCGGAATCAATATCGGCCATGGGAAGAAAAATCATAATGTCTCTACTAGTTTTACCTGCTTGTAATCTTCACAAGTTATGTCCAATTAATGTCATTTAATCCCAGTTTAATTCAAACCTGAGTTTCTCTGAGAGACACTCAGGTGTGAATGTGCAGCGGCACTGTGGTCGAGCGGACCTGTCTCACATGTGCACTCTCTGCACTCTGGGTTCAAACTTTATGATTTTTTTACAGTCTTCTCAGATCCAGAACAGCAAATGGGGTTAGATTAGAATAAAGTCGTGTTAGTCAATAAAACATCCACCTCCATGCCTGCTGGTGTGTGTTTTCATTGAGCTGTGAAATGGGTGATTCCCCCTTCCTAGTTTCAGAACTGAGAGTAATGATGTAGAATGGAGGAAGTTTATAGAGGCATTAAGGCCACCTCCTCTCCAACTCGCTCTCTGTCTCTCTCCCCCCTCTCCCTCCATGTCTCCTCTCTCTGTTTTTATGATGGCGTTATTATCTCGCTCTTCCGCCCATTACTGCTCAGGTTGGAGCAGAATAATATATTTCAGGAGGATCGTGCCGACGCAGCGTTTCTCTCTTTCGGCTGCAGCTCTTTCTGTGGACTCGACAGAAACGCTGCACAGGACAACACACGGATTGTGGCTTGTTTGTGTTTTTCTCCTCACATTCATACACATTTCAAACAATCTTTGAGTAAAAAAAACTGTTCAGGAGAATCAGTATTGTTGAATTACTGATAAAAAATAGTGACAATAGAGTAATGCTGCCGCCTCAAGGAGTTACATAGGTATTTGGGGAAATTAAAGGTTTTTTGTCATATTCACAAGCTGTTTATATAAATACAGATTCACACTCACTTCAGATTTTGACCTAATTCAAACATTTACAGCCTCAATGAGTGAGTTTTACTGTTGATTTATTGAATAATATTTCCAATTGTACACTTTCAAATATAATTAGACATAATAATCCTACCAAAACACCTGCACTGGCCCTTAAGGCACGTTAAACTGTTTTTTAGGCAAAGGTAGAACTTTTAAAAACTTTAATTTGACTGTCAGAGTCTTGATTTTGTATATCTGTCTCTAAATCTTCAATTTTCTTTACACATCTTTGTTGCTACTTCTTCTGTTCTTTTGGATTGTGTTTGCTTTGGTTTAGATACCTGGATTTGGAATAACACTTTTCAATGATAGGGGATTTCTGGACAGAAACAACAGAATTCCTGCCGGGCTTGGTTTGTCTTTCTGAATCTAGGGAGTATTACGACTAACCTACTTCAACTGTCTCCTTCTCCTTGTCTCTGTAGCTCGCAGCCTACGGAGGGAGTGTGGTCTACGCTGTGTCCTACACGACAGACCAGCAAGAACAAAGGCCAGTGAGAGTCACCTCAGAACCCGACCTCATCATCGAGGTGAGTTTTTTAAACACAAACACAGATAAAGGTATCACTGAGCATTCACATATCTATATATAAGAGCTGTTCGTTTTTCTACAATGTTTTTATGGTGCTTCGTACATTTGGTAGATTCTGTAAGAGCTGCACAGAAATAAGCTCCAGTTCTCTTGGTCAAGAGCATTGACAAAAACAGTGTATTTGTTGTGTGTGTGTGTGTGTGTGTCGGGGGGGGGAACACTACCACCGGAAACCTACACGAACAATGTGAATGTGTGTTTTATGTGTTTGTGTCTGCAGCAACATTATTAATGAAAAAAACACAAGCTACTGACTCTTGCACCGGTGAAAACCACTAAATGAAGCAGCACATTAACACACAGACACACACACACACACACACACACACACACACAGCCACAGCTGGCAGAGAAATGCTGAACGTGGCAATAAAAAATGCAGATGGCGTCTCCCTCTCGTTGCTCTGTGTATCTCTTTATAATGAGCAGGTTGTGATATGATGTATCGCAGCAATAAGCAAAGCACCGACACTATTAGTTAACTGTTTATGTTTAAAACCATGAACATGTGGTGGAGTGTGTGGGTGCACAGTGAAATACACAAACAAACACAAATGGCACAGGTTGGTGTGGCTGAGCCTGTGTGTGTGTTTGTGTGTCTGTGTGTGACGGAGTGTACAAATGATCCTGTTACTTTGGACACACACACTTTTAACCACAGATCATTTCGAAACATTTAAAGGATTCCTTTATGGTGACTAAAAACTGAAAGAAAGGAGAACAGGAACGAAGGACATAAAGAAGGAAGGGATGGGATGTGAACAAAGGAAGCAGAAAAGGACAGAAGACAGAAAGGACACAGAGACAAAATTGGGGAGGGATTAAAAATGAAAAGAGTCAAATTTAAAAAAGGACTGGAGGCCAAAAAGAAGGAAGGAAATGAAGGGAAGCAAACAGAAGGAAAGGACAGAACGAGGGAAGGAAAGGGAGACAGGAAATACAAAGAAAGGAGATGAAGACAAGAAGGAGAGAATGAATGAAAGAAAGAAAGAAAGAAGACAATCGAAAGAAATAGGGAGACAGTAGGAAAATTACAAGACAGATGGACGAAGACGGCAGAAAAGAAAGAGATCAAGAGGGTCACGGAGAAAACGATTAAACGAAGGAGCGATTGAAAACAAAGGAATGAAATGGGAAAGAAGAGAAAAGTTAAATAAATCAAAACGTAGAGATGGGTGGTCACAGATTTTGTGTTATTTAAAGCTGTGTCTGTGAGAGCGACAGACTCGGAGGGGGAGAGGAGGATGAGGAGGAGGTGGAGGAGGAAGAGGAGGACAAGTGTCGCTCTTGTTGTCAACAGAAAGCTTCCCAATGATGCCAATAAAGAACCACCTACACACTGTCAACCAACTTTCTCTCTCTCCCTTTGTCCTGTCCCCCCCCATCCTCTGTTTACACTCTGTGTTTCTGCATCGTGTTGTGATATCGTTTGTTTCATGGTTTTGCGACGCTGGGTTTTCGGTTGTAGCCGTTTTGGGCGTCTGAATAGACAATCACCTCCCTTGTCCCGGCTCCTCTGTGGGGCTTTGTGGATTTCCGTGTGTGTTTCTCTCGGTCCACTGTATCAGCCTCCATTAACGGAAAAAATGTAAATACCGAGCATTTTTATTACAACAATAACAACCAGTGCAGCGTTGGGCAGCAGGTCGATTCCTGAATCCTCAACTTGGTCCTTTGCACCAAGTTGTGTGTGAATGTGTGATTGTTAGAGAAGTCAACATGTTTTTAATGGGTGAAGTATTTGAAAGTGCTGTACAAGCTGCAGCCCCAATTTCCATTTCTAAATGTCCTGCTCTGGAAACATGTGTGTCTTCAGTTTCTCCACTGGGAGACAGCATGCTCACCAGGATAGCTTCCTGTCAACCTGCCCAAGGGACAGTCGGCTCCAGACTTAAGGACAATGTCAGGTCGCAGGATGGTTGCTGCACTTTAGTTTGGTGGAACTTCAGCTGCCTGTTGGGATTCACAAGCGCTCCCAGTCCCTTGCAGAGGTCAGGTTGCTGGTTTCCATAGCTCCCAGCTCCGACATAACACAATGGCCTTGCTTGAAGGGTCGAAACCTCTTAGCCCACTCACAACTCCTGTGCTGACAACTTCGCCTGGTGCACGAGGGGCTCGCTGGTGACTCGGCTTCGCCCCGCGTGAGGAGCAGGGGTCAGAAACACATCGTACACGGGCTGGATGAGAAGTTTAACATTGAATCCTCGGTACAGACGCTACAACTGTTAAAAACACACTGTCTCTTCATTGCCGTCCTACGTTCACCATCCTGCTGCTGCCACGAGCACAACAGTGTGAAAATAGTCAGTGCCCAGCGTTACTAACCCGTTTTTGACCCAGTTCTACAGGACTGAATGGGCCCGTCTGGTTACAGATGAATAAGAATCAAGACGTTGACTAACACATTGTCGGTCTCGGTCTTTTCATTGGGATTTGTTCACAATAAGAAAAATATAGAAAAGTGCCGACCTTATCCTTTAATTACTTATTTTCAGGCGGGATGAAGTGAAAAGAGACGGACGATAAAAGATGGACAGTACAAGGTTTTTCTTTCGGAGACATTAAAAAATGTTCTCCTCTTTGCCTCTCTCTCTTTTCCACCTTTGTTCGTGCATCTCACTGCTCGCTCTCTCTCTCTCTCTCTCTCTCTCTCTCTCTCTCTCTCTCTCTCTCTCTCTCTCTCTCTCTCTCTCTCTCTTTTCCACCTTTGTCCGTGCATCTCACTGCTCTCTCTCTCTCTCTCTCTCTCTTCTCTCTCTCTCTCTCTCTCTCTCTCTCTCTCTTAAGCCTCCCTCCATCTCCTCTCTTTCAATTAGTTTTTTATTTAATGGTTTATTGGCATGGTAAGCTCTCTGTCTCTCTCTCTCTCTCCCTCGCTCTCTCTCCACCTCCATCAGTAGTTGTCACTCTGCGTTATCCGCTACATGTCATTGATCTGTTCTCAACAAGAGATAGTCAGATACCGGGCCCGGGCTCAAATCACTTTGCATTCAGCCCATTCAGAATGTCAATAGTAACTGCAGCTCATTACCTAATGACACATCATTCACTCTCGCTGGCTTTTATCCCCCCATCACTTGGGTATGATAGTCGTTTCATGAAAGAGAGAATACAGACGGCTCTGGCTTCGTGGAATTACAAGTTAGTTGCGACAAAGACAAGAAAAAGAAAATAAGAATCAACAATAAGTTTCTTTCTTCCCCTCGTCATCAGGGCGGCGGGATGAAGATTGTGGACAGGAGGTTCGGCCAGCCGGTGTACCCGTCCTCGCCGAGCACCAATCACATCGTCCTCCTGCCAGAGAACTTCCTGGTCTCCGAGACGGAGCGGGTGATTAGCCGGAGGGATTTCCTGTCCGTGTTGGCCAGCGTGAGCAGCGTGATGGTGCGGGCCTCTTACAGCACAGAGCCCAGCGCCGTGTACAGGTACAAACACTCACACACTCCTCACTCTTTGCCCTGAAGGCGCAGGCGGACATGTGAACTCCACAGCACGGCCCCGGTCGGCTGGGGGGGGGGATCATTTCTGCTGTGAGGTGATATTGCTAATCACTGCACCGCCATGAAAGCTCCTATTGATCAGTTCCATACGAACCTGGATGGATTCTTGTGGGTCTCTGGTGGAGATAATCGACCCATGAGAAATATATACTTTTATGTGAAACTCAAAGATTTACTTGTGTATGAAGAATCTTCTACGTTCCCAGATTCAAGTCTGTATTCTCTTATATTCTGTGAATAACTTTAACTTCAACCTTCTCTCACCTAAACATTTTGTATATAGTTTATATATGTGAAGGCAAAGGATTGAAGTAGACGAAATAGACCAATGTTTATGTTTGATATCTGTGTGTGTGTGTGTGTGTGTGTGTGTGTGTGTGTGTGTGTGTGTGTGTGTGTGTGTGTGTGTGTGTGTGTGTGTGTGTGTGTAGACTCCACTCGTTCTCAATGCAGGAGGCAAATCCCTCTGCCAGTGGAGAGAGGAGAGCATCAGCTGTAGAGATGTGTTCTTGTCCTCCTGGATACGCTGGGACCTCCTGTGAGGTAAACACACACACACACACACACACACACACACACACACACACACACACACACACACACACACACACACACACACAAACTGACTTACCGACACAGACCTGCTGCAATAGTAAAACTTTCTGTATAAAAGGAAATAGAAAATTGTCTTGGAAAACGAACCAAAATATGAAGTCAAGTTATTCTGAACTGTGTGTGTGTGTGTGCGTGTGCGTGTGCGTGTGCGTGTGTGTGTGTGTGTGTGGTGTGTGTGGTGTGTGTGTGTGTGTCTCAGACATGCATTTCTGGCTTTCGAAGGGTTAACGGAGATGTGTACCACGGAGTGTGTGAAGCTTGCCGTTGCCATGGACACACCACACGATGCCACGAGGTCACAGGACACTGCCTGGTAAGATAATTAACACGTTTATTAAATCGTCCGTCTGTTACATCATTTTCTGAGTTAATTCAACTTTTTAATTAAATTTACTCTAAACAAAACCAACTTTTATAAAAACAACCAACAACAGTGAACCACAAGATTTCGAGGGAAATATACAACATATAAAAGTTCACGTCTCATGTTCAACACACTTAATCACTTTTGACATTTACAATAATTAAATAATTTCTTCAGATGGAAAACAAACTTTGTTATTGTTTAATATTAAAGAGAGAAATTTGCAGTTTTCTCACTTCTATCAGAAAGTCCCACCTAGTGAGCATTAGAGGAACTGCAGGTTGAGACACTTGGACCTCCAGCTACTTGAATTCACACATGAACGCACGCAGACACACACATGATCAGTGCACACACACACACATACATGCCAACCTGCTCGTGTGTGTCTGCGGCACACACACATCGTCACTCCCCAGTCTACACATTGCCTCAGGCTTAAGCTGTCAGTTAGCATCAAGCTAAATACACACACACTGTTTCACACACCAGAACACAAACACACACCAGTGCACACACACACACACACACACACACAGTAGTGGGTTTTGTATTACCGTGTTATGTTTCATTATAGATGAGGAGGATGCTGGGATATGTCAGAGGGAAAACACACACAGGGAAAGACAGAAGACAGTCAGGCTGGCTCAATCTCTCTCTACACACACACACACACATACAAAGAACGACAACTTGACATTAAATCACTCATAGACATGCACACAAACCCCCCGTATACATATTCATACACAGTGACAAGCAGACACAAAGATGCACACACTCTTCTTCCCTGGGGACTGTGTTCTCTGGCTTTAGTTGAATGACTGAATGATGCCATGGTCGTATAGGTTAACACAGCGTGTGTGTCTGTGTGTGTCTGTGTGTGTGTGTCTGTCAGGATTTATCTCGGCCGCACAGAGACACTGGATCCGAGGAGGAAATGATGTGAAACTTAACTGACACACGCACACCCACAAACATGTACAGTCACTCAGCGTGGAAACATGAAACTTCAGCTGTGGTCGCTGCTCGAGTGTGAAGGACCGAGAGAGAGAGAGAAAGGAAATGCACCAGTGACGGGAAACACCACATGAACTTTGAAATAGTCACTTGACTGTCACTGGAGCTCGAAAGTCAATTAAGGAAAATTTGATCAATTGAGTTCACTCACTCAATAGATTTTTCTTCTAGGAGAAAGTTTGGAAGCTCTTATCGTAGTTTGCGATGACGATATGAGCATTCTGTAAAAAAAACTACAAATATAACCCACTTCATATCTGTTGAGATGGCGTAGGTCTTAAATTTACTATGAAATAGTTCTATTGTTCCCATTTTACTGTAACTTTCCACTTATTTATAACACATGTCTTCAAATTCATATTCATTCATATATCCCCTTATTCCCTATATTTTCCTTTCACACGTTTAGTCCTGTTTTTGTTGTCTATCTTTGCTTTTCATCTTGAAGCACATTGAGTCTGTGCTCGTCATTTGAAATGAGCCGCATGAATAAACTTGACTTGACTTCACAATCTTGATTATGAACTAATTTCTCATTTTTAAACACGGTGCGTACTGCTCGGAAAGTGATTAACTGCTGGTATCTGATCAGTTTTTATCTCGGTGATGATGTACGATAACAAGCACAGTGAGCTGCTCAGACTCATCTTCATCATGTCTCTGTTTGCCCAATATGTGATTTGAACTTGAACCCGTGTCGCTCCTCCAGGACTGCGCCCACCGCACCGCTGGCCCCCACTGTGACGCCTGCCTACGTGGCTACTATGGCAACGCCACCCGTGGGTCACCTGCCGACTGTCAGCCCTGCGCCTGCCCACTCAATCTCCCCAGCAACAAGTAGGTTCTGAAGAGGCCGAGGTTAAAGTCACAATTTAATCAAACGCCTCAATCTATCGCCGCTCAACCCCAATCTCTGTGTTTTGACCCGTCTCTTGATAATGTTCTTTCCCGACGCTCATTTCTTTTTTTTGGGGCTTTAAATAACATCGCCACGAATGGAGGCTTCATCACGATGAAGGAATATAATTGTGACACGAATAGAAATATCGTCGCCGCGGATAGAAGCGTCAATATAAGAGGAGAAATATCTTCCCCGTGGGTGGAAATGTCATCGCCGCTGGTAGAATTAATAAAATGTGCTATAAAACTTAACACAGTAGCAAACTCAAACATCTCCCACAAGTCATTAAGGTATTTAAACCTTTTCATCACATCCCTCCTCTGGTGTGGAACAGTGCTCGTGCTGTAGATTGTCACGTTGCTAAAAAAGCTGAAGTTTAATGTCGGAGGGAAGCAACTTCTTTACACAGGAATAAATTCTACATCCATCAAATTGTTAGCACTTCATAATGAACACTGGTTAAAGCACACAATCACCACCCACTGACATTTCACTGGATTATGACTAATCTACAGCAGGTATTTCAAAATGAACTCTGTTAAATTGTGAAGTATGTGCTTTTATTTTTGAGTTTAAACAAGGCGACTATGACATTGGACAATGTTGTTATAATTTTTAAACCATTAATATTGATCAAGGTTTTTGATGATTGGACCAACTCAGTGATTTAACACAATTTGCACAAGGCTGATGTTTTACATCACTTTTGGAAGTGGTGGTGCCCCCTATTGAGCGATTATGAAACATATCCTGCAAGCTTTAAGTATAATGATAATAACAATACTACTTGCTACTGCTACTACTACTACTAATAATAATAATAATAATGATGATGCTAATAAACCAACAAAAGAGAGTCTGTTATGAGAGGGTGTGTAAGAGTGGGGGAGATATACCTTAATTAGTGATCAACCCATTTTTACATGATCATTTATCCAATTTTTAAAATTTCAATATGTCTTAACGCCACTTTAATAAACTCCAACTGTCAGTTAGTCAGTTGTAGTTGTTGTGAGCAGCGGAATATTTAAAATTAACTGCTGGTCTCAGTTTTTATCTGATTAGGATATTAGTTTCACAAAAGATAGATGACAACAACACGTAAACGCTGGTTAAATGAGACGATCACCTCCTTTTGAATAGATCTGCAGTTTCTCTCCAAAGACCCAGAGAGTGATGCTGTACGTTGGGGACAGGCACGTCACCAGCGCACGCTCACAGGCAGCAGCAGCTGAGAATCTCATGTGGTCATGACACATCACGTCCCAAACTCCCAGAGCTAAAGAAAGACACTACTCTCTGCTCTCTCTCTCTCTGCAGCTCTACCTCGCTCTATCCCCTGCAGTAATAATAGCTTGTAGGTGCTGTGCTTCTCAGCCCCTTAAAAATAGCCCCCCCCCCCCCCCCCCCCCCAGTCCCTTATGTGCACTATGAGGCCAGCCACTCAATCTGCCAGGCGGCCAGTCGGCCTGTTGTTAGCAGCGGAGCCTCATCGCTCGTGAACATCTGATAAAGTGATGTTCATATTAGCTTCAGCACAGGAAACAGGCTGGTGATTTACAGCCACTCAATAGAAATCAATTTAGTCCTGCAATGCTGTTCTGTTTCATTTACACCCAGGTTTTAATTACCCGGCTGCAAAGGAGGCTTTCTGCTGTTTTTATTGACAGTCAAAATCTATTAAACATATTTCATTTAGTTAGTGAACTGCAGGTGCTGGTTAAATGTGCTCTCTGGTGACATTACATTTTAAATTATTTGCTTTCAGGGTTTCTTAACTTCTCAGTTTAACAGTTTTCGTCAAAAGTCTTTGTGATAAATTTCCTATACCGCAAAGATGATTATGTTCATATTTCCCTATTCAACAGTCGCAGCATCTTTAATAAATCTGTAATCAAAGTTAACAGTTTTTCTAAAAGGACTGAACAACATGTGTCAGCTTAAGTCTCATTGGAAAATGTGAACTGAGGAACTTTAACTTGTGTTTACACACATTCTTCAATCACATCATTTCCCCCAAAACACTCGTTTCTTTTATACTTTTATATATTTGTATTTATCTATAACTGGCCGAACCAGCTTGTAAGCGATTGAGCCAGCTCTTGGTCAAGGAGTCCGACCAGCAGTGAATCAGTCTGGGGCCTGGAACCCGAGCCAGCAGAACTATCTATAGTTTATGGAAGTGGGAGGGGGCGACGGAACAGGGGTGAGAGACTATCGCTTCGCCCTGTGTCTCTCACTCTCTCTCTCATTCTCTCCATTCTCCATCTCTCGCTCTCCCCTCTGCGGTTCATGTAGAGTACAGTCAGTCGGGAGGACGAGTGTTTTCAAATGAAGGAGTGTGCGGAAGTACAAGACGTTCGAGTGTGAAAGAGACGGGGAAATTAAGTGTGTGTGTCTGTTGGAGTGTTAATGTGAGGACGGGAAAGTGAAAGTATCGACACTGGTTTGTGTGTGTGTGTGAGTGTGTGTTGTGTGTGTGTGCGTGTGTGTGTGGGGAGAGAAACAATGGCCTTAACTCGCCTTTGTCCTCTCCTCTTCCTCCTCTTCGTCCTCCTCCCGTTCTCCACGCTGGGACAACAACGCTCCCAAACTCAACAACGACTTCAACAACTGTTTGCAACAACGTCGCCACGGCAACCGCAACAGCTTCAGCCCCACCTGCCACCTGAGTGACGAAGGGGAGCTGCTGTGCGACCAGTGTCAGCCGGGATACACAGGACCACGATGCGACAGGTAACACACACACACACACACACACACACACACACACACACACACACACACACACACACACACACACACACACGATTATTCAAACAACAGCATGGCCCATTAAGCACGGATTACGTCCCATGACCTTATTGCAGCATCTTTACATGTGCAACTGCATAATTGAAGGAATTTAATATGCTAATCTGATAATCAGATTATGATTATTATGATAATCTTAAAAAGAAATCACCATTATGGTTTTCTTTTCTACAAACTTCCTAACTTCCTAACTCCTGCTCTATAATAATTTATTTAGTTCTTCATGTCTCGCTGTCCGTCCAGTTTTCTGTCCACACCACATTTATTATCTGAGTGACGTTCTTCTTCCATTAGCTGTGAGTTGTTTTTTACACCAACCCAGGACTAATGAGAAGTCCCTGGTTGACAGTCTCGTTACATGTGGGCTCGAGTGTCATGTGGTGTGAAACCACGGTTCAGTGTTTTGAAGTGAAACTGTCCTCAGCTGAAACCATCTGTTACTCGTCGGTGTCTTTTACTCATCAATATAATTACTGTTGCAGATTTAATGCAGGAGAAATTCTACTTTTTGCACATGTGGAGTGTTGAGATCCTTTTCATTTATTAATAGATGTTATAGAGCCATCAAACCTTTTAATGAGGCATCGAGTCTGAAGTTATAAATGGTACCGAGTCATTTATAAAGGCAACTCAACGGTAGAGTCTTGTGAAAAATCAATAAATTCATATTTTAAACACTTATATACAAATATCAAAGAGATAAATTGACAGTAATCTCGTTGGATGTGGAGAATAATGAAATAAGACATTTCAAACTGATGTGGTGGGGACCAATAGAAAGCAGTGCTCCAAATAATATCAAATAAATATTAAATATGTGATGTCTGGCACGACAATTGATTTTCTCCTGTTTTACCAGCTTTACTTCTGTTGTGTTCTCTTTGAATCTTCCTCTAAGAGTTTGATATGTGCAGATTGTTCATCAGTCAGTTTTCCTTGTTTAGAAAAGCAAATAAAAAGGCTCTCGTATATATTGTCAGCATATACTCTGATCGTTTTAATCTCCTGGATGAAACATGGCGATCAGGCCGTTGCTATTTGTTGTCAGTCGAACGAGAGCTGCCGCCGGTGGACGCGGCGCCTCGGCCCGCCGGGCCTGCATAGTCTGCATGCCTGCTCCTGCTGTCCACAGCAGAATCGGCCTGTCTGCCTTTTGGTCTTTTTATAAACCTCATTTGCTGGTGGAAAGCATACTGACTCATTGTCGGACCATTTTGTGACAGAGAGGCATCTGCAGAGGTCGAGCGGTGACAGGGAACCAGTTCAACTCGACTGGTCCACCTCTCCTTCTGATGTGCGCCAGTGGGATTCTTCCTATAATATGAGATTAAACTCCACGAGCACTAGAAAGATTCTGAGTTTCTTTTTTCTAAATGTAGACGGCAGTGTTTGTTTTGTTTACAGAATGCATCTGTGGCATACATTCTTCTGCTCTGATGCCATATGCTGCAGTGGGAACACAGCTGTTTCCTGAAAGCACACAGGAATAAAGAGACTGTGCAGAACACACCACGTAAAAAAATAATATTTTAGTGCTAATGACGGTATTAAAGAGGTAATCAGCAGTCGGTGGGTTTCCTGCTCCGTTCGGTGTAATTGAGACCTGCTACGCGCTACCTGCCATTACACTTCATTATCCACAGTCCTTTTGTTGTTGTTAGCGGTGATTAATTGTTAATCTGCCAATTTGTCTGTATTATGGGCTTTAAGAGAATAAGCTAACGGATCCCTCCCATGCTAATAGACCATCTACTCGCTGCTAAGTGATTCTGCTCTTCAATATCCTGTCTATAAACAGCCATTCAGATTATCTGGGAGATGTTTGATAACTAATAAGTCAGTTAAAGCTCATCAGCTGCTATTCAGTGCTATGCAGGGGTTTGTCCTTAAATCCAGATGTTTCAAAGGTATTTCAGGTATGTTGCATTTTATCTGGACGCCCTGCCACGAAGAAAATAACTCAATTTATGGTTAAAGTTATTATTATTCAGTTCAATATTCAGAGACAGAGCTGAAAGATGGAAGACATATGATGATACGAAACATCAGCAGCAAACCTCAGTGGTTGTTTGAACATAGTGAGGGGAACACAAGTTCTGCAGGACTCACATCTGCTGTTTTGACAACTTGCCCAATTTCTACTATTAACAGTAAATATGACGAATCCAGTTGATCTCAAATTGCTTTAAAATAATGGGGCATAAAATATATCCCATGTAGGAGCAGAGCCGGTCGTCCCCTGGCACCGACTCCCCATTTATAACACTAAAAATAAAAGAACATAACTTTTCTGCTCCCCTCACGTCCCCGTCCCCCCCCCCCCCCCCCGTAATTCTCCACCAGTTGTGTTCACCGACTGCTTCCTGTGTAACTCTGATGGTTTTGACCAGGTGTCTGACCCCCAGTATATCTGCTTCGAGCACTCTGCACCCTCCACTATAAATACCTCCACTTCCTCCTGAGGCCCAAGGAACACACACACACACACACACACACACACAGGGGGATGAAATAGAATAGAACAGAATAGACACAAAATGCAAACACACACTTAATCCCTGCTTCTCTATCAAAAAGTGGAATTGCTACCCATACCATTCTCCACTTGACGAGGAGGATGTACTTGTAGCAACACACACACACACACATGCACACCACACACACACACACACACGCACACGCACACGCACACACGCACGCACGCACAGAGGCTAATAAACCAGTTCTATTGAGTACCAAGGAGGGTCAGTGGTAATAATGGCTGGCTGCTCTTGACTCGTTCCCTCTCTCTGTCCTTTATCCCCCCCCCCCCGCCTCCTCTCTAAATTCAATCCTCTCTTCAACGTGAAGACCTTCCCCCCCCCCCCGTCTCCATCTCTCTTTCTTTTCCTCTGCTCTCTCACTCTCCATTCTCCCCCTCATTCCCTCCTCAGCCTGTGGAGCTTCGGTTCGGCTCAGGCCCGTTCTATTTGCTTTCAGCGGCTCGTTCAAGAGGCTGCGTCCTCCAGTTCATATCTCTGTGCAGCATCCGAACCTCCTCTCATTATGAACCCAATAAAAGACGCAGACAATTGTGGGACGTTCACATTCGTGTGTCCTTATCCTTGCGGGGAGAGGGCTGACGGACATTTTTTTGTTTTTTGTTTCCAATAGCGATACGAATAAAGTGGACAGCATGAGAAAAACAAATCTATTCTAAAAACTGGAACCAATAATGCTGCTTCAGGTAAAATAGGAAAGGACGTAAAACATGTCTGTAAAAGACGTCTCAACATGATGAGTTTTTTTATTAATTTCAGTGGATATCTTTTTTTGAGTACAACCTTCAGCCTGTTGTAAATATTTTACATGGAAATGACCGTGTAATGAAAATGTAATTAAAAAAACTCATCGTATCTTTAAAGGTTCGTCTCTGTTGCCCTCTTGGTCTTTGTTAGTTCGTATACTGATTAATTCATATATGTGTTTGTGCAACATGATTTTAATAAACAGGAAGTCATCTCAAGTGGTCGTCGACTTGAACGATGCTGTTAATTCAGCGCTGATGAGCTTTATTGCTTGTTTACTCTGAGCAGACACGCTGGTTGTCAGCTCTGGAGGAGATATTATATTTTTTACTCATATATATATTTGGAGATATATAGTGAGTTCTTACAAAGTACAAACTGGAAGCTGAGGTAAGCCATATTGAAATCGTATTGATATGATATTTGTAGAAGAAATCAGGTAAATTTAATCACCAAAATCCGATGTTTGAAACATGCGCAGTCGAACCTGCCCTCAACGTTAACAGCTCACGATCACGTTGTTCCTGTTTCTCTCTGCCGCCTCCTAGATGTTCCAACGGACACTACGGCACGCCCGCTGTGCCGGGAGGCCTCTGCGAGCCCTGTGACTGCCACGGCAATCTGGACCTATCCACACCTGGCAGCTGTGATCCAATCACAGGCCAGTGTCTGCGCTGTCGTCATGGTTACGGCGGAGAGGTGTGCGGCAGTTGCGGCGACGGTTACTATGGAGACGCTGTCACGGCGAAAAACTGCCAACGTAAGAAAACCCGACTTACAACAAACATCACAAATAGACAGAAATGATCACAGGTAAATCCATCAAAGGCCAATTAGTAAATGATATAACTGATATAAATAGATATAATATTTCAGTTAGCTTAACGTGAAACTGGTTGCACACTTTAAGGCCCATAAATGTTGTAGATTATAGATTACTGATAAGAAAATCAGCATGTAGCATATTTATTATTTCACAAATAATCAATATTTGAAGCAGAGTTTGAGCTCCTTCACAATAAAATACATTCTTGTTCAACTTAACACTCTCAGGGCTTTTGCTGCTGTAGCCCAACTTGTTCTCGCACAGCCAGTGCCAAGGCATTATAATGTATAAATTACATTACTGTATTACTATATTTTATCTCCATTTGCTACTATTACACTGCAGCTTTATTATACATATTATTATTGTGTCTCACTCACTTTGAAGTCCAGTATAGGTGGTATCTTATAGTACATTCCAAAAATACACACTTTAATCTAACGGTTTCATTAGGGAACTAATCCTGACTTTAGGACTGAAAATGTTAAACTTTGGCAACTCCTAGTGGTGGTGGCAGAAAAGACACAACAGCGTACCACTGCAGCACTGAACCCCCCCCCCCATCCCCACTGACCCGCCCTGCTACACCGAGGAGGATCCGGGGTAAAGGCCACACACGGTTTTGTCTCTGGAACAAAGGATTAAATTCAAGGATGCTGTTGTTCGAGGGAAAAACAGCATCTAGTTTTCAGTTGAGTCATTATGAGGAGACGCCTGCAGTGGTGCTCGCACGCCACAGCAGGAGCCTCAGACTGAAAAGTACTACTTCCTCTAAGAAACTCAAATTTAGCTAAATGATTCGTTTGATCCTTCACTCAAATACAGTACGCCATGTGGAGTGTGTGTGTGTGTGTGTGTGTGTGTGTGTGTGTGTGTGTGTGTGTGTGTGTGTGTGTGTGTGTGTGTGTGTGTGTGTGTGTGTGTGTGTGTGTGTGTGTGTGTGTGTGTGTGTGTGTGTGTGTGTGTGCCTCGGCAAGCAGCTGTGCCAGTGGGAGGTGTGATGTCTTAGCGGCCCACTGACTGCCAGCTGTATTTAAGAGTGAGAATAAAAAAAAGAAAGCGTACAAAAGAGGAGAGAGAGAGAGAGAGAGATGTCAGTGAATACAGACGAACAGGAGGCGTCTGTTACCGTCTTCATTAAAACCTGCACTGTCGACGGAAAAGGGCGGCGCGAGCACGAGGGTTCTGCGGGAAGACAGATTAACGGACGCCGCACGATGAACGATAGACGGGGGGGGGGCCGGCCCGATAAATAGACAGATAAACCCGTCAGACGTGCACAAAGGCAGGCAGACAGGCTGACAGACAGTATTAATGTGCATTTGATAGTTCATTGTTCTCCAGTTGTTTCCCCTCTCCACCCAGCTAAATGGTTATTGATTAATCAGCCTGATCTATTGCTCCTCCTACCACGCTGATCGGCTGCTCGTGGCTGCAGATGGAGGGTTTGGTATCGACCCTGTACGAATGACAAAAGACCACCAGGAATTATTAAAACACAACAACTCTCTTCTCTCTCTCTCTCTCTCTCTCTCTCTCTCTCTCTCTCTCTCTCTCTCTCTCTCTCTCTCTCTCTCTCTCTCTCTCTCTCTCTCTCTCTCTCTCTCTCTCAGCCTGGCTCTCTCGCTCCGTCTCCCTCTTCCTCCCAGTCTTAATGAGTTTTATTGAGTGGAGCAGCAGAGTTCAGGCCGAGTCCATTTGTGAACCATTAGACTGCAGAAAATCCTTTACTCGGTCTTTGGGTGTCAGAGTCGCGGCCGTTGTTTTGCAGCGGCCATTTTGTGTCTGTTCCCCGCTAGCGGTTCAGTCGGATGATGGAGACGGTTTCATTTTAGAAAGCAAACTCGACCACAGAGTCATTTGTCGGAGGAAAATGAACTTCTCTGAACATTTGTCACGTGGGGAAAAGATCATTTGCATTGACATCGGAAAGTGCACGACCTGTGTACACTCTACCTGCTATTTTAATAGAAATCAAAGTTCACCTGGCTCTTAAAGAATGGGAGACGGTACTGGGATCAGTTTATCGATGTATCAACCCTTTTTTTCTGCTGTTAAATCAGCGAAGGTGGACTTGAAGACGCCTTAAATGCATCTTTGTAATTCTCTTAGATAATTAAAAGCCTAATGAGTTAGAAACAAACCTGCTCATCACTCTGCTGTCAACATTTTAAAAAACAACCACTATTCTCGTGGAAGCAGTTTGATTGTTTCCTCACATTTTACTGTTCCGGAGGATTAAATAGATTTTTTAGGATAATATCACAGTAAACATCCATATTTATAATATCAGTTGGGGCAGTCAAAGTGTAAATCCTTCAATTACTGAACCGTGTGTAAGTAAAAAGGAGAAAAACATGATCCCGTATGTGGAAGATATCTTTTCATGCATGATCGTGACCTAGAATTCCAAGAGCTCTGTGGCTTGAAGGTCACCGGTTTGAATCCTCAGCTCTTGAGCTCTGAATGTGAAGAGAAAAATAATATGGAAGACTTTGCACTTAACACTCTCCTGGTTCTGAAACGTCTGCAGTCAAACAGCTTAACCCTGAGTTCCAGCTCCGGATCTGCTCAGTTGACAGTAGTCACTCGGTCGGTGTTTGTCCAGCGGCTTCCTCCAGGTGTCCGTGGGAATCGCAGGAGAAAGCAGGATTTGTGAAGGCCTAGTTAAGCTTTAGGCAAAATCCAATACTGTCCCTTCTGAGAACTTGAATAAGAAAAGCATTTGTTTTTTTTACACATGTTGGTGTTTCGTGAATAGCCAGTCTACCATGTGATTGGCTGACTGGTAACTGCATGAATAAGCAGGTGCACAGGTTCCTAATAAAGTGAATAAGCATATATCTACTCCGACTGTGCAGGGGACTATATGATGTTTCTGGTGCTGCTTGTACATTCTAAGACGTAACTACATTTACAGAGCTACATCTACATTGGAGACAGAAATAATGAGAAAAATAGACCCTGTGGCAGTTTTTCCATATTTTGGATGTTGCTTAATTTAAAAAAAACCAAGTGACACAAACCTACGGTGCACTGAACAAACAGGAAACACACATTCAAGCAGATAATCAAGGTTTTAATGCATTTAGTGCACAATATTCAGGCTGTGTCGTTTCCCCTCAGGGCTCCTGAACGCCACATCTCAGCCTTTTTATATTCTGCACCGAGAATGTTCACTACGTTTTACTTGTTTACCGCGTTTATGTGGCCTTGATTTGCAGTTGATATGTGATGTTTGCATGCTTAATAGATAGAACGACGTTCGGCTGTCTCACCAACGCACCATGTAGAGCTAATAATAAAGAGGAGATGCACAATAACCACTCCTGCGGATGATATGACAGACGGCTGATTGCCGGGTATCCAAACATAATGCATTTCAATGGGCAAAATGTCATCTCCAGCATCAAGGCCAGCTCTGACACACACACACACACACACACACCACACACACACACACACACACACGGTGAAGCAACATTTAATCCAACAAGAAGGCTTTTATTGTGGCGACTGACAGAACGGAGTCCAGATGGTCCCCGAAGGGTGAAACCTGGGGGGTGGGAGACTGTGTGTGAGATACTGGGTGACGTACAGTACATGTGCATGTTTCCTTGTATGTTTAATCAGGCGGTTGTGCGTGTGTTCACGTGTGTACGTGTGTGGGAGAGTGTGTGTAAATATATATTGTGTTGCCGTATATGTGTTTCCGCGGATTTCTGTCCGTGTGTGTGGACATCTGTTGTGTCTCTTTTACATCTAAGAGGAGAGAATGGCATGTGATGTGTGCGTGCGAGTTTCTTAAGAAGTGTGCGTGTTTTTTGTGTGTGTGTGCTTCTGACAGCCCGGCTTCCAGATGGGAGCTGCAATGTTCAAGCTTTTAATTGTGTATCTAAGGGGTTGATTGGCGTTAGCGGGTGAGCCTTTTCCCATCAGTGCGACTTTAAGTCAAAGGGAGTCAGAAAGTATCGGAGGAAGAAGAGATCAGATCGTTTGTATGTGAATCAAAATTGTGCTTTAAATAAAGATGGACGACACGACACCACTCAAAACAGAAGATAAAGCGTCTTGATCGCCACCTGGAGGCTAAATCTTGTTAGACTAATCATAGTCATTTAGGTTTTTAACACATTAAGTGTCCGTCATTTTGATGCTATAACACGACCATCGCTACCGTAGATCTACGACCCAATGGCTCTAATCAACGTTCATATGCAGGAAATGTTAGCTTCATTTCTGTTCACTAGGAGGAAGTAGCGTCGTCCGTCTTTATTTACTAAGGTGAATAGTTTGAATATTCTGGAAATTGCCCACTTATGGTTCATAAAACTGCACTAACATGACAAAGGCCTTAGACTGATTGTGATCCACCCGTGTTCAGTCCCAGTGCAAGAGATGATTCTCATTGTTTATAAAGTTCCAGTGAATTTATTGTCTTTATGGACGGGATGAATTCTCCAAATAACTCAAGACAAACAGCTTCATTTTGAATTTGAAGGAAACTGGTTTAATAACTGACTCTAGGTCTTATTTATTTCCTTTCTTCGTCAAAAGTGTTTTGCTTCTCTGTGCAGGAGGAGCAGTCAGATCCAAGTTGTGCTTCCTCTATAGTTTTTAATTTATTGGATATATTGCACACTCCTTAGGTCTGAGTTCAAAACATTAAAATCCCTCATTCTTACCCAAATATCACGTGTTTATACCTCAGAGAAATGTTGTCTTTTCTGACCTTAAACATATTGTTGTCATGATTGAGAGAGAGAGAGAGAGAGAGAGAGAGAGAGAGAGAGAGGTCTCCATCCAGACTGTAACTGGGGACATTGTGTTTCCCGGTTGGCGTCTTAACGTCTAAGCAGGATTTAGTTTGTGCTGAATCCTGCTGGAACAGAACCCAGCACCTCCCAGATTGGAACCAGCACCTGTGTGGTTCCGGCACCTCCTTTTGTCACTTTGAAAATCTGTAAATTAATTATATGCGGTATTTAGTGTCATATAATCTGTCATTCCTTTTGAAGTCGTAAATCGCTGGTTTGAAATGTGTAATATTTTAGCCTCATCCTAATGTGTGACTTTATTGTTCAGCTGTTGTCGTAGAGACATTGTGTAGTTTGTTGTGTGGAGCGATCGATAGAAAGACACAACGCGTCACTTAGTCTCTGAGGCTGTTTGCTTTTCGTAGTTGTAAATAGAAGTTAAATCCATTTTCCCTCCATTGTGGGCTGTAGACTTGCTTTGCTCATTTACTCTCACATTTGCTCACACTGGTTTTCAAATAGAAAAATACATTCCGGAGACTGAAGAACCCTTTTTTTTGTGCGATAGCAGATTTTCTCTAAATTGTGGCGAGCAGGATATTAAAGCGCATATTTACAGCTAATCCTGAATAAGCTGGATCTGAGCTCTGATCCAGTCGACTGCAGCGTAAAGTCAACACACTGACAAACTTGTGAGGATGTTAAACCAACATGTGCCGTACTAGAAATGTTGCAATGGAAGAAAATCATAAATGATGTAAAATTGATCCTCTCCCTCTTCCTCTTCCTCTTCCTCTCCCTCTCCCTCTCCCTCTCCCTCGTCCTCTTCCTCTCCCTCTCCCTCTCCTCTCCCTCTCCCTCTCCCTCTCCCTCTTCCTCTCCTTCTCCTTCTCCCTCTCCCTCTCCCTCTCCCTCTTCCTCTCCCTCTTCCTCTTCCCTCTTCCTCTTCCTCTTCCTCTTCCTCCCTGCAGCCTGCCAGTGCCACACCAATGGCTCAGCAGTGGAGGTGTGCAACAAGGAGACCGGACAGTGCGAGTGCAAAGACAATGCGGTCGGGCGACAGTGTGACGAGTGCATGGTAAGTGTTTTGAGACACACACACACACCAGTAGAATCTCTTTTGCTGTTGATTCACTTCTGTTCCAGATTCTTTCCCAGTTAGTTGTAAATTTCAATTGAAACAGTGTCAAGTATCACAAACCACAAATTCATCTGTTTTCATTCTGCTCTTATTTGTTTTTACACCTTATGTTCCTCATTACTTTACATCAAGTGTGTGTTTTAATTAAGCAACAACGTGGAGCGAGCGTCGTGGGTAAAAGCTGATTTATGTTCCCTCTAATTGTAATTGACCACGAGTACCTGCTGATGTACTATGACTCAGGTAGTATGACACATATTCAGCCTGTGAGAAACAATCCTGCAGAATCAAGCTGTGTAGATTTTGATTACTACTGTTTTTATTATGTCAGCTTTCAGGCCACAATCAGTAAAGCTTGTGTTTCACCTCTACATCTGCATTATTGTGTAAAATATAACTGCTTACTACAATAATAATGAAAAGTGTTTATATTTCAATTACCGTTCTCCTTGGTCCCCCGTCTGCCCCCTCGCTCCACACGTCTGTGCTCTGATTGGCTCAGCCTAACTGCTGGTGGGATGCTGAGCGTCAGGAGTGTGCGGCCTGTCGCTGCAGCCCCCCCGGCTCCATGTCCCAGCGCTGCGACGTCGAGGGCCGCTGCATCTGCCGCGCCGGCTTCGTAGGCCGGCGCTGTGACCTGCGTCGCCAGGGTTACGAGAGGCGGGAGACACGGCGGCCCGTGGAGAGGGTTCCCGTGCAGGCCGTGCAGCAGAGATGGGCGGGGCCGTCCCGCACGGGGGGCTGTCCCCGGGGGGCGTACAAGCCTAAGACAGGGGTAACACACACTGCACGTGGTTTACAGTGGTGTGTTGTTAGTAGCATGAGTGTGTCGCTGTTAACTTGGTGTGTGACGTTTTCATTAACGCAGAGAAAGAGGCCGAACAGGTTAACGCACAATGTGTGTTGTTCGTAGCTTTGGGGCCTGGATCTTAAATCAGTGCATGAAAAGGGTGTGTTTCATTAACATGGCTGCTTCAGAGTTTCTATTTATCCTGCGGGGGAAACATGGCAAGTTTACACCATATGATCATAAGGCATCATCCAAGAATGAGCCTCTGATGTTTGTTGTTGCTGCTGGTTTGGTTTGTTGAGTTGTTTTTTTCATTTGTCTGCAACAGATTCAAGTATTTGTATCGGGCTGTTTTCTAAAGAGTGTCAGAATTGGCCTTGGCTGGTTTCTCTCTACCTTGAGGGACAGTTTGTGGATGTGTGGGACCAGTGGCCTTGTGTTCGTTTCCTTTGCAGCAACGCGGAGGCGTTTCAGACAAACTTTTTATGTCTTGAAAAGTCTTCATTTGTTAAGTCAGGAGTTAAAGAGGGTGAACCAACAACCTTCCGATTAAAGGATGAGCGTTTCTGAAGTGTCCTTGGGCAAGATACTAACTCCATATTGCCTCTGGCTGTGACAACAGTGTATGAATGGGTGCATTTAGAAGTGCTGTATGAACGTGTGCGTGAATGGGTGAATGGGATTTGCACTGTGAAGCACGTTGAGTGGCCAACAAGACTAGAACAACACTATATAGATCTAGTCTATATAGATATAATCTCACCTTGTATCCTGCTCGTTTTTTGCATCTGCAGCTTGTCGCCCTTTCCCTCCCCCACGTGTTTCCAGCCCTGTTTCTAACTCGCCCCGTGTGCGACTGTGTGTCTCCAGCCTCAGACTCACGGCATCAGCACAGGCGGACAGTGCGTCCCGTGCCACTGCAACTCCTTCGGCTCCAAGTCGTTCGACTGCGATGAGATCGGCCAGTGTCGGTGTCAGCCGGGCGTCAGCGGACCCAAGTGCGACCGCTGCGGGCGAGGATTCTTCAACTTCCAAGAGGGCGGCTGCACACGTGAGCGCAGGCGTCGGGATTAGACGGGGCCGTGTGTTTCCTTTAATAACCTGATACGAGCCCTCGGAGTCAAACATGCAGTTTTGTCCCGTACTTCCTTTAATTTGCCACGAAAGCACTGTCAGCATCACGAGATGTCCTTGTTAAAGTGCTGCCCTGTTCTTTCTTTCTTTTTTTAATTTAAAGTTTACACAAATTGTCTGCAGAGTGCCTCTATTTGAAAAGCTATTATGTCATGTCAGAAAAAGCGAGTGCGAGCTTTCACATTTCATAATTACTGCAAAACTGCATCTTTCTCTGGCCCACAAGTAGGACAGAGTTAAAACACTGGGAAGGACAAAAATGCTAACGGTTGAAAAAATGTCCCTGAATATCAGCCACTGACTTTATTTTGAAACACATTTCTTTTGCTCTAGCTTCACACGGACGTGAGGATATTTCTAAAAGCAGAATTGCAGAAGATATGCATATATTCCTCCCACGTTTATAATGCCAGGGACGATCGTCTATTTTTAACACTTTATCATAAATAGTTGATGAAACGTGCATCTTGTGGAACTCTATATACAGAGACAGTAAACAAACCTCCCATCTATACGTGTAGATACTTAAAGGAAGAGACACACGAAGAAGAAGGAGGAAATAATAACGATCAAGTTAAATCGTTTAGATCCAGAATCTGCAGATAATGGAACGATTGAAATGTTGCCAAGAGACATTAGCTGCTTCGTTTTCATTTCAATATAGCGACACTTGTTTTTCCATATGTACCATCCTGTATGCATATGTGTATATATAGTAAATTCAATTCCCACACTTACCTAAAAACCCTTGATCTTCCAGTACCAGTGATTCAGGGTTAAACCAGTTGAAGTGCATATCTGAATTCACAGCTCAAATTAAAGGGGCTCATTAGTTGTCCGGTGTGTATTTGGATTTCAGCCGTGCACCAACTGGAGATGGATTTTTTATTTTTGCCACTTTTGCAAACGTGAACTGCGTCTCCAGGTGTGACGGCCTGGGGGCATCTGTTTTATCTCCTGCTAATACACGACCAACACTGATCGATAAAGATTCATAAAGTGTTGTCGATGGATGAAAATGGATATTTGTCATTAATCTACACGTAAACGGAAAAATGCAGCCAATTTATGAAAAACAAATCATGCAAGCTTTAAAGAAAAACTGTCATGGAAGAGATTTTTTCAGAAGCATTTATATCTCTTGTCTTCTCTATTTATTAAATTCCATTAACCCTCCCCCTCTCTCTCTCCCTCTCCCTCTCCTCTCTCTCTCGCGCTCTCTCTTTCAGCCTGCCAGTGCAGCCATGTGGGAAATAACTGCGATGCAAACACAGGGCAGTGCATCTGTCCTCCCAACACTATTGGCGAGAGGTGCGACCGCTGCGCTCCAAACCACTGGGGCCACGATATAATAACTGGATGCAAGGTAAAGCCGAGAGGAGCACGAGTGTCCTTTACACGTGACGCCTCATAAACAACAAAATCACATCAATAAATCCAGTTCTAGGCCTTTTTTCCATTTCAGCTTTTTATCACTTTCATTCTCAGCGTCTTTCTTCATTGCTCCTTCTCCTCCTTCGCTGATTATCACTGTGCTTGTTGCTCCGCTCAAACTTGTTGGATAAGCCGCGAGGCAGCAATAACAGTAAACTATTTAAGAGTAGTAATAGACTATTAGCGAATGGAGGCGGGGAAGTGGAAAGCGCTGTGAGTCCTGGTTTAGTGCGGGAGGACGACCACAGAGGAATGCAACAGATCTGAGTGCTGCAGAACAAAGTGGAGCAAAGCAAAGCAGAACAAAAGCAAAATAACTATTACAAAAAGAGAAATAACAAAGTGGAGCCAAGCAAAATACGTCACTTTTTTTTTTTTTTAAGTGAAAAACTGTTTCTCTTTATGTCGAAGACTTTAGTCGGTGTTTATATCAGAGGGAATGAACAACTGGATATTACAGCAAAAACGCAGCGAGTGTATTTAACAGTTGTTCTGTTTAACTCTGCCTTTAGATAGAAATCTGCAGCTTCTCTGTTTATGATTGCGAAATGTTTTCCCTTCAGATTTTCACTCACGGGCAAATAAAACATCTATTTTTATAGCGTGTGAGATATTTCTTGGTTCTCAAACCCGTCGGTGTTGCTTTGGTGATAACAGGTTTGAGGGGGATTTCATTTGCACCTTCCATTAGTGCAAGACGGAGGAATACCAGTGTATAAATAAATATAAATAAGTCATAGATTCAGAATTATACAACAACATCAATATTAAAATGAATACCACTGCAGCTAATGGTCAATTATAGTATATTATATCATTACAATGCATCAACGTGTGAGGATCAATTTAATGGGAAGATGGTCGGACTCATTTCATGGATAATAATGTTTTGTATCCGTGATTTAAATCTGGGAAGAATAAGTACAAAGAACAAATGTATATAGAAGCACAGAAATATAAAGTTACACAAAATGGAATTCAAAGTGTGATTCCACAGGAGAATGTATCTGTGTGTGATCTAAAGTTTGTTGTGTGTCCGTGTTGTGTTTTCCGTGCTGTGCACGTTGTGTGTCTTCTAGGAGTGCGGCTGCAGTGTGGTCGGCTCCGTGACGCAGCAGTGCAACATGAACACGGGCTGCTGCTTGTGTCGGGATTCCTTCAGAGGAGAGAAGTGCAACGAGTGTCAGATTGGATACAGAGACTTTCCTCAGGTAAATCGTTTGTTTGAGTGAAACCAAGAGAGATTAAAAGACGTCTTTCTGTTAGTTCGAGGTCGAGGGTTCGTGAATAGTTTGTCGTGGCAACGGAACAGATTCAACTTCATCCAGTTGAGAAGTTGATTTTCAGAGAAACCAGAGCTGCCGGAGCTCGGTCCTGGTAGAACAAGAGAAGAGCTCCGTGTTGGGTCCGAACTTCCGTGACGTTCCCACTGAGAGTGAAGAGAGACGATAATGACAACATGTTCATTCTGTACTGTCTGAAGTTTAATGGTTTGGTGAAGCATAACAACTAGGACACACTCTGGCGGCTCCTCGCTTTGCCTGCTGCGTTGTCGATAACAGAAGTTTGGCGTTGACTGCGTCCACTGTTTTTTCTCCCCCCCCCCCCACAGTGCACCCAGTGCGGCTGCGACGTCTCCGGGTCGGACGGCGAGACCTGTGACCTGGAGAGAGGAGTTTGTGGCTGCGCTGATCGCACGGGGAAGTGTAGCTGCAAGGTACAGGGCACGCTCACACACACACACACACACACACACACACACACACACCACACACAACACACACACACACACATTTACTCTCCGTGGCCATTTTCTCACATGATGTTAAAGAACGTTTTTTATATTCCTGGCAAAATAATCGATATCCTGTCCAATTCTGTCGCCTTTATTCTTTCAACCTGATCCGAAAATATTGTTAAAACTGCAAAAGTTTGTGTATTGGATGAAAATCAACACAATAAATATGCAATTTCAGTGAAAAATCCAAATTTACAGTTAATGTGATAAATTTAAATTCTACCAGTAGATGATAGGATTAGAAATTTAAACAGATTATAAATCTACTGCACATAGTTTGTCTGTCCTATTGTGTGTTTCTCTGTGTGTGTGTGTGTGTGTGTGTGTGTGTTTCCTTGTATTTGTGTGCATGTGTGTAATCATTGCAGTCAATGTCACAGTGCTGAGTATAAAGTGTGACAGGCCTCTATACATTCACACAAACAGTATATACACTGTACATATAGATATATACCGTCTTCTGTGTTGTCTAAGAATAAGTACGGGCACTTAGTGTCGCCCTGTCCCTGACATGCATGGTTATTGCAATGACAGAAAATAAACATCATTATTAACACATTTCTTATAATAATAATAACGATCCAGACAGAAGAAAAAATCTTCATTTTCTAAAAGTGCAAAGAATGACACAAGGACTCGACACAACCTGTTAATAGACCCAGTGTGATTTCTTAATACTGGAGATTTCTTTCATTTTGATTTCTTTTATATTTGTATTCATATATCTGGTTTTACTTTCGTTTCCTTTGTCACCATTTAAACTCTCTTCCTCTGCCTCCCTGCTTGACACACACACACGCACACACACACACACCACACACACACACACCACACGCACGCGCACACACACCCACCCATCATGCACATGCACACTCACTGGCATATTCACTGTGAGGGACAGAGCGACTTGAGACGCCTTTTTATCTCAGCTGTCACCGACTGATCACATTATCCCACATAGACAGTGACAAATGCTAGAACAAACTTACACACACACACACACACACACACACACGTCACTGTCATCTTGACTCTGAACAGGTAGGAGGTTGACTGCCTGTCACTCAAACAGTCATTTTTCAGATGGTACCTGTTATCCTGTCAGTGTGGACTTGTTTCCGTCTGTCCATCTCTGTCTGTTTGTCTTTTATGAATAATATTAAATTGTTAATGGTCTTGAATTTCAAATGATGTTGAATTATATGTAAAAGAAATACAATCAACAATCAAACGCACCCCCCCCCCCCGTCTTCTTTCTGTGTTGAAATAGTTTCTGAGTTAATAACTTCCCAGGACTTTTCAGTTTTACCAACTAAAATCCTCTTTTTGCTGTAGAAAAAAAAAGCTAATTTAACAGAGTAGCTGACTTCAACCTGCAGTTTCCTTCTCCCTCACATAGTCCTTGGTGCTTCCCCACTAACCTGCGGGACTGTCTGACAGAACTCAACATTAATTGGATGATGTTTTGTTGACAGCACTGTAAGACTTCCCTGAGCAGGGAAGGCTCAATGCACGGCCCGGTCCACACTCCCAGTTTAGACCAGGCGGCTTTCGGGCTTATTTACTCCACATGTAAACACTCAGTGCAGCTGGATACAAGCAGACGTTATTATTCTTATTTCCCATCTAAATGCAGCAAAGGCATCAAATTCATTTTTCTCTGCTGTTTTGTTTAGGTGTGTTTTTAATCGTAGTTAACTGTTTGTCCAAGTTGACAAATAATCACCAATTAAAGTTAAGAGACTCAAGGTTAGAGAGAGACTTTTGCCACTAGAGGACTCAGGCCCCCCCCCCCCATCTTACTGGTTCTCCGTCCTGCTGAAGTGTCCTGGAGCAAGGTATTAAATCCCAAATCCAACGCTGCAGGACCGTCCACACCTCCAGAATACTTACTAGATGCTTTGAGTTTGAATCAGGTTTCCTACGTCTCCTCCACAACATTCTGTCCATTGACAGTCAATTTGACATTTGTTTGTGTTTGTTCCTCGTTCCAGGCGAACGTGGAGGGAGACAACTGCGACCGCTGTAAGCCCAGCGCGTTTGGGTTGTCGGTGCAAAACCCACTGGGCTGCAGCAAGTGTTACTGCTACGGGCTCACAGACTCCTGCACTGAGGCTCAGGGGATGATCCGGATGTGGGTGAGTCGACGCATCTCACTGTGTTTCACTTCCTGTCGGACGTCTTTTCATTCAGAAATAAGACGATAGGGACTACGTGAATATTTCCCTGTTTTTAACACCTGAATCTGATTGGACAATGACAATCTCTAATCCTGGTCAAACTGCCAATCAGAGGGCAGATGGTTCTATTGGCCTAATCTCCACATGCACACATCTCTCTGAAAGGTGTTTTCAAGATGGACGATAGCGTAGAGGCAAGTTTAAATACACGGCACGTTAAATTCCTTATTATATTCTACACCATCATCGAATCTAATCAAACGCAAACTTGCCAAAGTGACATCACCACATACTCAGCAAGGTTCCTATCCAGCTGTTTGATGGCAGCCTGTTTTATTTTATTTTTTTTTTTAATAAAGCCCCTGCATATCAGAAACGTTGCCATCAGCGATAAACCTGGCGTTTCCGTGGTAACCGCAGTGTTTTGGGATGGAGTGTGGCGAGAGACGTTTCATTTGAACGACAAACATTCACTTCATTATTTTGTTCACACACAGAGAGAGAGAGAGAGAAGAGAGAGAGAGAGAGAGAGAGAGAGAGAGGTGGACAGAGCGAGAGAGAGAGAGAGAGAGAGAGAAGAGAGAGAGAGAGAGAGAGTGGAAAGATATGAGATAGAAGAGAAGAGAGATGATGATGTATAATGAGATTTATCAGTATTAGTATTCTCTCAGGCCGATGCGATGAATAGGATATTTAGTTAATCGATAACTTTGACTATCTATATAGTAGAGGTCATTAGGAGATAGATATTCATGACGATAGGTTGACGATCGATCGCGAGATGTTTGCCGTTAGTAGTCTTGCAGATTAGTAGAGAGTAGATGTATCGGAGCTGCGTCGACTGGATTGAGGTTTTATTGGAAAGAGGGAGATTTTCTTTGAACCACTGAATCGTGAGATTACACTGAGTGGAGAGGGACATGCACAGACACACACACACAGACACACACACACAGACACACACACAGACACACACACATGCCCTCAGTCACCATATCTAGACACCATACACTACACAAACTGTCTACATCCATTCACATGCGCAAACACACACACACACACGTGTATTCTGACATAATAACACATGCAACCTATTTTGTGGTATTTTTCTCTGATGAGAACTGTGGTGAATATTTACTGGTTGTTAAATACTGATCTACAAATCTGCACTAATGTCATTCAGCAAAAAACTAAAAAGAAATATCTCTTGTTTGGTTGTATTTGTGTTTTTTATTTATCTATAATGATGTTTATGGTTAAACTGTAATATATCGCGCCTCAACTCGTATTTTCACTCTCTTCCTGCTACTTATGAGATATCACAGTTTTATTGAGCAAATTGCAAACGACAACTTAGATCAAATATATTAATGTTTGGAATTTAATTCATTATAACTAATACTTAAGACTGAAATTGGCAATTTCCCATCCCACATGCAGCTTCCTCTTCATTATGCAGCTCATACCGCCGGTGTGTCCGCGCTATTGTGAGTTAATAGATTTAAGATTCTTTTCCGATTCCACTCAACCAAAGTCAGCTCCTTCATATTATTCACACAATTTCGACAGTGGTGGACGGCGGCGGCGGAGAGAGAGATCCAGGCTCCGCGGATGAAGCTATTTTTAAATTGGTCCACTCAACCACAACCCACAGTCAATAATAAACCCTGATATTATTCAGGTCATATTGAAGTATCAACACGTGAAGTGGGAGAAGGAGCCGGAGAAAGAAAAGGGCTTGCATTTCCTCAGCCAGTCGGTAATAACTCAAATATGATTCTCGGATCAGATGCCAGAGACTCAGAGATAAAAATCAGTTTAAGGTTATATTCTTTGACAGACCTTGAACAATAATAAGCCAGTGAAAGCCAGCAAAGGAGCAGCCGTCACATTGAAAAGAGCAACAACACTTTTCATTTAGAATTGCTTATTAACAATCAATAACGCAATTATTATAAAACCCTGGGTTAGTGTACAGATTTGTTCCCTTCACCAAAAACTCAGCACAAAATCACAGATCTCACACATTAATGGGGAAACAACACATATTCACACATTAAACTACTGCTTCATAAATATCAGATAATGAACTATTAAATTACGATTGGATAATCAACTCCATTTCCTCCTGTTGCCCAGAAATGAAGTCACGAGTCAGTCTCAGCTGTAACTGAGCAGAACTACCGAAAGGACAGAAAGCATCGTTGAGGAAAACTTACAAACTTAACTTTGACTTTTCATTAGCATTTAAATGAATCCTATTTCTTATACAGCAAAGTCTTGGTCACAGTTCTCCTGCAATACTTTCAACAGGTTCCAGAGAACCGTAATGTTCTCAGGATCAATGTTAACCTCACTGTTGTGTGCCTCACTGTAGTTAGCGCTGAAGCCGGAGCAGACAGTGCTCCCCCTGGTGGACAAATCCAACAGCGTTGAGACGAGGAGAGGCGTGAGCTTCCAGCACCCGGAGATCCTTGTCCACGCGGACCTGGTGGCTCCAACCCTCTCTGAACCCTACTACTGGAAACTGCCCGAGCAGTTCAAAGGCTCCATGGTAGGAAACCTTCACAGTGACCATTATGACCTCCTCAAGATTTATTAATCCAACCTCGAGGGCAGTTTTCAGATATTAAGACGTGAAGGAAAACGAAACCAAAGGGACGTCTTTCATCACGTGTATATGTCTTGTCTTTAGATCACAGCGTACGGTGGTCAGTTGAAATACGCGGTGTATTACGAGGCCAGAGACGAAACCGGCCCCTCCTCCTACGAGCCTCAGGTCATCCTTAAGGGCGGTCCCAGCCGCAGCGTCGTGATGACACGCCACGTACCGGGACTCCAGATTGGTCAGCTCACCCGCCACGAGATCGACATGACGGAGGTGAACTAAAGCTTGGGATAAAAGTTGCACGTGGAAAAATGATGTTTAAATGTTTTGATCAATGGAACAGGAGTTATAGTATTGCTAATAGATGGCAGTGGTAACATTTTGTGTGTGTGTGTGTGTGTGTGTGTGTGTGTGTGTGTGTGTGTGTGTGTGTGTGTGTGTGTGTGTGTGTGTGTGTGTGTGTGTGTGTGTGTGTGTGTGTGTGTGTGGTGTGTGTGTGTGTGTGTGTGTGTGTGTGTGTGTGTGTGTGTGTGCAGCATGAGTGGAAGTATGCAGATGGCAGGTCCATGACTCGAGAGGACTTCATGGACATTTTGTTCTATGTGGAATACATCCTAATTAAGGCATCCCACGGCAACTTGATGAGACACAGCCGGTACACACACACACACACACACACACACACACACACACACACACACACACTCATATTGTTCAATGCAGCTCTGCACAGTGTCGTCCATGAATAAATATGAAATCTGATCACTGTATGAACCTCGTCCCCTTCATGTGTATCTCAAGGTGTAATACTCAACAGAAATATATATATAATCTGCTACTACTAATAATCATTACAGCTCCATGTGGATATCTAACATAATGAAATCTGTCATTTTATCTGCTTTGAAATGATGAAAAGGAAAAGCTCCGTCGCTCTGGTGTCCACAGACGGACGTGAAGCCCTGTTCGTGACACCTCGGTTTTAATGGATGTCTCTGTCCCTCAGCATTTCAGAGATCAGTCTCACAGTGGCAGAGGACGGCCGATCGACCCAAGAGAGCGAGAAAGCCGTCAGATAGAAAAGTGCGACTGTCCAACGGGATACTCCGGACTGTCTTGTGAGGTGAGCACACACACACACACACACACACACACACACACACACACATGTACGGATGCCCACACATGAAGACGTGCATCTATCAACATTTACTTCCCCAGACATATCTCAGTAATTCAATACGAGTGATCGGTTTATTGGAGTAGTATTTTGAAAAGGATCCAGTACTGTACAAAGAAAAGTAGTAGAAGTAGATTTTCGTTGTTTGTTGATATTGAGTTTCATGGAAATCAGTTCAGTAGTGGACAGGGGTGAAAACATAACCTCCTCGTCAGATGTAATAATATATCAAGGATAAATATCAGGGCAAGACCATGTTAATATTGTCACAAGTTTAAAAACCCCACATTTTGTATCTGGTATTAATACAAACATTAATTACAGAGCGAGCTGAACCCAGCTCCCGGAGGAGCGATGTTTTTTGTGTGCTGCCTGTTCTGCTCAGAGAGAATGTAAACACGGAGGTCACGGCCTCGGCTTTCAATACTATCTCCAATATTCCAATTTACATTTAGTTCAGAGTTTAAGCCTCTGCGGCGCCTTTCAGACTTTTTTCATATTTAAAAAAACGTAATGATTTTATTTCAGTTTTTTGCTTTGCCTCGCCGGGATTACGCCTCGCTGAGCGTTTCCTCCGCCTCCGGTTTGATATTGTCGGAGCAATTGACTTCCAGCGGCGTCCGGCTCCTGCTCTTAAGCCACAGAAAGCATAAAGCAGTGACTCAATCTTTACTGTAATGAGGATTTTGTAGAGACGGCTTATGATATACAGCGCCCCGCCGCTTCGGGGCAATTCTGCTGGACGGCGGCGCCGCGACAGTAATTTAGGCGTTATTGTGTTAATCTCAAAGGAGCACGCAAAAACTTTTAACTGTGTCTTTCAACCTCTGTTTCACTTTGACGCCCCTTTACTCAGGGAGCACAGAAGCCCCCCCCCCTCGCAAAATATTAGCGGAGTTCATAATTTCGAAGCCACAGATAGTGTTTGAAAAAGAGCCAAAATGGAAGCCAAGTGGCAAACGGTAGCTAAACTTGAAATGTTCGGGTCGTGGAGGGCTCGGCTGACAGATGGCCGTTCTATTTGTAGCTGCCGTCGTTGTTAATAAAGTATTTTTAAACGGGCGTTTAGCGCGAGCGGAGGGAACAGATGGCTCTTTAAATGGACTCCATTAATTATTACTGAACAGGAGAGAGAGGGAGAGTGAGTTACCTTGTGTGTGTGTATGCATGTGTGTGTGTGTGTGGGGGGGGGGGCGGGTATCAGGTGTGAGTGTGTGTGTGTGTTGAAAAGTTACTGAAGGGAATGACTCTTAATTGTGAGTATGTGTGTGTGTGAAAGAGAGAGTGGTCAACAGTTGTGTGTTTCCCGTGAGAACAACAGATCTGAGTGTAACCGGGTGACGTCCCACGTCTCTTCTTCTTCTTCCTCTTTGTCTCTGCCGCTCCCCGGCGTGCAGGAGTGTGCTGCGGGTTTCTACCGGCTCCGCACCGGCTCCCTGACATCTGCTCCGGCATCCAGAGTTCCCAACGCTGCCGGCATGGGCAGCTGTGTGCAGTGCCAGTGCAGTGGGCACTCTTCCACCTGTGACCCCGAGACATCCATATGCCAGGTAAATGAGAGTGTGTGTGTGTGTGTGTGTGTGTGTGTGTGTGTGTGTGTGTGTGTGTGTGCAGTCTGTCGCTGGAGACCCTCACGCAACCATATGCCCGGTAACTTGGTGTGTGTGTGTGTGTGTGTGTGTGTGATGTCAGGTACTGTAATTAGCCCTGCAATAATTAACGACCCTGGGCTGATTCATATTTCGTGTAATTTCCTCTCCCCTGGATCCGACCCAAAAGGTTGATCTCTGCTTTCAGAGAGAGAGAGAAGAGAAAAGTTTTACACTTACACAACATAGTTAGGAAAATAAATCTGACCCGTAAACCTCCAGCATGTATTCAACAGGTTTCTTTCTGGGAAGCAGGACTTGCATGGACTTCTAGTTGTGCATTGTAGTTGTGCAGTTGTGTAGTTCCTGTAGATTCCAGCATCTCCTGTCGTTTCTCCTGTTTTCTCTTTCTCTGCAAACCTACTTCTTCTCCTCTCATTTAATCCACTCTCCTTCCTTCTGTTGTTTCTCCTTCCCTTCCTCCTCCTCCACACTCTTCTAATTTTCTCTTTCTATTCTTCTCTCACCCAAATTCTCTCCCCCTCATCCTCAATTATGCATTCGCTCGTCCTCTGTGTCCTTTTCATCTCTCTGCCATTCTTTTTGTCTTTTACCCACAATTCCCCCCCCCCCCCCACCCCCCGTTCCCCCTCTCCCAGTCCTCTCTGTCTCTTTCGCACCTCTTCTTAATTTTCTCTAGTTTTGCCAATTTGTTTCTCTCTCCTCCCCCCCCCTCCCTCCTCTGGTGTCTTGATTCCTGCGTCTCGGTGCCTCCGAGCCATTCTCTCTCTCTCTCTCTCCCTCACCCGTTTCCATCTCGCTCTCTCCATAACGGCGTCATTAGCATTTTTCCGAACCGAGCGGGGCTAAATTGAAAATGCTAAACGAGTTTGTTTCTGTGGTAATTAGCGGTAACGAGAAACACAGGAAGTTAATGGAAATGACTTGGCTCGTTAAGAGGCGACTTCCTGTTGCACTGATTGAAGTTCCCATTTTCAACAAACAAGGCGAACACGACAAGACAGGACCCCGGGGACGTGAAGAGGAGAGATCTGCATGTTTGTGTTTGGTATATGTACATGGGTCTACAATATGTGTGTGTGTGTGTGTGTGTGTGTGTGTGTGTGTGTGTGTGTGTGTGTGTGTGTGTGTGTGTGTGTGTGTGTGTGTGTGTTGTGTGTGTGTGTGTGTGTGTGTGATTGATTGCACAGTGTGTGGGCTTGAGTCACTCGGGTCTGCGTCAGTGTTTTTGTGTAGACAATGTGCACATATTGTATTTGGAATTGTCAGACTACAAGTATGAATAGGGTGTGTGTGTTGTGTGTGTGTGTTTGTTTGTACTTTTTTATGTTGCCTATAAGCAGCATTAACACCTCATGGGACCAAAGCTTAATTGGTGAGGTCCTGGTTAAAGTTAAGGTGAAGACATGAATTGTGGTTTGGTTAAGGTTAGGAATACGGTTTTGTTTAAGGCTGAACACAATGAATGGAAGTCAATGTAAAGTCTTGATAAGGATGCTACACAAACCTGTGTGTGTGTGTGTGTGTGTCTATATGCAGTTGCAGCTAAAATACTGACATTATGACTATTGTTTAGGTATATATGGGGTTATGCATGGTTACCTATGGTTATTCTCATCATAACAGGGCAGTGAAATGATGCTTCAAAAATAAGGTGTTTCCATGGCCTGTTTTTGAGAAAGGAAGCCTATTAAATCTGTCTTTGACGTGTGAGATCGCACCTGTCAGTAGGTGGTCACTGCTGTGCAGGGTCTCATCATGCAGGAGTGGGACTGGGCCCCAAAACACACACTCATTACTGTGTATGGACAGATACGTTTTCCCATCAGGATGAGACCAGACTGGATAAAAGTTTGGTCCTAGAACGGCTCGGAACCGTGGGTGGCAAAAAGAAATGATTAGTGATTTTCCCCCCACTGCTCCAGTAGAGATGCTGCAGAGGCAGCTGCAGTCACACGTGGGTACTTCCCAGTGAGGCTGTGTGAGTGTGTACGTGTTGTGTGTGTGTGTGTGTGTGGTGTGGTGTGTGTGTGTGTGTGTGTGTGTGTGTGTGTGCACGTAAAGACGGCGACTGCTCAATTGATTTTTTTACCTGAAAAATAAAAGTCAATAAAAATGACACCTGATGAGGTAATTTTCATGTTTTTGTCTCTGGAGGAAAATAAAATCGGAGACAGGCCGTTTTTTAATGTTGCCAAACAAGGTGTCAGGTATTTCACCACCAGAGTCTGAATTCATCGACTCACTGCAAAGCAAAAAGTTTCTGCTATTATTCAAGAGGTGAAAGCACAGTGGTTATGAGAGTTATACTAATTTCTTTAATTCAAGGAATGGATCATATATCGTTTTTCCTTTTCTTTCACAGGCAAATGTTTTGTCTCCTTCTCAATGTGCAGATAAAAGTGAAGCTTAACTCCAGTTAATTTAATTCAAAATTTAGCTCAAGAAGATGAAAAGCTTTTGTTGTTGTGTCCAGCTGCCGACATTACATCAAATTCTGTATTTAAAACCAACCACACTTACCGAGGACTCGTGCCGGGTGAAGAATCACACCCACATGTTGGGTCATGGAGCGTTGTGGAGAGTTAATAGAAGTTAAGATGTTGTGTGTTTGTGTGTTTGTGTGTGTGTAGAAGTGTCAGGACAACACAGAGGGCGATCGGTGCGACCGCTGCGCTCCAGGATTCTACGGAGTCGTCCGAGGTTTCTCTGACGACTGCAAACCCTGCGCCTGCCCCCTCACCGACCCAGAGAACAAGTAAACTGTCTCTGCTTGTTTTTGGCAGTGCTCTTCATTAAGTAGCATAATGTACCGATCATGCATCACGTTGTAATGTGTAGTTTTAAAAGTTTCATTCTGAGTAACATCTCTATTCCTCCTGTGTCTAGTTTCAGTCCCACCTGTGCTGCGGAGGGATTTGACGACTACCGCTGCTCCTCCTGTCCCGAGGGATACGAGGGCAAACACTGCGAGAGGTCAGACAGAGAGTGGCTCACTGTCCTCCCGTTATTATCGAAAAGCAAGATGAGCTTAGAACTCATGAAATTTGAATGCCCGTACAGATAATGAATCTAATGCACGAGGCAAAAGGACAAAACAGTGTAATCCAAGGTGACGCAAGTAGTAAGAATAAACTTCTGGTGGGGGACTGAGATCACTTGTTCTTTTTGTAGTGAAGTTACTTTATCAACAGATTCCAGATGCACCTCTGTCACCTGCTTTCATTTGTTTGCAACAATAACACGTCGCCCTTCTTGCTATGACTCCTCTGCCCAGATGTGCCACCGGTTACCACGGCAACCCGAGGATGCCGGGCGGCCGCTGCGAGGAGTGTAAGTGTTACGCGTGGGGGGCGCTGCCCGGACCGTGCGACCCCGTTACGGGCCAATGCCGCTGCAGGGCGGGGGCATCGGGACAGTCGTGCGACCAGTGCATGGACCGGCATGTGTGTGGACCTGCTGGGATCATCTGTAAGACTAACACACAGCTTCTCTTAATCTCACCTGCTTTTGTGTTTATCTTTGGATTTTTTCTGGTTTTATTTCCATCTTTCTCTCGCTGTGTTTCTCTCAGGGCGTCTGAGGGTTAAACGTTTTGATGGAGAGCTCAAGGTTTCAAAAGAAAGCAGAGTGGCACTAAGTGGAGAATATATATTTCCACTAAGGCCCAACAGTCTCCTTATGAAACCACATTTAAACTCACTAGACCCGGATTTTATATTCGGATCTGCACCAAATTGCACACACTCGTAGATATAATATCAGATTTCTTTTTCTCATCAAGACCCCGTGAATTATTACTGGAAATACGGACGTAATTATCAGAATATGAATCCTAATTCCATTGATTGAACCAGAAACCCGACGAGTGCAGAACAGAAATAGGTGTCACCTCTAATGAACCCTGCAGACACGCTGCCTATCTCTGTCTCCTATTCTCTTCTACCCAGTGTTGACACCTGGTGTTTATATTTCTACTTTATTTTGGCAGTGAAATTCAAATGAGAAGTCGAACCCCTCTTTTCTCCAGTTGCCATGGGAGACAGGGGGATCGTGGCAAAAGTCAGATTCGAGTCATTTAGAGAATAATTTCAATGTCATTTGGAGCTAATTTAAAGTTAATGGCCGGGGCCAACTCGGTTCCATCAGCACGTCTGGAGGTAAGTCCACGAGTGAGCATGTGGGAGGAAGGTTGTGAGACAGAGGCTGATGTGAAATTGCTGCTGTCGGGTCAGAGAGGAAAGTGTTTGCTCAGGTCTTTGTGTTGCAGACACAAGCGTGTGTTCATAAATTGGCAATGTCTAGTGCTGCAGTGCAACCTGACACGGAACCGGTGGCCTCCACATCCAGACTATAATCACAAGTCCCGATGGTTTACACGGAGCCGCTGCACGTTTCTCTCTCACCCCTTTTCTTCCCGATTCCGTCAAATGCAACCAAGCAGGTCGGGCGTCGGGCGCCGGGCGTCTTGAGTGAGGGAAATGCAGGTAGCTCACACCGGCTGTGCTCATTTGCATAGTAATGCAGCTAAATTTCAGTCTGTGATGTAATGAGCTGCATATTTAAATTCTGCCCACATCCAAACGAGAGGTAAAAATTCATTTTTCAGGTGAAAAAGTAATTTGGCCTCCGGTTATTACTAAATTCACTGGAAATCTGCTTAGAGAAGCAAGAGAAAAGTACGTGAACCTTTTGAAATGACCTGGTTTCACTGCAATAGTTTGTCGTGAATGTGATTCGATCTTGATCTGCGTCGTCAGTGAAGACAAACTCATCGTGCTTCGCTAACAAAACAATTAAAACCTCGTGTGTGTCATTAAGCATTGACGGGGCTGCTGGAAAAAGTAAGTGAACCCAACAATAACCACAAACACGCACTTCTGTGTAGCTGCAGATTCAGATCCACAGACCTGCTCCGCCTGCTTTACACTCAGTGAAGGTCTGGTCTCTCCAGAAAGTGGATTTTCATTGTTTGAAATCATTCAGTGTTACATCTACTGCACCGTTTGGAGTCCTGCTGCATCACCCCGGCTTCAATCATTAAATCACAATGATCCCCTGCACTGTACATGACTGCTGGGATTCGTATACATGATACACAGACTGTTTATAAAGATGGACGACATGACTGCTCCCCAAAATTGAAGCCAACTGGGGGGCTGGCAGCAGTAGAGATCATATATCCCACCTTTCCCATTTTAGTAGATGGTACGTGGACCAAACTAAAAGGTCACGGGACCTCGATACGGCGTCTCCATCCTCAGAATGGAAGTGGACAGGCGTCTGGCTTCTTTCTATACGTTCTACTGCTGCTGCCGTTCGTCCCAAACTTTCCGCAAACATAAGTTTCATCAACTTATTCCTTGACAAGCCTTTGGAGTCCAGCAGCAGCTTCCTGCACCATGATTTGCATATACAGTACATTTACAGTTTTTGTGTGTGTGTGTGTGGAAGCATGTGACTGCTGGAATGCATTGCTGTATTTGTGCGTTGTGGTTTTGTCATATTTTGCTTGAATAGAAGGAGTTTTTATTTAATTTAATTTACCTTTGATTTTCTCTGTCATAAATTTTAATTTCTGCAATAAATCAGCCTCGGGCTGTAGAAGGGAAAAGGAATTTGCACGCGCGCACACACACACACATGCAGACAAATGTGTGTGTGTCTGGGTGAATTCCCTGGTGAGCGCGTGTGTGTGTGTGTGTGTGTGTGTGTGTGTGTGTGTGTGTGTGTGTGTTTAGCCTGCAGTGTGTGCGCCTCTGTGTTTCATGCATCGACAGCCCCGTTTGTCTAATTCCTTAAACATGAAAACTGGAGGAGTCGCCACCATCACACACTGATTTGTTTACAGACTCACAAATGAAGCATATCAACAGAGATCTGGTCGTAAAAAATACATGTGGTTGACTTTCGTCCTTCCTCTCATTTCTCTCTTCCAACTCTCACACACACACACACACACACACACACACACACACACACACACACACACACACACACACACACACACACACACACACGCACACACACACACACACACACACACAAGAGCGACACAATCACAAGTGAAGTGTGTGTAAACCTCTGAACTAGATCTACTGACTCTTGTGTTTTTGTGTCTCTAGCCTGCGACGACGAGTGCTCGGGTCTGTTGATCAGCGACATGGACCGCCTGTATCGCATCATCACTGAGGTCACTCTGACCACGCCCCTCCCGCCGCCTTATAAGATGCTGTACCGCTTCGAGAACATGACGGAGGAACTCAAGGTAAAAGAAAACCTGCCACCGTAGACTCGCGACGTCACAAGCTCCCTTTACCACAGGGCTACTTTATAGAACACACAACTGAAAAGCATCATAAGTGTCCTTTAACTTTATTTTGAATCTATGTCGATTTGTTTGTATATTTTCACGTGAATGTTTAGCACATGATCAGTTATATGAGGTGTTGGAAATACTGGCTTCTTAGCAACAGTGTCTGAAAATGACCTCAGATACGTTTTTTCTGTTTTTCCTTCCTTGTGGAAATCACTTTTCAGCAGGAAGAGGCATTCTCATTTTCTTTATGAGTCTGTTTGCGAGTGTTAAGGATACTAAGATCTTCCGTTCTTCCTTAATTCCCTCCTCCACGGATACAAATACACGGTCAACAACTTGCTTTCCTCTGCCGCTACACTTGATTAACAACGTTCCGTATTTCCAATGAAGTTACGAACTGTGGCTAGATTGCAATTTCACAAACTAATTTTTGCTTTTAAATGATGTCATTACCACGTTGGTCACAATATATCGCTTTTTTTTTTTTATCAGACCCGTGTTCTCTTGTTCTCTCGCTCTCTTCGCCTCCTGCCCTCACTCGCTCATCTTCCTTTTTTGGCTCTACAGCAAAGAAAGCCCGGCGGTTTAAAAAGCCTGTAGCCCGAGGCCAGAATGTGTCAGGAGCTTCTCTCTGTAATTCCTCCATCGCTCTGTGTTTCCCCCCCCCCCCCCTGCAGCACATGCTGTCGCCTCAGAAAGCTCCGGAGAGATTACTGCAACTGGCCGACTCCAACCTGGGATCACTGGTGGTTGAGATGGACCAGCTGCACAGCAGGGTACAGACACTTTAGGTTTTTTTCCTCTTTGCTCCACTTAAGTCTCTGTCATTGTCTTCCTCTCTCTCTTCTTGATCCTCCTTTCACCGTCTTCCCCCGTCTGTCTGCAGCATAATGAGAAGGAGCAGATGTAGACTGAGGCAGGAGGGAGGGAGGTTTCAGTTTAAGGCAACGCTTATTTTCAAAGAACAGCAGAGTGTAGTCATTTATATATATATACGACAAGGATCATTGTAGTGGCAGCGCACACAAACAATATAAACAGTTCTGCGGTGTGTTTATTGACATGAAAGATGCACAGAAAACAATTCAGCCTCTTTCTTTTTAGCTTTTTAGTCCATTTTATGTTGATCAAGTGTCAGAACTTTTAGAAGAATCTGTCGTACACCGCAGAAACCAGCTGAGCGGAATAAACACAAGGGGATACAGTGCTATGGGACAATGTGTTTAGGATTGTGCAACATGAACGAGCCCGTAAGTGAATCGATAAAGTATCTAAAAGTATAAGAACTGGATTAGGACACAGGGATTCACTTCAAATTAGTTTTTGCATTGTAAAACAAAGCAGCACCTTTAAAAGTGTTATAAACTAAGCCAGTTATCTTTTAAAATATTGCAATCCTCCATGTTTTCATCGGTGTTTGGTGCAGTCTTCCTCACTACCCCCGTTTGTGCGTTGTTCCCTGTGCTACTGCCACCAACTGTTGATCGGGAGAACATCCACATCCACATCCTTGTGTTTCCTGTTTGCGTTGTGAACAAGACCTCGACACGATGCCTTTTCAGACCCGTATCATGTCACTTGATGTTGGTCTTTAATTCTGCATATTCCAGAACTAAATTTCAATTAAATCATCACAGAAATGTTGACACAAATCGAGAGCGTTCAGGGCCCCTGCAGCTCCGTGTCCCCCCCCCCATTTGCTGGTAACAGACAAATATCAGCAGATACAGGATATGAATAGATTAACAGGACTGTGCCTGATAGGCCTGTTTGTGGAAGGAGTGTTTTGAATAAATCATTTTCTTGTTTTTGTATTAAACCTATTCGGTAAACAGCTGAAAGCATTTCTACGTCTTTCCCCTCACACACAATCTATACAGACTTTTTGTTTTGTTTTTCCTTTCACGGCCTTTAGAGTCGCAGTCGTGTCTCAGAAGAAGAGTTAAGCAAAATAGAAAAACACACTTTGTATGGAGGGAGTCTACGAGCAGAGAAAAATAACATTCACGCTGTCAAGCATCAGCCTTTTAGGGACCGGGGCTTTGACATTTGTTGAAAGTGATGCTATCGCCCACACCCCCATCACACACACACACACACAGACACACACACACACACAACAGCTGAAATGACACAGTGTGGTTTTGTCAACAATAATTACCTGCTGTATGTTGTTGTGTGTTAAACGGTGTGTGTGTGTGTGTGTGTGTGAGGGTGTGTTTTCACGTCTGTCATGCATTTGTCATATTCCTCGTCCCGTGTGTGTCCACGTGTGTAAGAGAGAGGTTGTGTTTTCTTTTAAATAATACACCCGTCCCTTTGTATCTGTATGTTGAGAATGCAAACACACACACACACACACACACACACACCACACACACACACACACACACCACACTCAATAATATCGATTGTGTGTACACACAGCCGTTATTGTCCGTCATCCTTTTCACATCCAACATCTCAGCCCTCCATCCTTTTCCTCCCCTTGTTAGAGAGAAATCAATATGTTCACTTATTAAACATTGTTTGTTATTTCATGGCCGGTGTGTGTGTCTGTGTGCGTCCAGGCCACTAAGGTGTCTGCTGATGGAGAGCAGGTCGAGGACGACGCCGACAGGATTCATAAACGAGCCGAAGACCTGGAGCAGTTCATCAGGGACACGCTGCTGGGAGCTCAAGGTACAGCGCAAACCATCACCACCTCTCGTCCATTAACTGCCTCCGCACACTCTCCTGCCAACTGGGATCTGTGGATCTATCTGTCTGCCGCTTTACTACTTTCATTTGTCATTAGAGTTCATTGCGTTATATTACTTTATATTAATTGTAAGGGATCCCTGTGGGAAATGTGGGTTATTACATTAGAGGACGGAATGAAGTATAATAATATGAAGAGGTGAGTTAAGAAGCTAATGAAATGAATTATACTGACAGAACATATTAAAATCAGCAACTAAATGGAGCTTTAACGTTTCAGAAGGACCGTGATAAGAATAATGTTATGATCAGGACCAGCGTCAGTGTTTCTACTCCCAGTCCCTAAAAAGCAGAGAGTGTATTTAATCAATTCTACCAGACCCGCCTCTTTGAAGGGGGGGAATCATCGGAGTGAGACGATCAGAACGTATCTCTGCCCCCCCGTTATCTGGCTAATGGAAACTTAGCTCAAACACAAGGGCTGATGGGCCAGATGTCAGTGCTCAGTGCCAGCTGCTTGGGCAAAGTGTTGCATGAACAGTAGAGACGAGACCCAGCAGGCTGCAGCGTCACTACTCAGCACGGTGACGAAGACTCACCCACCCAGACAATAAGGTGCGATGATGACCTTTGGGTTGCAAAGTCAACACTGCCTCAGGGGGGCATCAGAGAGGGTATACAGAGAGAGTAGAGTATACAGAGGGTAGAGTATACAGAGAGAGTAGAGTATACAGAGGGTATAGTATACAGAGAGAGTGGAGTATACAGAGGGTAGAGTATACAGAGAGAGTAGAGTATACAGAGGGCAGAGTATACAGAGAGAGTAGAGTATACAGAGGGTAGAGTATACAGAGAGAGTGGAGTATACAGAGAGAGTAGAGTATACAGAGGGTAGAGTATACAGAGAGAGTGGAGTATACAGAGAGAGTAGAGTATACAGAGGGTAGAGTATACAGAGGGTAGAGTATACAGAGGGTAGAGTATACAGAGAGTAGAGTATACAGAGGGTAGAGTATACAGAGAGTAGAGTATACAGAGAGTAGAGTATACAGAGGGTAGAGTATACAGAGGGTAGAGTATACAGAGAGTAGAGTATACAGAGAGTAGAGTATACAGAGGGTAGAGTATACAGAGGTAGAGTATACAGAGGGTAGAGTATACAGAGGGTAGAGTATACAGAGAGAGTAGAGTATACAGAGAGAGTAGAGTATACAGAGAGTAGAGTATACAGAGGGTAGAGTATACAGAGAGGTTAGAGTATACAGAGGGTAGAGTATACAGAGGGTAGAGAGAGAGTAGAGTATACAGAGGGTAGAGTATACAGAGAGAGTAGAGTATACAGAGCTATCCAGCTCCTGATGTGCTTTCCTTAGTCACAGTCTGGAGGAGGTTTCAGTGCGTTGTGCTTTGCTTTGTGGGAACTAATGTTTTTTCAGTGTGTGAGACCTGTGCAATTCTTCTTGTCCCCTCCCTCGTCCTGCGGTGTCACCTCACAGGTCACTCCGACCATTTGTGCCGGGGATTGGCTCCAAGCTGCTCTTTATTCTCCTCCTGTCGCTCCAGATTCCACTTCTTACCGTTTTATTTAGAGCTGACTTTGGCTCGTGACACTGTCAATGTTCAAACTTTCCATTTTACTGCGCACTTTTAGGAATTGGATAAAATACAGACAATAAGTACAAATCAGATAATAATACAAAAATCAAGTGGGCCTATAGTGGAAACAGTTTCGTTACCATTTAGTTTTTTATGCCGAGTCACAGTTCACCAAACATTCACATCTTCATCTTCCAGCTCTGCCAACTTTCATTTCTTCCTATCTGCTATTTTCAGCTTTAAGCTATTTAAAGCTCAAGTGAAGTGGTTGAACTGGTCATGTATAAATGTGCTTCTACGTACCTCTCCAACGGCTCACTGCAAAACTGGGCTGTTCAGATAATTAGTTATTTTGATTAAACGTGATGAATTCTGCTGGGATGAACAGAAAGTTACCAAACCAACACATTCTGCCTGGTTGTGATGAAACTCTCCTCTTCTCGTTGCTGCTCGTGGCTCACTGGCCCTCTGCCTAATCACAGTGTGTGTTTGAGTGTGTGTGTGTGTGTGTGGTGTGCGTGTGTGCGTGTGTGCGTGTGTGTGTGTGTGTGTGTGTGTGTGAGAGAGAGAGAGAGAGAGAAGTAAAGAGAGACGGCGTGTCGTGCCTCACTGGATGATTGAGAGTAGCAATTAGAGACTTAATTAGTGGCTATCACACACACATACACACTGCGTACACAAACACCGCTGCAGATGTGCGCGTGCACTCGCTCACACACACACACACACACACACACATAATGAGGCAAGAAAATACTGTACACACTTTCCTCAGCGTGTGCGCCCCGTGTTTACTACATACCATAATATGAGTCCATCCACGTTTTAAGTGTTTAATTGGCTTTTAAATCCCACTATGTAATTATATGGCTCTGACACACACAAACACACACACACACACACACAGTCAGTCGTATCTCTATGACTTCAGAGGACATTAAATTGATTTAAGTTGTCTCCACACCTGAAAGTCTGAACCGAGGTTCATGTTTTTACAGTGTTTACGTTTTAATCCCTTTAGTTTTAGCTTCACATCAATTTTTTTCGCAAATGCACTAAAGAACCTAACATGACATGTTTACATCCTGCTGTCATCACCTCCTCAAACTGGTTTATTGACATAAATCCTCTTTCTCTCATCCTCTCAGAAAATAAGAAATGCTTCTCATGCTTTTATTCTTCCACTCGACGGTTCTGCCTAAAGGGCGCTGAACCTGCCTCGGTTCCCTGGCGCTGATCTGAAAGTCTGTGTTTTGACTCCGCAACAAACAAAACCAAATGTTTAGTTTGATTCCCGTCTCTTCGTGTTTTGTTGGCCTCTCAGAAAATAACAAGTTTGGTCACTGCCCTTTGTCGAGCTGACTTTTCACTGGGTGGTCAAACCGAGAGAAACACAAACAATGGACCAAACAGTGCAGGCGACACTCTTAGATTCATTCCTCCACATGTTTAGACCTGAACCAGAACTGTAACTTAACCCCAAAGGAACCAGACTGAAGTCTAACTCATGTCTCACACTAAAATCTTAAAAGTGATGTCCCCCATAATGTGACGATTCAAGTCCCCACAACATGAGTAAAGCATAAACCACAGATTCATAGACAAACACACACACACACACCCACACATATACAAATGCAGCGCGTGCACACACGCTGTACAGCTGTTCATTAGCATGATGGCTTTAGTTCTGTCTTGGCTCCAGTCACATCATGTTTACATTTATAATTAGAGGAAGTGCTGCATTGCCACAACTACACACACGGGCCTCCCTACCCACTCACCTACACACACACACACACAGACACACACTGTGTAAGTTTCAACTTGCTTTAATCATAACGCGTTTACATTTCAAATGAGAAGGCAGACCACACACACACACAAATGATGTGCTGCATACACAGGTGCTTTATGGAGACGCACAACAAACGCTTTTCCCTTCCTCTGTTTTGCGCTCTCATAGACACACACAAACAACACACACACACAGACACACACTCCTCATTAAGCTCCAAACACTCTGAGTATTATTCAAATGAGCCTCGTGGTGTTTAAGTGTAGTTTCATCATTGATTGGTTTGAGATTTCACTGCCTTTAATTTGATAAAAGCAGAACAAACATGAAGTCTGCCAAAAACACGGCAATGGCTTTGAATGGTGTTAAAACAGATTGTGTGTGTGTTGTGTGCCTGTGTGTGTGTGTGTGTGTGTGTGTGTGTGTGTGTGTGTGTGTGTGTGTGTGTGTGGTGTGTGTGCGTGGCCGACTCGCAGCGTGTCACTGTGTTTTAATGAGTAAAGATCAAATGGTGTAATTTTTGTCAGTCTTTCTGTTTGAGCCATAAAGACGACACACACACACTCTCACACACACACACACACACACACACACACACACACACACACACACGGTGCCTCACAGTATCAGTATCAGTCCCCTTCACTCTTTGCACACTTTACTCTCAGACAATTTCATTTTTTTAAATGTTAAAGCGACTATTTGACTATATGAGTTGTTGCTAATATATAAACCAAAACAACTTTATTAGTTGGCTGCATGTCAGGATGTTGTTTTTAATTCCCATAGCGTCAATTAATTCTAACATTGATTGATTCCATTCATGTGCTTAGTTTGTGCCATATTTCTTTATTGGGGTTTAGTTCAGGGGTGGACAGAGAACTTGAACTGGTAGATCACACGATTAAACCATCACAGCAAGGGACATAAAGATAAAGATATGACTAATCTATCGTATCAGTGAATTATGATAAATGTCACGTGATAATTTCTTCAATGGTTTTTGCTCCTGAGTGAAGGTTGTGGTTTTTTTAGACACTTCTTTATGAGCAGAGGAAGATAAACACTTTTTTATTTTAGAAATCTGATATTGTGTTTGTTCAGCTCCTTTTTTTAAACTATATCGAACTCAGCCAAAGAAACTTGCAGTAAACTTCAGAAATCCAAAAACTCGATGTGTCATAATCAAGAATCTTTCGGACAAAGTTCACGCAACACATCCTCACACACATTGTTTAATCAAATAGAATCCACAGGAGCTGCTAAATAATGTACACGGCTGTCGACGCCCGTGTTTACACCCGCACGGCTCCGTAGTCTTCATCATTGATGATTCTGAATATGTTTGGTGGGAAAAATATCGGGTGAAGCTGGAATACAGAGATTTTCTGTCAGTGGCTTGTGTGGTTGCGTCAACTTGAAGTGCGTCCGTCCACCTGCAGTGTGCTCACCACAGTCTCTTTGTGCGTCCGTGTGTCCAGACCTGCAGTCGAAGGCCGCCGAGCTGAACCAGACGCTCTCACGCGGAGATGGAACTCCCGACAAGAGCCTGAAGGAGATGAAGGAGGAGATCCAGGCCATGTTAGCCGAGATGAGGAAACGACAGCTGGGAGGGGGAAAGAGCATCGCCGAGGAGGAGATGGAGTATGGACACACACACACACACACACACACACACACACACACACACACAGACACACACACGGGTCGTGCCTCACTCGCCCACTCGCTACAAAAACAGACTTTGAGAAAACTTAACGAACAGACCAAACCTTTGTTTCAGACACACACACACACACACCCACACAGACGCACACCTCCGAGCGTTCACACAAACCAGAGGCAACTTTCTTGATGAAGAGTACAATATTCAAATTCCTCAGATAGAGAGAGTGAAAATCTGCCGAGGTCGAAAAAGGTGTTTGGACAGAAGAGAAAGAACGAGCGTCGTTGTTATTGTTCACTTTCCTGGTTTAATGTTTCCTGTTGAGTTTTGAGCTTCTCGTCTTCAGCCTTGTTAACCTTCTCCTTTGCATGGAACCACACTTTCATTGTTCAGTTTTTTTTCCGTGGATTTAATATTGTTTTCCGCTCGTACCTGCATGCTGATGCTGATGCTTTCACTTTGTGCCTCCGTCCCTGCTGGGATTTACTCCCACTTACCCCGTGTTCCTACTGGTTGTTCTGCAGGGTGTTTCCCCTCTAGACTTCTTCCTGCCGTGAATTCTCACTGCGAGAGAAAAGAAAACAAGAGCAGACAGGAGGAATATGCATATAATTCACCTTAATAAATCTAGTGTAAATAACATTGCGAGAAGTCTCCACGGCTTCTTCCGGAACAATCTCTCTGTCATCTCTGTCATTTTTTTATACTAAAACCTCAAAATGCCACTGCACCGATACGTTTTTCTCTCCAGCTTCCAACATGTTCACTGTTTTTAAAGGCATGTCCTACATTTCTTTTTTATTATTTGGGTGTTGACTTTTTTAAACTGGTTTTAGCAACTTACCAGTAATAGTTGTTTGTGTTTTAAATACGTCCTGAACTTCACACATTGATCCCACGTTGCTAGATCATGGAAATTCAGACAGCTGCCTCTTAAACCATAAGTCGTGTAATTCTTTGGTTTAAACTTCATCCCTGCATTATTGTTTTTGTCAAAGTCACATTATCAAAGTCACAGTGGCTGAGGGGGAAGAGCGGTTGTCATCTAGGTCGGCGGTTCAATGCCAATCTTCCCCTGTCCTTGGGCAAGATGCTGGACCCCTCATAGAAACAGTGCTGCCCACAGATGCACAGTATGAATGTGTGAATGGCAATAAAATTATTCTAGTTGGGTTAAAAAACAAATTTCATATCATTCAGGACTAAAATATAACTCTGTGGAACAAATGAAAAACCTGTAAAACAGCACAACCGCACGACATTGTTTTGCAAAATGCTACGATGTGTTTTTTTGAAAACAAGGATAGATCATAAGAAGCTAATTTAATTTCTCGAGTCCTCAATGATTTTTCCTTTCTTTCCCTCCGTGAACACAGGAGACATCCAGAAGTAAACACTCTCCGCTCGGCACAGATCTGATTGCTTCATGTCCTAAAGCCACGATTCTCTCTGCCGAGGTTTTAACAAAGTTTCTCACTTTGTTGCTCTCGCTTTCTTCGTCTCTCCCTCTCAAGGCATATTGAGGAAATTAGTAATCCGCCCTCTTCGCGCCTCCTCTCTCCTCCTCCTCCTCTGTCTGTCTGTCTCTCTCACCAGTAAATATTGACGAGGTCGATGGGTTGATTAAAAGTTTTGCCGTCGGGGCAGAAAACAGAGACGTAAAGATAGAAAGAACGTGCGGGGAAGGAAAGTCACGGAGGTAGAGGAGGAGAACAGAGGGACAGAGAGTCGCACTGGAGGAGAACAGGAGGAGAAGAACGAGAAATAGTTTCTCGTCTGTCAGTCTGCGTTTGATTATTTGAGCCGTGGAGACCAAAAAACAAGCGTCAACAAATGTCAAAGTGATGCTTCGGCAAAATGGACACATGCGTCGTTTTGCTATGTCCTGTAACGTTGTAATAATCAGCTGAGCAATGTTTAGACAGCGTTTCTATTTGTGTTTTATAGTCGATTATATTCCTTCTCTTGCTTTCTTCATTTCCCCCCCCACAGGGTTCATTAAATTTTCATAAAATCCGATCATTACCTCGCACACTCCCCACAAACTGTGTGAAACCGTCCTCTGAGTGATGTCAACTGAAGGACACTAGATATTTGTGGTTTAATTAATGCTGAAGGTGAAAAAAAATAAACGAGGCTCGTTAAGCATATGATTATTAAACTGTTTTAGATGTTTCCAAAGTGAGAGGGCTTTGTGGGAAAAAAACAAGATGTTAAAGTGTAATGAGAACGTTCTCCACTAAACGGCTGCTTTGCAAATCTTAATGTGTGGCTCATATAAAGCTCGTGCAGGCAGTCTTAGGAATTAGAAATATTCACAAGTTGTTTTGAATAGCTTGTAATACTGTGGACGTGGGGGGGGGGGGGGGGGGGGGGGGGATGAGACCAGGGAGGGTGGAAGTAAGTCAGAGCTGGGGGGGGGCAAAAATATACAATGATGTCATATCAAATACAATACAGCAACATAACAGTCATGGTTTTTGATTTCATTTCAATTGCCAACAACATTTAGGGCCATTAACGGACGTCTCACCTTGTTGAGCCCTAACAGGCAAATTGTGATTTGTGAATATGGGCTACACATATAATATTAGATTGATTGATTGATTACTCATTACTTACATTAACATTTTCTTTTTATTGATTTGTTTAGTTAACTTTTTTCGCTGCACAGTTCCAGTCTCCCGCCTGTAGGGGGGCGCTGCAGCCCCCTCAGCGCCCCCATATTTCCCAGCGTCCCTGGGGTGAGACGAGAGGATTGTTGAAATGCACGGGGGCCACATTCTCAGCCTGTCAGCTTCAGGAACCATGTGACAGGAACTTACGATGGAGTTCATTGGCCCCTGAAGCCATCGGCGCTCTGCTTGTTACTTCACCGTGTTCCTGCACGACTGCAAAGCATCGAACCTGCGGCGTCTGAGACCGACTCCCCCTTGTTGTTGAATCACAATCATTGTCATAAACATTGTACACTTCCTATGTTTGCATGTAATTCTTGTTAGTCGACTGACTGGAAGAGTGACGACTGTTGTTTTTTAGTCATGTGACCTCTCTGATTAGTTGGATCAACCGTATCAAGACAAAAAGAGAAACGGGCAGTGATGTAAACATTTACACACACACACACACACACACACACACACACACACACACACAGTGACACACACACAGACGCCTCTCCTGTCTGCAGTGGTCGGGTTTTTAATTGTCCTTCAGTGACTCGTTCTCTGCCGCTTCTCCCCGTCGCTGTGTTTCCGAGCACAGCGTGTTGCTGCCGTGTACATTAGCGCATATTGCTTCGCCCTCCCATCCAATCACATGCAAACGCGCACGCATTAGCTCGGGTGCTATTTGAAATGTTTTCCTACTGCCACAATTTAATCTAACTCAGCCTGAGGGGTCAATAGAGGAAAATCTGCAATTTCATTCCTGCATTTCAACGTTCAGTCATATGGAGCGATTATTGTCTTTGCACTCGCAGAGGCTCTGTCACGCATCACAATAACTCTGCTCCTCTCCCCTCTGTGAAATGTGGCGGTGACTTAAAGTGGCTCGCTCCACCAAAAATAATAACACAGATATTTCCTCGTGTCCTTCCAGCCTGGCAGAGGAGCTGTATCAGAAAGTCAAGCGAATGTTTGGCGACCCCCACCAGGCCACAGAAGACCTGAAAGCAGAGGTAATCAGAGCTCCTCGTCGTGACTCCTCAGTCCTCACTGTTCCCTGAACGAATGACGTGAACTCGATGTTCCCTGATCGGCCTCCACAGATAAAAGCGAAGCTCTCAGACCACGAGGGGAAGCTGCAGGAAGCCGAGGATCTGCTCCGCGCCGCCCAGGGGATGACGAGGCAGGCCGGCTCCCTGGCTGATCAGAACCAGGCTAACCTCACCGCGCTCGAGGTATCGTCTCACACCACGTCCCACATGTCGAGTTGTACTTGTACATACGCAGCAGTAATACGCTTGAACTCTAACCTTCTGTTCTCGTGGTCACTGTTAAATATTCAATAAGTGATTTACTGTTTACGTACTGATATAATATCAAGTTTCTGCTGTGACAAGCAACTTTCTAACTATCGTTTTTTATTCGACTCTTTCTCACATTAACCTGGAATTTTAAAATATATAAACACACATTAAATCTACATGTAAAAAAAGATAAAGCTTTTAAAACAACCAGAATCAAAATAACTTGAAATGGAAATAAAGGAATAAAAGTGAATACAAAAGTTATAAACACTCTGAGGTCTGACATAATATCTGGGTCTTTAAAAACAGCACCACAGATCTGTAGAGCCAATAATCTGAACATGAGAGTAATCACATTACATTAGTTAGAGCCATGACGGCAAACACTGTGCACCCTGTTATTAATATAAGTTTTGATTTTGATTTCTTAAAAATCAAAAAGTCCTCAAACTTCTCAGTAATCCATAAAACTGGATCTCATCTCGTATTCATCCCAGACACGACTTATTATTTTCTTTTTAAGCCTTTTTTTGTTGTTTATGATTCATCATCGAGAACAGCTCAGAGGCAGCACCGACTCCTAACAGAGCCAAACAACAAGCGTTTATCAGGGAGATTATTCTACTTGGCCTCGAGGAAGGACTCTGATCGCACACACACACACACACACACACACACACACACACACACACACACACACAGACACACAGACACACACAGACACACACAGACACACACACACACACAAAGTACACTATTCCCTAATATCCCTCCTTGTTTCTCTTTGACCCTGCAGACTTTTACTTTATAGAGGGAAGCTTTATGCAGAGAAGAAAGTGGAACACACACAATCACACACACACACACACACACACACACACACACACACACACACAGGGGGTTTATACTGAGTTTTCACATTATTTAATCAAATCAATCACATTATTAAATTTCAACTTCACTGAACTAAAAACCCTAGAAGATTCTCCGTTGTGACAAGTATCTGTCTTTCTTTGTCCTATGTGACATTTTTAAGGAATCAACAAATCAATTAATCGAGGAAATGAATCAACAGATTAATTGGTAATAACAATAATCCCTAGTTGCAGCCCTTAATGTTCAGGCTGTTCATCTCTTGTGCTGCAGAGGAAGCGCTCAGCAGTCACCTCAGTGAAACAGGAGGCGCAGGAGATCCTGGGACAAGGAGAACGTCTGCTGGACGAGGCGAACCAGCTTTCTGACAACATCAACAGGGAGATCGAGGTACAACCAGTGAGAATCCAGAAGAACCACTGTAACGTGTGTCCTTTGGCATCAGGGACACAAATAGTAGTTTCAGAGTTAGTCCCCTTTTCCACTGCACCCGATCAGTGTCTTTATATTCTCCTCTGTGCCGGCAGGACCTGGAGGAGATGGAGCGCGACCTGGGTCCTCTCCACGATCGGCTCGGTGATAGAGTCGGTCGTCTCACCAGCGGTTTGCCTGACAGCCTGCCTCACCACGTGCACGAGGCGGAGGAGCACGCCAAGCAGCTGAACGAGTCGGCTGCCATTTTGGACAGGTGAATAGAAACACAGTGTATAATACAATGTTTAAGACGAGAGTTAAACCATAACAAATATTCTTATTGCCTCCTCTCTCTTGTCCTCTCTCTTGTCTTCTCTCTCGTCCTCTCTCTCGTCCTCTCTCTCGTCCTCTCTCTTGTCCTCTCTCTTGTCCTCTCTCTTGTCCTCTCTCTTGTCCTCTCTCTCGTCCTCTCTCTTGTCCTCTCTCTTGTCCTCTCTCTCGTCCTCTCTCTTGTCCTCTCTCTCGTCCTCTCTCTTGTCCTCTCTCTCCATCTTTCCCAGTATTTTGGCCGATGCTAGAAATCTCTCCTTCAACGCGACCGCGCCTTCAAGGCCTACAGCAACATTAAAGCCAACGTGGACGCAGCGGAGAAAGAGGCGAAGGCGGCCAGACAGAGGGCGGGTGAGGCTCTGGCACTGGTGAGAAGATCAACACTCACAGCAACACACACACACACACACACACACAACACTTATCGGCCACATTCAAAATATTGAATTCTTTGTATGAGTCTAAATAGCGGGTTCCTTCAGGGATTAAAAAAGTGACCTGCAGTTAATTGCATAGACTGAATATAAAGACGGAGAACGTGATTCTCAACAGTGAAGCCAAATCATCAGGATCGCCCCCTGGTGGTTGGCTGCAGTATAGGTCATAAACCCTGCCTCAGATGGGAACATGGACCAAACTAGTACATGTAAAATACATTTTCTGTGCTCTCTGTCATTTTAGTTGTTATCACATTGATTTCATTTCAAACGTTCATTTCTTTCTGATGAACACTACTTATAATGTCAAAATTGCAAGATGGAAGCTTTTGTCCATCTTTATTTTCAGTCTATGATTCTATAGCATAAAAACATCCTGTCATATTTTCCTATACATCCTCTGTTACACGGCTGTAGAAGCTGAACTGTGTAGGTCCCTTTATACTGCATGTGATACACCTCACAGTCAGGTGTAGCTTTCATAATGCAAATATCAAGTATATATATATATATATTCTGGGTATGTACACCAAGAGCGTGTACTCTCAACACAGGAAGGTGTGTGTGTGTGTGTGTGTGTGTGTGTGTGTGTGTGTGTGCGTGTGTGTGTGTGTGTGTGTGTGCAGGCAGTAACAGTAATGTAAGCTTGTGCTCTCCATTAGTCACGGCTGAGAGATCAAAGCTCTTCTCTGTCCCTCTCTTTTCCTTCATTTTCCCCCTCTCCACCTTTCATTATCACACACACACACACACACACACACACACACACACACACACACACACACACACACACACACACACACACACACACACACACACACACCTGAAATATCCCTCTTCCTCCCTCTTTCTTTCTTTCTTTCCTTCTGCTCTTAATGTATCTTTCTCTTCTGTGTTCACACCACTTTTATGTTTTGTTCATTCTCCATTTCTTTTCTTTTTCTTCATCACATCCCTCATTTCATTCCCTTTAATCTGTTATAACTCATTTTCCTCTCTGGTCCTTTTTAAAAAAAATATTTTTCTGTGTGCAGTTTCCTTCATTTGGGATTTGTCTGCCAATATTTTACCTTTTTTCCGTCTGATTCCCCTCGTTGGGGTTTCTTGTTGTGAGGTTTAGTGCAGAGGTGGAAAAGTCCAAACAGAAAGACAGTGAGAGGAGGTGTAGAAATGAAAAGAACGAAGAGGTTTGGTTGAAGAACGAGTGTAAGAAGTAAAGTCTTCCTCAGAACATCATTAACAATGCAAAGTAGTCGTGCTTTGATCTTACAGGGAGATGGTACTACACCTTCGTTTTTTAATTCGTGTGTGTGTGTGTGTGTGTGTGTGTGTGTGTGTGTGTGTGTGTGTGTGTGTGTGTGTGTGTGTGTGTGTGTGTGTGTGTGTGTGTGTGTGCGCGTGTGTGTGCGTGTGTGTGTGTCCAGGCTTTAGGTCCAGACGTCCCAGTGAAGGACGCAGCTCAAGAGTCCCTGCAGAAGAGCAAGAGTCTGTTGGACCAAGCTAAACAACTGCAAAATGATGTCACAGGTAACCACAAGTACAAGTCTGTAATATATGTTTCATACAAAACGGCATATTGTGTATATGAGGATATAGTTCAGCTGCTAGTTGTTGTTCAAAGAGATTCAGTTCTTAGGGTTCAGTAAATATTTCTTCTTTCAAGTTCTACATGTTTGATTGTATTCGTGTTATTTGTAATAAAGTTTTAATGGTTAAAATATAAAATATAAAATCTCAATTACATTTCTTTGACATAAAGGTTTGATTATTGCCTCTTTTTTTTTTTTTAAATGTTATTATATCAGCCAATATATCTGTATTGGAACTGTTTACTAACTAATATGTGTCCTAATCGGCCCTAAAGATAAATATTATTCAGGCTCGAGTACGAACAGGTATCGATTTATTCATTTGAACGAGTTTATCGTTTGTCAGTTTCACTCTTCTTCTGCACGTTGCTGTCTGGAGGTGAGGGAAGTGATTAGGAGGCAGCTTCAAATCAAACCATCAGCATCATTTCACCGTGTGTGTGTCTGTGTGTGCGTGTGCGTGTGTGCGTGTGCGTGTGCGTGTGCGTGTGCGTGTGCGTGTGCAGAGAATGCAGATAGTGTCTCCGGGCTGAAGGACAGAGTCAAAGCAGCAAGAGACAAAACCAAAGACCTGCTCAAAGCTGTCAACGGAACCATGGCAACGCTCAACTCTATCCCAAATGGTACGTGTGCATCCACGAATACACAGTGTGTGTGTGTGTGTGTTGTGTGTGTGTGTGTGTGTGTGTGTGTGTGTGTGTGTGTGTGTGTGTGTGTGTGTGTGTGTGTGTGTGTGTGTGTGTGTGTGTGTGTGTGTGTGTGTGTGTGTTCATGGGAAGGATATAAAGAGAGAGTGGATCAATAGTGGGCGGATAGAGGTCAGTTCTCTGGTAAACTCGACTTGACACTGGGAGACTCACACAGACGCACAGAAACGCACACACAGCTGCGTTTGGTTCAACATGTATAAATAAAAGTTAACTGTAGTTGCTACACATTGTAAATGTCGGAGACCCCCTAGTTAAACCCACCACGTGAGCAGTAGTGTGGGTTCTGATCCGTGTGAGCGAGCTCGTGTCAACACAATAACAGGAACATGGTACGGTGGGGGGGGATTACCAGAGACCACACCAGATCATCGGTGTGGATTTCACAAGATTTACCAACCTGATAACACAATCAGAGGTGAACTTAGTGGTGATGCTCAGCAGCGATTATCCACCATGAGAGATTCACAGCTGCAGCTCTGCCCCTGAAAGGCAAGTGACCCATTATGTCACAACACGCTCGGTATTTATGGTCAAACATCGAACTACAGGACAAATCCTGTGGATCGAACGCTGCGTAAAGAAGGAATCAAACCCTCACCACCTTTCATTTTCCCTTAATTGTTCGACAAAAAGACATACATACACTACATGCTAATATTTTAGGTTTCAATTTAGTCTTAATCTGCATATTACTCTGTTTTGGATGTTATGACACAAAAAAAATAATGTGGTTTATCTTTTTTGCAGTTAAATGATTGATACAAAATCTCACCTGTTGCAGAAACTGGACTTTAGACTTAACTCCTGTTTGCGATGTGGTTTCACTTTAAAATAACTTTGAATAAAGGTCATAGTAAAGATTCTAGTGCGTCGAAATCTGGTCTGGAATCAGTTTTCTGTTAATCAGCTTTAAACCAAACAGCCAAACAAAGCAGAAGCAACAAATAAGTGGTGTCACACAGATAATTCCACTTATTATCTCATTTTTAATAACATATCACTAGTAGAACTATCCAGCTTTAATAGTACCATGTGACTGATTAATGTTTGTAATGCTTTGTTTTTCAGTTTCTTCATCATTGTTGTTATTTTCTGTGACAGACACAGCGGCTAAGCTAGCAGCCACGAAGGTCGTAGCGGCCGATGCTAACGCCACGGCCATCGATGTCCTTGAGCGCCTCGGGGATTTGAACCTGCGAATCGATGTCCTGCAGCGGAACTACAGCGAGCTGGAGGACACTGTGAACGCAGCCAATCAGATGATCCAGGACCCCGA